>CM075977.1:2372288-2401402 GCA_038087875.1 Malacoraja senta
CTCACAGCTGGAATCAATGGTAAAGTGTACCATTAATTTAAAGCAGCCAAGCTGCTGCTACATTTACACTGTATGCTCACCCGAGATCCGAACGCATCTGGCCATAGCGGCTGTTGTCAACTTCAAATGGCTGCTGTCCAGCTCTCCCGCGCGCGGCGCCTCTTGCAACGGCTGCGGGCGGCGCGAGGCCGAGTTACGTCAACACCCCCCCCCCCCACGATGCGCGCTGGCATTTGGCTCTCCGACTCTTTCTCCCTCCCGCTGCCCTTCTGCGTTCCTGTTCTGTGGCCCTCTCTGTAAACGAGCAAGTTCTGCAGATCCGGAGGTCACCGGGGACAGGCGAGATCCTGGGGAGGTGAAGAGGGGGAGTGGTAGGTTTGAGGGAGAGGAGTAGGGAGGGAGAGTGGGAAATGGGGCAGGTGAGGAGGGAGAGTGTGGGAATACAGGGAGAGGAGTGGGGGGTGATAGGGAGTGGGGAATAGATGGACTCCGCCACACCCATCCCTCTCTCACCCCTCCCCATCCCTCTCTCCTCCCCCTCTCCATCTTCCTCCCTCACCCTCTCCATCTTCCTCTCCTCCCCCTCCTCCTCCCACCCCCAACCCCCACCCCTCTCTCCCCACCCCCATACCCCTACCCCTCTCTCCCTCTTCCACTTCCCCCTACCCCTCCTCCTCCCTCCCCACTCATCCACTTCTTCCATCCTCCCCCCCCCCCACCACTATTTTTTTTTAATCCTGCTGGCCAGCGAGCTGCTGCATGACTCACAGTGCCATCACAGATGTCCAGTCACAATGGATCTCATTTACCTATGATATGACATCACAATGGGTCTGGGCTAGGAGATTGGAACCTTCACGTGACCCATTAAAATCAAACAGCTGCACGACTCACAGAGCCATCTCACAGATCCCACGAATGCAATCAACCTGGCGTGCACAATCAAATAGAGCAATTTGTCCTACCCCCCTCCCTATCTACTCCCTCCCTATCTACCCCCTCCCTCCCTACCGCCCTCCACTCCCCCTCCACCTCTCCTATCCTCCCCCATTCTATCCTCCATCCCCTCATGTTCTCCCCCTCCACCTCTCCCCCTCCTCATCTCACTCCCCTCCTCTTCTCTCCCCCTCCCATCTCCTCCAACCCCCTCACTCACCCCCTCCTCTCTCCTCCCCTCCCTCCCCCTCTCACCTGTACTCTCTCTCCCCTCTATTCTCTCTCTTCCCCTCCCTCCCTCCCGTGCCTTTCCCCCTCTCCCCTTCTCTCTCCCTCTCCTCTCTCCCCATCCAATCTCTGTCCACCTCCCCCTCTTCCCCTCCACTCTCCCCCCCCCCCCACCTCTACCATCAGTGAGACGTGAATTGGCCAAGATTGACTGGCAATTAGTTCTAAAAGGGTTGACGGTGGATATGCAATGGAAGGCATTTAAAGGCTGCATGGATGAACTACAACAATTGTTCATCCCAGTTTGGCAAAAGAATAAATCAGGGAAGGTAGTGCATCCGTGGATAACAAGGGAAATCAGGGATAGTATCAAAGCAAAAGATGATGCGTACAAATTAGCCAGAAAAAGCAGCATACCAGAGGACTGGGAGAAATTCAGAGACCAGCAGAGGAGGACAAAGGGCTTAATTAGGAAAGGGAAAATAGATTATGAAAGAAAACTGGCAGGGAACATAAAAACTGACTGCAAAAGTTTTTATAGATATGTGAAGAGAAAGAGATTAGTTAAAACAAATGTAGGTCCCTTGCAGTCAGAAACAGGTGAATTGATCATGGGGAACAAGGATATGGCGGACCAATTGAATAACTACTTTGGTTCCGTCTTCACTAAGGAAGACATAAATAATCTGCCGGAAATAGCAGGGGGCCGCGGGTCAAAGGAGATGGAGGAACTGAGTGAAATCCAGGTTAGTCGGGAAGTGGTGTTGCGTAAATTGAATGGATTAAAGGCTGGTAAATCACCAGGGCCAGATAGGCTGCATCCCAGAGTACTTAAGGAAGTAGCTCCAGAAATAGTGGATGCATTAGTCATAATTTTTCAAAACTCTTTAGATTCTGGAGTAGTTCCTGAGGATTGGAGGGTAGCAAACGTAACCCCACTTTTTTAAGAAGGGAGGGAGAGAGAAAACGGGGGAATTACAGACCAGTTAGTCTAACATCGGTAGTGGGGAAACTGCTAGTCACTTATTAAAGATGGGATAGCAGCACATTGGAAAGTGGTGAAATCATTGGACAAAGTCAGCATGGATTTACGAAAGGTAAATCGTGTCTGACGAATCTTATAGAATTGTTCGAGGATGTAACTAGTAGAGTGGATTGGGGAGAACCAGTGGATGTGTTGTATCTGGACTTTCAGAAGGCTTTCGACAAGGTACCACATAAGAGATTAGGATACAAACTTAAATCACACAGTATTGGGGGTTCAGTATTGATGTGGATAGAGAACTGGCTGGCAAACAGGAAGCAAAGAGTAGGAGTAAACGGGTCCTTTTCACAATGGCAGGCAGTGACTAGTGGGGTACCGCAAGGCTCAGTGCTGGGACCCCAGCTATTTACAATTTATATTAATGAACTGGATGAGGTAATTGAAGGCAACATCTCCAAGTTTGCGGATGACACTAAGCTGGGGGGCAGTGTTAGCTGTAAGGAGGATGCTAGGAGACTGCAAGGTGACTTGGATAGGCTGGGTGAGTGGGCAAATGTTTGGCAGATGCAGTATAATGTGGATAAATGTGAGGTTATCCACTTTGGTGGCAAAAACAGGAAAGCAGACTATTATCTAAATGGTGGCCGATTAGGAAATGGGGAGATGCAGCGAGACCTGGGTGTCATGGTACACCAGTCATTGAAAGTAGGCATGCAGGTGCAGCAGGCAGTGAAGAAAGCAAATGGTATGTTAGCTTTCATAGCAAAAGGATTTGAGTATAGGAGCAGGGAGGTTCTACTGCAGTTGTACAGGGTCTTGGTGAGACCACACCTGGAGTATTGCGTACAGTTTAGGTGTCCAAATCTGAGGAAGGACATTATAGCCATAGAGGGAGTGCAGAGAAGGTTCACCAGACTGATTCCTGGGATGTCAGGACTTTCATATGAAGAAAGACTGGATAGACTTGGCTTATACTCGCTAGAATTTAGGAGATTGAGAGGGGATCTTATAGAAACGTACAAAATTCTTATGGGGTTGGACAGGCTAGATGCAGGAAGATTGTTCCCGATGTTGGGGAAGTCCAGGACAAGGGGTCACAGCTTAAGGATAAGGAGGAAATCCTTTAAGACCGAGATGAGGAAAACCTTTTTCACACAGAGAGTGGTGAATCTCTGGAACTCTCTGCCACAGAGGGTAGTTGAGGCCAGTTCATTGGCTATATTTAAGAGGGAGTTAGATGTGGCCCTTGTGGCTAAAGGGATCAGGGGGTATGGAGAGAAGGCAGGTACGGGATACTGAGTTGGATGATCAACTATGATCATATTGAATGGCGGTGCAGGCTCGAAGGGCCGAATGGCCTACTCCTGCACCTATTTTCTATGTATCCTCTCTCCTCCCTCCGCCTCCCCCCTCCTCTCTACCCCCTGCACATCATATTCTCCTCCCTCTCCATCCCTCCTCTCCACCCTCCCCATCACCTCTCCCATTCCTCTTCTCTTCCCCACCTCCCACCTCCCCCCTCCAACTCTCCCCCTCCAAGTCTCCCCCTCCCCTCTCCTCTCACCCCCCCACTCACCCCCTCCTCTCTCTCCCCCTACCTCCCCCATCTACTCGCTCTCTCCCCTCTAATCTCTTTCTCCCCATCCATCCCTCCCTTCCACCCCCATGCCTTTCTCCCACTACCCCTTCTCTCTCCCACTCCCCCTTCTCTCTCCCCATCCTCTCTCTCTCCCTCCTCTCTCTCCCCCTCCACTCCTTCTCCTCTCTCCCCCTCCAATCTCTCTCCACCTCCCCTCCCCTCTCCCCCCACCTCTACCACCCTCTCTCCTCCCTCCTCTCTCTCCCACTGTGCCCCCCTCCCTTCTCCTCCCCCCCTCTCCACCCCCCCCTCCAACTCTCCCCCTTCTCTTCTCTCCCCTCCAACTCTCCCCTTCCCCTCTCCTCCCTCCCCTCACTCACCCCCTTCCTCCCCCTCTACCCTCTCTCTCTCCCCTCTAATCTCCCTCTCCTCTTCCCTCCCCTTCCCCAACCTTCTCTACCCCCCTCACCCACCCCTCTCCCCCCTCCCCCCTCCCCCCTCTACCACACCCCTTCCCCCGACGCGTCTCCCCCTTTACTCTCCCCGTTCTCCTCCGCTCCCCACTCTCTCCCCCCTCCCCTCCCCTCCTCACCCCTCTCCTCCCTCCTCACCCCTCTCTCCTGTGTGTGTGTGGGTGTGTCAGGTGTATGTAATTTTGATTTTGCCTTTGATTCGTTGGTTCGCCAAAACCACACGCAAAAACTCAGAGATTTTTACCATTTCGCTAGCGATTTTACTTTTACCTTCGCATATCCACTCATTAAATTTCGTCATTTTTCTGTACACATTTAAAATAAAATCTTCCCCCCCCCACTCGCTCAATTTGTTGCCTCCAGCTGGCCACCTTCTCATCGCGTGCCGCGCGACCATAACGGCTGCTGCCGCCCGGCTCTCCACTCCCCCCCCCCCGGCGCAGCTCTGTCACGCTGGCGGAAGGCACAGGTCGGCTGGTCCCCCGCTGCTTTTCGCAGTCCTCGCTGCCGGCCCGCACGCTTGCATTGTCCGTAAATCCCGCTCGTCAACGGCCTGTCGGCCCGCAGGCGCATTGAGGGCGTACGCACCATCTCCACGGGCGTACGCAGCGTCTTGACGTCGTACGCAGCGTATTGACGTCGTACGCAGCATCTTGACGGCGTACGCCTAGCGCGTGGCGTTGCGCGATGACGTCATGCAGCCCCCCCTTGTAACCGCGCGTTGCGGGAACAGACCCAACGGGTCTGCACGGTCTAGTATACTATTAAAACTCTGTGTGTGTGTTTATTTGTGGGTGTCAGATTTGGCCTTTGATTCCTTGCTCCGCCAAAACCACACGCGAAAACTCTGTGATTTTTTCCATTTCGCTAGACATTACACTTTTACATACCCATTTTTATGTACACATTTTTAAATAAAATCCATCCCGCCACCCCCTCACTCACTCATTTTGTCTCCTCCTGCTGGTAGCCACCATAACGGCTGCTGCCGACCGGCTCTGCTCCAAAAACGATGCAATTTTTTTTCTTTTGCTAGCGAGTTTAGCCCCGGTGTCTGATGCACGTTCGGGGTCCAGACCCAACGGGTCTGTACTTGGTCTAGTATACTATTAAAACTCTGTGTGTGTGTGTGGGTGTGTGTGTGTGTTTGTGGGTGTCAGATTTGGCCTTTGATTCCTTGGTCCGCCAAAACCCCACGTGAAAACTCCGAGATTTTTTCCATTTCGCTAGACATTACACTTTTACATACCCTAACACACTCCTTATTAGATTTAGACATTTTTATGTACACCCCCCCCCCCCCACTTACTCATTTTGTCACCTCCTGCTGGCCAGCCACCATAACGGCTGCTGCCGCCCGGCACTGCTCCAAAAACGCCAACATTTTTATTATTTCGCTGGCGATTTTCGCTGCTGCCGCCCGCCTCTCCTCCACTACCCCCCCACATCCCCCCCCCACCCCCCGGGCCGGATCTCTCACGCTGGCTCAAGCGTCCGGCTCTCCTCCAAAAACGCCGACATTTTTTATTATTTTGCTGGCGATTTTCGCTGCTGCTGCCCACCTCTCCGCCCCCCCCCCCCCCGGCCGGCTCTCTCGCACTGGCTCAAGCCAAACATCGGCTCCTCCCCCTCTGCTTTTTGCCGCCCTCTGTCCGAGGATGCCGAAAAGCAGCGGCGGAACAACCCATCTTTGCCTTCAGCCAGCGTGACAGAGCCGGCGCGTCAACGGCCTGTCGGCCCCCAGCCCCATTGAGGGCGTACGCAGCGTCTCGACGGCCGTACGCAGCGTCTCGACGTCGTACGCAGCGTCTTGACGGCATACGCCTCCTACGCCCTCAAGACGCTGCGTACGCCATCAAGACGCTGCGTACGTCAAGACGCTGCGTACGACGTCGAGACGCTGCGTCCGGCCGTCCAGACGCTGTCTACGCCGTCAAGACGCTGAAGCACGTTCGGGAACCAGACCCCGGGGTCTGAAGCACGTTCTGACGCAGATTACCCCCTGGAGTCTGTAATCGCCTTATCTGAAAATTTTATGCTTTATTTCTTGAGTTATTAATGAAAATGTTCACAAATCCAATAAAACTTTGAAATCAAAGCCTGTTTTTCGCTGATGTCACAATGGATCTGCCTGCCTCCCGCCTGCTCATGCTGCGAGTGACATCACTCCCCCATCCCTCCCTCCTCCCCCCGTTATTCAAAAGTCGGCCCGTCGACTGAAGACCAAAGATCATAGCTGAAGACGGCGCTGCGAGTGAAGAACGAACAAGTCGGGCCCTGTACTAGAGCTCTCGGGTCAGGTCCCACTCCCCCATCCTCCTCCTCCTCCTCCTCTCTGCCCTCCTCCTCACCCCCCCCTCCTCCTCACCCCCCCTCCTCACCACCCCCCCTCCTCACCACCCCCCCCTCCTCACCACCCCCCCTCCTCGCTCCCACCTCCCCTCCACCCTCCCTCCTCTCCGTCCCCTCTCCATCCCTCATCCCTCCCCCCTCCCCATACCATCCAACCACCCCCCTCTCTCTCCCTCCTCTCCTCTCTCAAACCCCTCCCCCTCCCTCTGTCTCTGCCCCTCTCTCTCCGTCTCCGGCCCTCTCTCTCTCTCTCTCTCTCTCTGTCTCTTCCCCCTCTCTCTCAACCCCCCTCCCTCTCTAGACACGCCTGCGAGTTGGGGGCTATGCGTGAGTGGATAGGGTAAAAGGAGCCAATGAATAATATTAATATAATATCAAGGGGGGTGGTTAGTGTGTGTGTGGGTTGGTGTGTGTGTGACGCCGCAGGCCGCCCCCCCCACCCCCCGCAACCGCGCGTTGAGGGGACGGGACCCAACGGGTCCCACTTGGACTAGTAAACTATAAACTTGGGCAAAAATAGTGTGAGGGTGAATCTATCTGAATCTATTGAATTTTAAGATGCCATCTACATTCCTTGTTGTGGTTTCTTAATGGCTGTGGTAAGACCAGAATTGTAATAGGACCTGAAAATCTGTCCTGTAAACTAGCATTACATGATCAATCCAGTGATAATAGTTTCAAGAGGGTGGGAGGCGAGGATTTGCTGCATTGGTATTAATGCTCACATATAGTTAGGCGCAGGAGTGGACTCATGGACATGTCATCTTGGACACTGCTGCTCTGTCACCACCTACCTCCTGTCTTACTACTCAATTCTTACCCTATCCATACTCAAACGTTTATCAGGCCTTCTACCTGATCTTTGGATCCAACCACATACCACAAAGGTCTTGACTTCAAGCTTTGGCCACATACTCGACCACTTTCTCAGTCACCAGCTCTAGCCACACAACTAACAACATGGGTCCCAGTTTCCAACCAACAGCCTTAGTTTCACTATAACATATTTGAAACTATGAAATTATTTACCTTCATAAAAGAGATTAAATCAGAATTGCATGCGCAATGCATTACATTCGAGGATTCCTGTCAGCAGAACCAAGGTTACCCCGACCTCTATAGTGGAGTTGCCATATGATTTGCAGCTCGCATTTGTGCATGCTTAGAGGCTAAATGCCAAGCCATTGCCAATGCCTTCACTGAAGCATTCTGTATGAGAGAACGGGCATTACACTCAATTGTCGTAAAACAGAGGTCATGAATTCATAAGTCATAGGAGTAGAATTAGGCCATTCGGCCCATCAAGACTGCCATTCAATCATGGCTAATATATCTTCTCAACCCCATTCCCTTACTTTCTTGCCATAACTTCCTCCTCATCTCCTATCTAAAGGTACATCCTATTATTCCGAGCTGTGCCCTCGGGGCCTAGACGTTTCCACGAGTGGAAACCTCTCCATATCCATTCCATCCAGCCCTTCCACTATTCGGTCCTCCCTAATCCTTCTAAACTCCAGCGAGTACAGTCGCAGTGCCTTCAAACGCTCATCATGCGTGAACGCAATCATCCCCGGGATCATTCGTGTAAACCTGCTCTGGACCGTCTCCAATGCCAGCACATGCCTACTCAGATTTGGGGCCCAAAACTGCTCACAATACTCCATTCTGACAATATTGCAGTCTGACCATAAAGAAAGCCTCAGCACTATATCCCTGTTTTTTATATTCTAGTCCTCCCGAACAAATATTAACATTACATTTGTCTTCCTTACTTTCAAATTTGCAAATTAACCTCTTGGGATTCCTTACTTTCAAACTTGCAAATTAACCTCTTGGGATTACTGCACCAGCACTCCCAAGTTCCTTTGTACCTCCAATTTCTGAATCCTCTCCCCATATAGAAAATAGTCTCCATCTTTATTCCAAAGTGGATGAATGCACACTTTGCTGCGCTGTATTCCATCTGCCACTTCTTTGCCCATTCTCCCAACTTGTCCAAGTTATTTTGCAGACTTCCTGCTTCCTCTACACTATCTGCCCCTTCACCTATCTTCGTATCATCTGTGAACTTTGCCACAAAGCCTTCAATTCCCTCATCCAAATCATTGATATACAAAATGAAGTTGTGACCCTAACACCGACCCTTGCGGAATACCGCTAGTCACTGGCAGGCAACCAGAAAAAGCCCCCTTTATTCCCGTTGTCTTCTGCCATTCAGCCAATCTATCCATGCTAGTATCTTCCCTTTAATACCTCTACCAACCTGCTCCTGTTGTACCATACTGCCATCTAATAAGACCCTGGAAATGTGGACCAACTTCCATTGCTCGACAACCATCTCACGGTGAAGGGTATTTGAAAATCATGATCCCAGGCCTGGCATAAATCTTATGCTATAAATTTTATAGATCTACTAATCAGCAGTAATCCCGTTCCGATATGCTCCTGAGACCCTGGACTGCTCACAAGCATCTCAAAACGCTGGAAAGATACTAAGAATACTGGCTTCACAAAGTCTTCCAAATTGACAGGAAATACGTGAATCACATCAGCACCCTCTCCCAGTGCAACATTCCCAGCAATGAGGTCATAGTTAATCTCAGTCAACCACACTGGGCTGACTATATTGCTTGCATGCTTGAGAAAAGACTATCCCAAGCTTTGTTGTGGGAAGAATTTATCAGGCAGACAAAGGAAGATGTTCAAGGATATGCATCATTCCCATGGCTACACAAAGTGGTGTATTTGAATTCAAAGAAGAAATATAGGAGCGGAAGAAGCCACCTGGCTCCTCAAGCGTGCCCAACATTCAATATGATCATTGGTGATCTTCCCCATGCCTCATCTCCTCTTCTATGCCAGTTCCCTATTGCTTTTGATTCCCGATGTTTCAAAAATATATCTACACTTTCTTTAAATAACTCCAATGATCCAGTCTCCACAACCCTCTGGGGTAGAGAATTCCAGAGAAAGGAAGTCAGTGGGTGTGGGAGTCACGGCCTGATCTATCTAATTGGACCTGGGAGGATCAAGCTGATCCTGATGAGAGTCAGTTGGGGATATTGGTGGGTAGGATTGGTGCTGTTATAAGCTGTTTGAAAAAGAACTGTTAAATACAAAACTTAAATAAAAATCGCTGGAAATCTAAAATAAAATCCATGCTGGAAATATTCAGCCTGTTGAAAGAGAGTCTGAATGCTGCTCGGAGGGGTTCCTCTCTGGTGCCACATTACCCAGAACTAATTGACCTCTCTGGTGCTACATTACACAGTCCACAGTGACTAAGAGCTAATTAATTTTCCCTGCAAAAGGAGTGCTTCATGCAGAATGACATAATTTGATCAACATCTGACCGAAATCACATTGGGCACAAAAATGCAACTCAATGCAGAAATATCCATTTGAATTTCAAGAGTGGCATGAAACAGGCGAGAAACAGAAAATACTACGTTTCACATGGCTGCAAGTACATTTTCAATTAAGTAAACAGAATAACCCAATTGCATCTTTGGTTTCAATTTGCCATCACATTTTGCAGAGACACGAAAAGAAAAGTTTGATAAAGATTGCAATTCAACCCATAACGTAAACGGGGTAATTGTGGCTCTGTAGGAGTCATTGCAAGACTGAGTGCGACAATATATGATTGAGACACAATGATAAGGGGAGTATTTTTGGCGGCCGATTCAAAAGCTTGTCTATTTCCTAAAGTGTGGAGTCTGGAATTAGCATGGTGCTCAGAGGGAGTTCAACCAGTGAGATTCATCGTGAAATTCCTTTCCTGTACACTGAAGGACTGGATCTTTTGTTGATCAATTATATATGATAATGCCTTTATTGAAAATTCTATAAATCTGAGGGTTTGGAATCTTAATGAAATATTGAGCTTGTATATTGCAGTGATCTACGTGATGATTATAAACACAGAAATGCGTGGCTGTTGATTTGGTTTTTAAAACATCCTGCTGCTTATGAGCAGATCTATCCAGTCCCTTGAGTCTGTTCTGTCATTCAATAAGATCACAGTTGATTGCTTCTTTTCTCCAATTACGAGTCTTAATTCTGACATCCTCACTAGCCTTATTCAATAAAATCCGTCAACCATAGTTCTGCAAATTCCGATTGACCCTCAACTACAAGGGTTCTTTGGGGGAGACATCCAGATTTTCACATGCTTTGGATGAAAAACTGCCTCTTGACATCATTCTTGAATGACCATGGTCTAATTTTAATGTTTGGTTCCCACCTGAGGAAATAACTTCTCTCCATCCCCTGTTGAATAATTTAATCATCTTAAACATTTTAATCAGGTCATCCCTTAATCTAATGCACTAAAGGGAATAGCAACCTATTCTGTTCAACCAGTGCTCATAATTTAACCCTGTTCCTGCATCTTCTTGCAGTGAAGATTTATTTGCTAGTTTTTGCAGCTAGTAGAGCTTCTGCCCCATCGTTCGAGTGACCTGGTTCAACCAACACCTCCAGTGCTGTCAATGTGCAGTATGCACATTCCCTCTGTGACCCCATGAGTTCATTACAGGATCCTCCCAAAGATAGACACAAAATGCTGGAGTAACTTTACGGGATAGGCAGCATCTCTGGAGAGAAGGAATGGGTGACTCTTTGTGTCGAGACGCTTCTTCAGACTGCAAATCAGGGGACAGGGACTCGAGTGATATAGAAGGGTATGATTAATTGGCCGTTGTAAATTGCTCCAGTGTGTAAGTGAGTGGTAGAATCTTAGGAGAATTGATGGAAATGTAGGGAGACTAAAATGGGATGAGTACACGTTGGTGATTCAGTGGGCCTAGGGTCTTGTTTCTAAACTATATAACTCTATGACTAGATACTATGAGAATTGGATTGATTAAAACTATGTACAGAGGATTTTAATGTGGTAAAGATATGGGAGTTCAATAAGAGGTGATTGTTGCTCAGGCAATGTTTGGAGATTTCAATGAGAAATGAATGCAGTATGTACTGGATGAAACAGTCTAGAAACCTTTTGACACTATGGGTCACCAACACAATAATGAAAAAGCAGAAATATTTACTCATTGACTACTTCCAAAATCTCATCCTCTCAGCTCCCGAGCTTTAGAGAAAAAGGGAGTGGGGTAGACAATGGTAGTCAGGTTCCCTGTGTTCACTGATTACACTAAACTCTACCTCTTCAATATTTCTCTCAACCCTTCCACTTTATCTAGTTTAGGGATCCAATATCCCACCTTGGATGTTGCTTAACTTCAACAAGATAAAGATGGAGAAAATCAGAGGTGTTGTCTTTGGCTTCCACCATATTCCTCTTCCCTACCACTGTGTGAGGTTGAAGCAGACAATTTATAAACTTGGCATCCTATTTGATTCTAAGCTCAGCTTCTGACCCCAGTTCCATCCCATTCCAAGGACCATAATCTCCCACAATCAAAACAGTATCTAGCCTGCTTGAGCCTATCTATTGCCACAGCTATAGCTTCGTCTGGCTGCTCATTCCATATAACCACCATCCTCTGTGTGAAAAAGTTGCCCTTCAGTTCCCTTTTAAATCCTCACCTTAAACCTGCACCATCTAGTTTTAGACAAAGAGCTGGAGTAACTGAGTGGGTCAGGCAGCATCTGAGGAGAGCACTGGGTGAGCACATATGGGAAGATGAGTACTTTAAAGATGAAAGTATGGGTATACTGGTGTTAGGTTGGTGATGTACGAGTGGGATTCTAATCACTAGTTTACCCAATAATCATTACATCATTGCGATCTGGGAGGAATGCAGAATATGCAGGGGGGTCTTCTGTAACCAGGTTCAATCCTGACATGCTGTCTGTGTGGTATCTGCATCTTCTAATCATGACTGTGTGGTGTTGAGGGCTCCCCTGGCATGCTCTGGTTTTCTCCCACATCCCAAAGACATGATGATTGTTAGGTAAGCTGGCAACTACAGGTGTTAAAGAAGGAACTGCAGATGCTGGAAAATCGAAGGTACACAGGTGACAGGTAGGTGAACTGGTGTGTGAGGGAGACAAAGAGAGAGAGAGAGAGATAATGTTGTTAATGGGCATGCGAGACACAACAGGATGCACAGAAATAAGTGAAGGAATGGAATAAATAGGATTCCTCCGAGCGCCAGCATTGATTCGATGGGCTAATCTGGTGAATCTGTGGAATTCTCTGCCACAGAAGGTAGTTGAGGCCAGTGGCTATATTTAAGAGGGAGTTAGATGTGGCCCTTGTGGCTAAAGGCATCAGGGGGTATGGAGAGAAGGCAGGTACAGGATACTGAGTTGGATGATCAGCCATGATCATATTGAATGGCGGTGCAGGCTCGAAGGGCCGAATGGCCTACTCCTGCACCTATTTTCTATGTTTCTAAATGACCTCCTGTACCATAAGGAAAGATAAGAAAATAAAGAGAAGATCTCTGTTGCTCGTATCCAGTTGTCCAAATCCCACACACGTACACCAACCTAATTCCAGTGTACCCACATGTTGCAAGTTGGTGCAAACTGCCAGACAGGTGTGCTTGATCCTGTAGATATAATTAACGGAATCAATTTAAATCAGATAACGATCAGAGAATTATATTTCGTGATGTTGATTATTATTCAGCCAGGCACCATGCCTTTAGATGCTTAATATCTATCTTAGAGTATAAAGATGGTACTCTAACAATGCAGCACTCAGTCAGTGGTGGTTTAAAGCATCAGCATAAATTATTGCAGTTAAGTCTCTTCAATGAAACTGAAGAGACTTAAATCCAAATATATTTTTTGAATCCAAAGCACAATGACGTGAAGATTGCAATGCTGCTCAATAAAAAGCCTCTCAAACGCATAATTGTGTATTGTTCAAAGAGGCACCATGGCTTGCTATGGTGCCTTATACATAATGTTCTAACATTACAATATATAGACTGGCAGTACTATATATGTAAAGAAAGCCATGCATTGGTTGTTATATTTCTTGTATATGTAGTTTTATTAATAAAATTTGCTTTTGAAATTAAAAACTGAATGAACTACTTCATAATTTTGATTTGCCTCAGAATATCACACTTCTTCCCCTGAACTCACAAACGTCCATGTCTACGATAAATACAAACTAGTCATAAAACTGTTGACTGAATCTTCACCTTCAGCCTTTTAAATTTACTAGAGTGCAACTGGATCTGATGGTTATTCTGGGAATTCATTAACATGTTAGTGATTTAGATCTGTCATTCTAGAAGACCTAACGTTGGACTAAAACATGCAGGATGAAATGGTTCACAATGTCACAATGTCAAATTTCACAATGAAGCCCCCTACTCTTGATTTCCACATAATGGGCTGGCAATAAAGTTGTCCACCAAACTTACTACTTTGCTTCCCAATTTGACACACCTGGGGCACAATGAAGATATAAATTCTCTCTAGTGTTCTTACATGGTACCTTCCCTCTTGGTACATTTATAGCAGCAGAATTTCCAAAGGACCTTTGTTTAAAATAAGAGTTGCAGCTGCCACACAGAAATCGGCCATTCAGCTTAACTGCTTTGTGCTGGTGTTTATGCTTCACATAAGCCTTTCCCAATCTTCTTCAACCCACTTCTTTCTCCCACATGTGCATATCTAGTCTTCTCATCAATTGATCACTGCTTTTTGCCTCAAATACTTTTTGTGAGAGGGAGTTTCCCATTCTCATCACTCTCAAGGGAATGAAGTTTCTCCTGTACTTTTGATGAATAAATATATTCATTTATTGGTAAATATATTATGGGGTCCAGTTTTGAACTACCCCAGATGGGCAAACAGCTTCCCAACCTACCCTTATCAAACCCTTACAATATGTCAAAATCCATTATCAAATTATCCCTTGGTCTTCAATCATTTATGATAGCTGTAACCCCTTGATTTTGATATTAACCTAAACATTTTCTTGCATCTTTTCCAGTGCGTCAGTATCTGGTTTATAATATGGAGACCAAAAATGTGCACAGTACTTAGTATTTCCTTCTGCTTGAAACACAGACTGCAGTTCTAACTGTTTTAAATCCTGAGATCACACACACCCTTTGACACTGTTATTTCCCACTTACCAGTCTTCCAAACCTTGTATAACTGATGCAAAGTGGCGTGATTAAAAAGCTAACCCTGCATTTTCTGGGAAAGGGAGGGGTAAATTGCTGGAAAATTTCAGAAATCAATTTGCAAGCCCTCCCATTCTGCTGTATCATGTTGGGTTTTTTTTTAAATGGGGGAGGTGAGCAATTCTAATCAGGTTGCTCATGGAATGACTTAAGATCAGAACCACTTCTTAGAAAGGGTGATGTACAGCTGGCTAACCTGCAATGATTCTATTCTGAGCCTGCTATTTTCCCCCTCGCCATCACTGAACTTGGTGCAGGCCAGCAGATTATAAAATGCTCCTTGTGTCACTCTGATCGCAGTACCAGGGTGTAGCAAACTCATCTGATTCTGCAGGCAGAGCGGCATGTAGTTCCTGATATCAGAAGATACTGCCAAGATCATGTAGAACAGCACACAGGTGAGTTTTTAAAAAAAAAGACTGGTCCAAGACCTCAAGTACATAGCTATAGTATTTATTTTTTATTTTTTAAGATTTTGGATTAAAATGCAATATTCGCCACTGAATAATTGTTAAAGATTTTTTTTACTTTTTCACACACTCTGCCCAAATAAGCTCTCTGCTGTCGATCTGTGCTTACCCATATTGCTATTCATAATAACTATATCAAAATTAAGAGTGATTAAATTACAATCACTATGGGATGTTTATATAAAATAGCAACATTATGTTTTAATTATTATTGCAATATTAAAGCTAACCTCTATTGTTATTTGGTAGCCAATTGTTAAAATGTGTTACCTCAAAATGGAAATTGCAATTGTACATGTAGGTCAAGAATGAAGAAATTCTAAAATGTTCTCTATGCATCATCAGTTCAGTATGAATCTCTGCAGACACTTCCCTTTGCTCTTTCACACAACTGTATAATTGCTGGAGATACACAGTGGGCCAGTCAGCATCCGCAGAGATACGAGACAAAAGCAACAATTTTGGGTGTGTATTCCTTCATTACAGCTTCTTCTTGCATCCTGCCCCACCCTGTAAATCATGACTGCTTTACTCTCACAGTCTGACAAGTGCAGACGAACAGTAACAAAATTTATAACGCATTGCAAATGAAGCGGCTGCACTACTTGAGACATTTATCAGGATTGGCTTATCAGATTCCTGTCTGGATTGTACATTTGCTGGGTTTCAATTGAAATCTGGCGTAACAGGGAAAAGTAGAACCATGGACAGCTGTGGATACCTGTAGGTTTCCTTTGTGCCGTTTCCTTTTCTAACTGCAGGAATGAGTGAGCTGGTAGTCATCTGTAGCAAAATGAATGGCTATTCATTACTCAACCTATTTAAAGACTAAACAGATTTCTCATCTCGCACCTTCCAGAGAGTGGTTGCATCTCTGTGGCAGTGCAATAATTTTCTTGCTTCATTTTGGAACTGGCTGATTCAGAAATGTAATGGGGCAATTCTGCCTAGACTTCTGCCCAATACTTATTATCCACCATTATAAAAAATGTGGTAATTACTTTAATGTCATTTGTGAGACTTTGTCGTCTACAGACTGCTTTTTTCATTGCAACAGAGTCTATATTACAAAATGTTCTTCATTGTTTGTGGAAGGCCTTGAGAAATCCAAAGACCATGAAAGTTGTTGCAGTAAATTCGGAGTATGAATCTATCCTACTTTTCCTACATTTGGAGCTGGAAGACATGCATACATATATAAGGGTATTGAATCAAAAGACACACTTTAAAACTGTTTGGGATTCAGTTTTACAATCTAGTTTGGAACTGCTAACTCACGGTTAATCAATTTATTCATTTGGTCTACAGAGCAGGAAACAGCTGGCGATCAATCATTGGCATAAAAAGGATATAAAATAAAGCTAATGCAAATGAACTGCCCAATGGGCATAATGCCAGCATAGTTTGTGAGGATATAATTTCACAGTAACTATAAATAACTATAAATAGGCATTATTAGTAATCAGTAAAAAGCTAGAATAGATATTAGTTTAGTTGTAATACACAATGAACAAAGGACATTAATAATAAAAATTAGATGCACTTTCTGTGACGATCACAGAATAGTTTTCATGGCAAAAGATATAGAATAATATCCAGTGATAATTAATTTAAGATTAGCAAAAATGATAATGTACAGAGCTGTATTATTAATAATTGAATGATTTGCATGAATGGATATTTATATTTGTTACAGGTCGATAAATAAGACTAACATTAATATAATGGCTTTCATAATAAGCAATGTGAGGGTACCTTTAACAAACATGGCAGTTCTCTTCTTGGTAACAAATACATGGACAATTTATTTATATGAATCTATCATTCAGAGTTATGAAAGACAGGGTTGGCAATAATGAAAATGAACACAGAACCAGTAAAAAAAATGTCCAAAATTGTTAGATTAGAGTGCACAACCAGTATTATTTGCAAAGGGACAATGGATATAAGGGAAGTGCTAATGGTTAATGAATACAGAGGTAGCATTAATTGCAGCAAACACACAGCTGGTATTATTGCTGGTGCATCTAGGACCAATGCAGATACTGTATGGACTGTATTTAGTATCTGCATTATTGCATGGCCATGCATACATACATTAATTATAGCAAATTCTGCATTATTGCCTTTGTAAATGGACTAGTATTAATTACAGGCCAATCATCAATGGTAATAAATATATGGTTAGCATTAGTGATAATGGATATGGTGCCAACATTAATGGTAATGAATATACATCTAACATTAATAATAAAGAATATGATTGGTACTAACAACATTGGATAACACTATTGGCAACACATAGGGACAATATTATTGGTAATAATTATTATGTATTCTTTGCATGAATATACTGATGTTATATCTGATAATTATCATTTATTCATGACAAATATAATTTTAATTATGGTATTGGTGACTATATTGATAATTGTTTACACATGGTAGCTTTATTAATAGTGAAATAACATAAATTGTAATGAATAAAAATGTTCTATCCAACTCCAAGACGACTTTGGAAATTTCAGCTGCTCTTGCATCAGAATCTCAAATACTTTAGCCACTCCTTCACCCCTTTAGCCTCCAGACTGGAGTACATCACTGCTCTACTGGCCATCCTCATGCCCTATACAGTTTGTATACCTCAGTTCAACCAAGGTACATTGTCTGCATCGTCTCACACTCTCCTAGTTTTCATCAGCGACCAACTCCCATTGACCCCCACGTCCAAATACCTGAAATGCTGATTCAATACTTAAATCTCTCCACAGCTTTACCTCCTCCACTTCTATAATCCCACCGCCCCCAAGACCTCTCCTTTTGTCTGCAATATGTGTAACCTCTCCCATTTATCTCTCAATCTGGTTACACCTTCAGAGCCTAAGTTCCAAACTCTTAATTTTACCCTGATCCTTATAAATGGGTGAAGTGCTTTGGGAAATTTCTCTGTCAAATGTTTCTGTAAATGCAGCCTGCTGTTTCTCCATATCTGCCTTTTCGCAGTGGAAAGGAGATGTGCCTCTGAGTTAGGAGATTTTGTCCTAGAAATGGAGCAAATATACTAAAGCCAGCACTCTCAGTGCAGCAGCGAGTTAAAGTGCCAGCTGTAGTAAATTCAGAGGGAGTGCTGCACTGTTAGAAGTACCAAATTTTGGATAGGATATGAAATTGAGGTTCCTCAGGCAGACAACTTTGATCAAGTGCTCTTACTTCAAAATGGCATCCTAGGTCCAATATTTATCTCTCGGCTAACATCACAGAATATCTTGATAAAGTGAATAATCGATTCTCGTGGATTTCTCTTTTAATCTTAACAAGCAATAACCATGTGGGAAACGTTCTTGGGATGTTATAAATTATATCATTGCCTCGCTTTCTTCTTCTCGTGTTTGTAAACTCCTAAACTTTCCTTCTGTGTAACCAGTTGCTATTACTACTGGCGTCTAAACGTTCAGTTCAGTAAACTCTGAAATTTCCCACCACCATACCCCCTTCCCCAACGTCCACACACACCATCAAACCAGGGCTTTCCTTTCTCCTTTAATACACACCTGGAAACCTACCTCTTCGATTACATTTTTAGTCATCTGTCCTAATTTCATGGTGAGAATTCCTCTGTAAAGTATCCTGGGATATTTTATGAGATGAAAGGTACTAGATGACATACAAGATTTCTTGTTAAAGTACAGTTTACAGAGTATCACAGAGGGGAGCAATTCTGGAACTCATCAAATGCACAACATTTACACCAGGGGTTCCCAACCTTTTTCATCCTGTTTACCCCGGCAACTTTAATAGTATCATAACAATGTTATTTCAGTTATTTATGAACAACAAATGATGAACACATATACCAGAACCAAACACAGTCAGTCAATGAGAAAAAATGTACAAATCCTGAATCAACAAATTTACCCGCTGGGTAGGCAGAATTTACCCCCGGGGGTAAATTTACCCCAGGTTGGGAACTCTTGATCTACACCATGACCGCAGTAAGGGTGCAGTGCATTCAGAAAGTATTCAAACCCCTTCACTTTTTCCACATTTTGTTATGTTACAACCATATTCTAAAATGGATTAAATTATTATTATTTTTATATCATCGATCTACACACAATACCCCATAATAAAAAAGTGAAAACAGGTGGTTAGAACTTTTTGTAAAGTAATTAAAAAGAGATAACTGAAATATCACATTTACATAAATATTCAGACCCACTAAGGGCCTGTCCTTAGGCTATTTTTAGGCGACTGTCATAGTCGTAGCAGGTCGCTGAAAAAACGGCGTCTGGACCCGCCTTCGACATAAAATTTGAAATAGAATCAATACTTTAACAAAAAAACAAAACAAAGTCAGCACCGGCGACAACTTACGTTAACATGGCGACAACTACGATAGCACCTACGTCAGGAGGTCAAGCTACGCTCATTGGCGTCAAACCCACTGTCGCCGACTGTCTCAGAATTTTTTTCCAACCAACATGTTGAAAATCCAGCGGCAACCAGACAGACGCTACGACTCTTTGGGCGACTGAGACTACTACTCATGACCATACAGGCGACACCCCAGCGGCAATATGGCGACAGCCTAGTTGCCTAAAAAATAGCCTAAGTGGGACTGGCCCTTTACTCAGTACTTTGTTGAGGCACCTTTGGCAGCGATTACAGCCTCAAGTCTTCTTGGGTATGACACTAAAACTTGGCACACCTGTATCTGGGTAATTTCTCCCATTCTTCTCTGCAGATCCTCTCAAGCTCTGTCGGGTTGGATGGGGAGCATTGATGTGCAGCTATTTTCAGGTCCCTCCAGAGATGTTCGATCGAGTTCAAGGCTGGGCCACTAATGTCATTCACAGACTTGTCACAAAGCCACTCCTGCGTTGTCTTGGCTGTGTGCTTAAGGTCGTTGTCTTGTTGTAAGGTGAACCTCCACCCCAGTCTGAGGTCCAGAACACACTGGTTTTCATCAAGGATCTCACTGTACTTTGGTCCATTCATCTTTCCCTCGATCCTGACTAGTTTCCCAGTTCCTGCCGCTGAAAAACATCCCCACACCATGATGCTGCCATCACCATGCTTCAACTTAGGTATGGTATAGGCCAGATGATGAGCGGAGCCTGGTTTCCTCCAGACGTGACGCTTGGCATACAGGTCAAATAATTCAATCTTGGTTTCATCAGACCAGAGCACCAGAGAAAACAACCGTTTTGGCAAACTCCAAGGGCTGTTATGTGCCTTTTGCTGAGGAGTGGCTTCCATCCGGCCACTCTACCATAAAGGCCTGATTGGTGGAGTGCTGCAGATATAGTTGTCCTTCCGGAAGGTTCTCCCATCTCCACAGAGGAACTCCGGAGCTCTGTCAGAGTGACCATCGGGTTCTTGGTCACCTCCCTGACCAAGGCCCTTCTCCCCTGATTGCTCAGTTTGGCCAGGTGGCCAGCTCTATGAAGAGTCCTGGTGGTTCCAAAGTTCTTCCATTTAAGAATGGCAGAGGCCACTGTGCTCTTTGGGACCTGCAATGCTGCAGAAATTGTTTTATACCCTTCCCCAGATTTGTCTCGACATATTCCTGTCTCGGTGATCTACAGACAATTCCTTCATCTTCATGACTTGGTTTTTGCTCTGACATGCACTGCCAACTGTGGGACCTTATATAGACAGGTGCATGCCTTTCGAAATCATGTCCAATCAATGTAATTTACCACTGGTGGACTCCAATCAAGTTGAAGAAACATCTCAAGGATAATCAATGGAAACAGGATGAACCTAAGCTCAATTTTGAGTGTCATAGCAAAGGGTCTGAATATTTATGTAATTGTGATATTTCAGTTATTTCTTTTTAATTACTTTGCAAACATTTCTAAACACCTGTTTTCGCTTCTTCATTCTAGGGTATTGTGTGTAGAATGATGATAAAAAATGAATTTAATCCATTTTAAAATAAGGCTGTAACGTAACAAAATGTGGAAAAAATGGAGGGATCTGAATACTTTCTGAATGTACTTTACATCCTATGGCCGTTGTTTATTTTCATGTTGCATCAACACTGCAGAAACGGCTCCAGAAATACTTGGTGCATCAGTAGGATTAAGCAGTGTCCTTCGGATACCCTTTCACTGGAAACTGCAGCAATTCAACAGCGATTTTGATAATTTTAACAAAGTGTGATAAAATATTTTAAAGGATTTTGCTTAATCAAATGTGTCATTCATGAAACTCAAAAGGAAAAGCCACAAGAATAATGACCACATTATTCTTGGTTTCAGTAACTGGTATCATTGGAAATCAAGCCTGCTAATATTATTCTAGAACAATCGTTGGTTAACTATGTCTTTACCAAGGAAATGTGGGAACTGCATTGTTGCAGACTAATGGCACGCAGCCACATTTAAACTCCGTAAAAGCTGATTAATAAATACCGGGCGATTCAGTTCAGTGAGGTCTCATCAGTAGTTTCTATAAATAATGATCAAAAAGGTACTCTGCTACAATGCAGAGATAATTGCCTTCAAATTTCTGGTTACTGTTTTTTAAGCACATTTTTTAAAATGTCACTCCTAAGATGGGAAGTCTGGTATTGCGGCATTTATTGCCTCTGAGGCAGTAAAAATTCATTGATAGGCCTGGAGTTGAATATAGGGCAGACCGGTTAAGGAAAGCAGATATCTTTATCAAAAGGACACTAGTAAACCAGATTATTTTTTTATTACAACCATCCCATAGTTTTATGGCTGCTATCATTTAAACCAGCATTTTCAAAATGGAAAAAATCTAGATTTATTGAATTGCATGAATTAATATGTCCCAGTTCCTACACGAGATTCAATTCTATGTCAACAGGATTGCTACCATGTATTCATGCTAAATCTTGTTTTTATTTGTTTGCAGCTCTCCTTTCGAGAACCAAACAGCAGTGAATATCAGACAAATTTCTGATACAAGATGAACATTTCAAAGTTGTTTGTATACTCGTGATGGTTTGACGGGGTTGGGGGGGGAAGAGAGTAGAAATAGACATCAAATTGTGAACGTGCAAACTGGTTTCAGGAATGGTCAGTCCATATCCTAATCTAATACAACTGATCATGCAACATTTATAAAAACATTAATTATCATTACAGCGAATGGATTGCAGGTCCTGGTAACTAGGGAAATAACTTGGTACCTGTCCATCATGCGATAGCATTTCTTACTGGATTCATCTCACAAGAACACTTATTTTCTCTAAACCACATTTGCGATCAGGAAATACTCTCTGGATATTTTTCATTATTTCTTAGATGTTACTGCAATCGCTCGATCCCACAAATAAATATCTCATGCAAAACAACTTAATAGAACTCTACCCCAGATAGCAATCAGACTACTCAACTTGCCATTGTTTTTCTCTCCCAAGTCCCATCAATTCTACCCTGTGCCTAACCCGCACTACCATGTTAATGCACCATCCTTGTTCATATATCACCAATTATGTTCATTCAAGGCTTCTGCAACATGCGTCTGGGGCATAATTCTCACGTCCGGAATCAGACCCAAGAATATACTGTGGACGATCTGATAGTCAAGTTTAGCCAAAATAGATTTTTTTTTCCTGCTCTCCTGCGAAGACGCATTCTGTTTGGTTGCCTCTGCTAGTCAACCTCTCGGTTTATAAGATAGTCAATGAACAATGATAAATAAATTAGATTCAAACTAGAGCCCTTAATTTGGGCATAAGGTCATAAGGAATAGTAGAATTAGGCGATTCGGCCCATCAAGTCCATTCCACCATTCAATCATGGCTGATCTATCTCTCCTTCCTAACCCCTCTCATGCCTTCTCCCCATAACCTGTGACACCTCTACTAATTAAGAATCTATCCTTTAAAAAAATCCAGACTTGACCTCCACAGCATTCTGTGGCAAATACATTTCTCCTCGTCTCCTTCCGAAAAGAACATTCTTTAATTCTGAGGCTATGACCTCTCGTCCTAGACTCTCCCACTAGTGGAAACATCCTCTCCACATCCACTCTATCCAAGCCTTTCACTATTCTGTATATGAAACTAGCAGACACCTTATAGGTTTAATGACAATACATTGTAGTTTCTTTTCCATTGATATTTGTGAAGGTGACTGCAAGATGACCATTGTCAAGGAATCATGAGTGATGTGCAACTAAATGGTAAGGTGTTACAGCTGGTGTTGTGAATCAGGCCGTCATCACTAAGCATCCGGCTACTTCATAACACCAGGTTGCACCAGACTACTGGCAACACTAATACATCAGTTCATTGTGAAGTATGTTCAATGCTAATATTCTTTTACTATAGCACAAATAATAAAGTTCATGGTTTTAAATATATCCTTTCCAGATTCACACCTGTTTAAAATATTTGTCCCCTGACCGGAGAAGCGGAATTATTTTAGTTATGCCCTAATTTTAATTAATAACCTTGAACATCTGAAGATTTGAGGTAATTTACCTCCTCTTATATGATTTCACTTTTTTTCTTTTGTGGTTTGCAAATGTGAACAGCTTGTGGGAAGTTAATTATTTTAAAAATTCTAATAAATTCCTGTTAAAATAAAATGGCCCTCAAGTAGTTTAGTGGTTTGTAATGTAAAGCCAGCAGAGTACAAGGAAATAGGTTCCACTTCACGACAGGGTTTGTACTGGTGACTTTTAAGAAATGTATTTTACAGGAGTGAAAGAAAACAGATCTGAAAAGTTATGGTTTGATGGTGGTGTTATAAATTGTGTTCTCTCCATTGTTTCAGCCTATATTTATTACTGAACTAATATTTATGAAATGATAATGCAGTCATAACCACACCATTTATTGTGCATATCTGGCTACTGTGCTTCCTTCATTACAACAGTGACCACATGTGCAAGTATGCAATCAGCGGTGGTTGCTTTGGTTGTGATGCCTTGAATCTCAACTGCGAAGGAAAATGGGTGTTATTTTGTAGATCTGAGAAGAATCCTAACCATACATCCAGCCTGGGTGTGGAAGGCGAGTTCAATGGATAAACATTAAAAAAAATTGTAAGATTATCTGATGTGCAAACCAAGCATTCAGGACTGTTACTATAGAGAGTAACAATTTTACAGGCATCAAACCTAATGGTTTACATTAATATTTTTATCAATAAAGAGAATCGCACCTCAGCATTACTTAATCTTTTAACTTTTCTTAAAAACGAATGATTTATTCTGAAAATCAACCTTATTTTGTTACATATAGCAGTATTACATTGTTTGGGGGTCTAGAAATTGTCTCTGGATTAGTATTTCTGGCGCAGTCCTTGTAAACAAAATGGATTGGACTTGCATTTATAGAATGAAACATCCTGCCTGTTAATAACCCTAATTCAAAGATATTGGAACATTTAAATTTGATTGTATTACTTTTGAAATGTAACAGAAGTCACCGTAAACATTTTTAAATTAGTTAAAATAGTAGCAAATAGGCCATGTGAAGATTGATAAACAATGATAATGCAAATAAAAATAAAGAAATGATAGATCCATTGAAATAATTGCTGTGCATTGATGTTTATGATGCTGGAAAAGGATACCATCCTGGATGTTCACCGGGTGGTGCCAGCAATGGCTGCCTCGCCAACAGTCTGTCTGTCCCTTCTTTGTGTTTAAAAAGTATGTGTTAAATGTATGTTTTTAGTGTTCTTTAGCTTGTTTTATGTGTGGGTGGGGTTGGGGGAAACTTTTTCTTATCTCTTACCTTGATGAAGATACGATTCCACCACCGTATCATATCTCCATTCACACTGCGTCCTAACATCAAGGAGTTGGCGGCCTTTGCTGGAGACCGACTTTTGAGAGTTCCACCGCGGATGCCTATGGGGCTATGGGCCCGCGATCCCCTTACCATGGATGGACCTCGGAGCTCCAACCGTGGGTGCTTGCAGACTTAACATCGCGGAACCCACGGTCTCGGGTCAGAGACTGACTTCTGGAACTCCAAGCCACAGGAGCTTCGATTGCGCCGACGCGGGAGTTTCGATCGCCTCTGAACCTTTGAAATTAATATTTGATGAGGATCACTGGCACGCCAAAATATCATAATCAAAGTAACAGTTATGAAGATAATGCGTGACAAATTCCCAGGATCAAATGATTTACTTGCAAAGATTTAAAGGATGAGAACATTGAAGGAAAAATCATATATTTATATTCAGGAAAGACAAGAGGGAAACCAGGGAATTCTAGCTCAATTAGCCTAATATCTATGGAAATTAGTAGCATGTCTATTATTATGGGTAGAATAATTGAACACCTTAGTTTATATTAATCAGATAAAATTAGCATGTTAGTAAAGTGAAAGTCAAGTCTAAAAAAACCTGATTGGATTTTTGTTTTGAAGAGATCACTGAGTAGAACACAAGGTGTTATCTATCAATGTTATTCCAATAGACTGCCAGAAGGCTTTTGGTAACGTTTCTCTTTAGATACCATTAACTCAAGTTGAAGGTCACAGAATTGAAGGAAAATGATTGGCATAGTGAGCAAATAAGCTGAGCCACAAAAGAATCGAGTCAATATAATGGCTGACAGTTCCACTTTTTAGGGTGTCATGCACAGATCTGTGCTAGGTCTGCAATTACTCACTGTATTTGTTAACAACTTAGATGAGAGAAGACACAGCCACTCATCCAGGTTTCTGAATGTCATAGACAGACGCAACTGTGGGTATTGTGAAGTGCAAATGTATTAATTGACCAACAAATGTGAGACTATTATTTTTTGATCTGGAAAGAATACAAAATACCTAATTAATAAAATGTATGAAACAGTAAAAGTTCAAAAGAGATTTTGGCATTCATCTGTTTTAATCAGTTGTGTGTCCTGGGCAAGCACAGAGAATAGGCAAAACGAAAAATGGAAATATGATAACATGTGAGTGTGTCGATTAATCAAAAAGATACTTGGACTTTAAAGGTTAAACGTTTTGGAGATTCTACAAATGTATTATATTCCCTGAGATATGGAAGTTTAAGGACGATTTGATCACTTAAAACCATCAAGTGAACACGCAGTTTTAGTCTAAATACTTTGTTATTTGGGTATCATGGCAATAGGAGTCAATAATTTAAAGATCTTGATGGGCCTTTCAGGATTTAAATTAGGAAATACTTTCACAGGCAGAGCTTGAAGGAAAATTTGAACTCTCTTCCATTAAGCAAACTTGAAACAGGATTAAATGTTAATTATAAATTTGAGATTGATCAGATTCTTATAATAAGGGATTTGTAGAGGTATAAAATTAAGGTGGAAATATGAAGTTAGATCACAGCAGTGCAATAATCTAATTGAATAACAGAGCAGTTTCAGGAATTTAGTTTAGAGATACAGAGTGAAAATAAGCCCTTTGGCCCATCGAGTCTGCACCTACCAGCGATCACCCGGCCTGGAGGAAACCCCTGGCGATCTCAGGGGGAACCTACAAACTAGCTAAGGCAGCAGCTTTGCCTCTGTGTCACTGTACCACCCTCACAGTTACAGCGTATTTTTTTCATATGCTGCTTCACAAACCAGTGGAAGAAATAACACTGTGTGTAGGAAAGAACTGCAGATGCTGGTTTTAAATTAAAAAAAATAGACACAGAATAGTTAAGTAACTCAGCGGGACAGGCAGCATCTCTGGAGAGAAGGAATGGGTGACGTTTCGAGGAAGGGTCTCGACCCGAAACGTCACCCATTCATTCTCTCCAGATATGCTGCCTGTCCCCGCTGAGTTATTCCAGCATTTTATGTCTATCTTCGAAGAAATAGCACTGATCTACAGCAACAGCACTAACCCGAAACTATCTGCCCTGGAACATGCGCTGTAAAAATGGTTTAAACTGGGCAACTCTTTTTCTTAATGGTTGTGAAAACAATGGTCCAAATGTCAATTTTCTGTAAATATTGGGGAAGCCGAGTGAGAAGAACAAGGGAGGGAAGGAAGGGGGGAAAAAAGGAGACATTACATCCCACATCTGTTCACTTTTCATTTTATTCCCCCAACACTTTAATTGCTTTACTTTCCCATGTCCCCTCTCACAGAGTCAGAGTCATACTGTGTGGAAATAGGCCCTCCGTACCAACTTGCCAACATGGCCCATATACACTAGTCCCACCCGTTTGGCCCATATTCCTGTCCTATCCATTTACCTGTCCAACTGTTTCTTAAACGTTGCGATAATACTAATGCCTCAACTACCTCCTCTGGCAGCTCGTTCCATACACCCACCACCCTTTGTGTGAAAAAAAAGACATCTCAGGTTTCCCCCTTCACCTTAAATTAATGTCCTCTTGTTCTCCATTCCCCTACTCTGGGCACGAGACTCTGTCACACTGTGCATCTACCCGATATGTCTTTTCCACCTCCTTCGTGTATCCTTAAATAATACGTAATTTTCGTAAATATTTACAACGCAGGTAGCGTACAGTCACTATCGCGTAAATATTTACCGACTCAGTGGTCACCATCGCGTAAATATTTACCCATTCAGGAAGTGATCGATCTCCCCCTTGTTGAGATCCACCACTCGGTCAACGGCCACGGGCGCAGGTTCAACCTTTGGATTCAACGGCTTCAGTCAGTCCACCCAGCCCGACTGACGTCACTCTCCCGCCCAACCCCACAATGCGCCGCGTGCGTGGGCTCGCCGGCCCTGCCTCTGCCGTCGACGTCTTGGTGCCTTCGGCCTCCCGCGGTTTGTGTCCTTGTCCTCAGCCTGGCCTCGAGTCTCCCGCCTCAACCCCGATTCCCCGGCCCTGCACCACCACCCACCCACCCCGCCTCCTGCATCCGCACGCCGCCTCGCTCTCGGTATGTCGGCGGGCCGCGCTGTTCTGCCTGAAGCGGATAGGAAACGCCCCGGCTCGCCGGCGGACATGTCGAGGCGTCGGGACTGCGCGAAGAAACGGGCGAGGAACGCTGCCACCTCCAGCCCGACGCCCGCCGATTGCCGGCGCCAACTCCGCAGATCAAGTAAGGGCAGCGTTCTGGCAGAGTGTAAGGGCGTGAGGTGGTGGTGGTGGTGGTATAACGTCTCCCAACATCGCTATCCCCAGCTGAAGTATTGGGACTCTCAGAGGCCGGTTGGTAGTGGGAGTAGCCGAGATTTCGGTTTGAGGCAGTGGTTCATCTGGGCACACTTTAGAAGGAGAAATCTGAATCACGTCATCAGGAGCGGCACATGTGGAACTTTCTTTGCCAAAAACGGATACTAGATTAATTATCAACATAATGAGGGGTCAGTATAGGGGGGTTGCACGTAAGGTCACTGGGTCATAGGGCTTGACGCACGGAGCCGCTCAATCCATCTGGAGGACATACGTAACTTCCGGTATATGTTATTAATGCTAGAAACGCGTACTTTCCTACCTGTTAAAAACCGCAAAAATATTGAATTTTTTCGCTGTAAAAAATTGTGGAAGTCGGGGTAAGTGTGGGAGACATGTACCCAACTTCAGAATTCCAAAAGTGAAGCGAAATGAAGGTAAAGAGAAGCGACAGCTGAAGGGACAACAACAGCTAAAGTGCTTGGCGAACATTGGCAGTGCAGATATCGGAATTGAAAATATTGGGATTTATCCCGTTTGCTCACTGCATTTCATTAACGGTAAGGCATTATTTGGGTTTTTTCTTGATTCCTTTGGTATCTAAAAAGACTCAGAAGTGATAAATCTGGCTGTAAATTTTGCTTCAGAGGCGTTTTCTTTTTGTACGTAAAAACCCACTTGAGAACCATGGGCGATTTTAAAATTTTACAGCCAGATTTATCCCTTCTGAAACGTTTTAGATGCCAAAGGAATCAAGAAAAAACACAAATAATGCCTTACCGTTAATGAAATGCAGTGAGCAAACAGGATAAATAGTTGATGAAATACAGTGAGCATTTGTTCGACAAATGCAGTGGCCAATGTTCGACAAGCTGTTGTTGTCCCTTCAGCTCTTGCTTCTATCTACCGTCA
>CM075977.1:2401602-2677130 GCA_038087875.1 Malacoraja senta
AGCGTTAAAGCGAGAACAGTATCCGCTCCCAGTTATTGAGGACATCTTGCCAGATTCGACCAAGTGAAGATCTTCAGTAAGCTCGACATGATCTCAGCTTTCTGGCAGGTGAAACCTGACAATGAATCATGCAATCTGACAACATTCAACTTTCGGGCGTTACCGGTGGCGCCGATTGAAATCGGTTTAAGTGTATCATCTGAAATCTTTCAGCGAAGATTACATCAAGCACTCGAAGGGCTACCTGGAGTGATCTGCGTTGCAGACGACATCCTCATCTATGGTAAGGGAGAGGCGATGGAAGACGTGGTCATCGACCATGACTCGAAGATCGAGCAGTTGCTTCAGCGATGTGTACAGCAACACATCAAACTTAACAAGGACAAGTCTGTCTTCAGAGCAACTGAGATACCCTTTTTAGGACATGTGATCACTGGCACAGGACTGCAACCCGACCCCAAAAAGGTCGCAGATGTCGTCAATATGCCAGCACCCTCAGATGTACAGGGTGTGCAGAGGCTAGTTGGATTTGTCAACTACCTGAGCCGTTTTCTACCCTTGAGCCCATCAGACAGCTGACGAGACCAGACATAGCATGGGAGTGGTCTGCTAAGCAGGACAAAGCGATGTCCAAGATCTGACAGATGGTATCTGAAGCACTGATCTTAGCGTACTACAATCCCAAGGAGGAGCTGACGATTCAGTGACGCGAGCAACAAGGGACTGGGGGCAGCCTTGCTCCAAAAGAGACGTTCCATCGCATATGCGAGCAGCGCAATAACTGACACCGAATCGCGATATGCCTCAATTGAGAAGGAGATGCTCGCCGTGGTATTTGCAATGGAGCGTTTCCATCAGTATACATTTGGTCGTTTCACCAGCGTGATCAGCTGGAAATGATAGCAAAGAAGACGCTAGTGAAAGCGCCGAAACGTCTTCAAGGAATGCTACTCCGCCTACAGAGCTATGATTTTGACATCAGCTACTGTCAGGGGAAGCTCATGTACCTTCCGGATACACTGTCGCGTGCAGTTAGTGGTACTCAGAGCAGAGAGCAAGCATTCGAGGACGTAAACATGGTATCACACTTGCCAATTCGAGATGAGCGTCTTGAACAAATTCGCAATGAAACAGCGAAAGAAGACACACTACAGATGCTGAAACGTGTCATCATCAGTGGTTGGCCTAGTGAACGAGATAGGCTACCAGAGCAGCTCACACCTTATTATAGCTATAGGGATGAGCTCGCAGTCCAAGATGGTTTGATCTTCAAGGGCGAGCGCTTGATCATACCGATAAGCTTAAGAGACATGAAAGAAAAGATACACTCTTCACATCTAGGCGTCGAAGGCTGGCTACGACGAGCACGCGAATGCCTATTCTGGCCTAGCATGAGTAGCGACATCAAGCATATATTGCTACATGTGATGTGTGCCTCACCTATGAGGTGAGCCAGCAAAAAGTGACACTCATGAGTCATGAGCTACCGACAAGGCCATGGGAGAAAGTCGGCACAGATCTCTTTACATGGGATGGGAAAGATTATCTCGCCAGCGTAGACTACCATAGCAACTTTGTCGAAGTTGACCGGCTGAGAGACACGAGCCGTCCAACAATGATTCGCAAGTTGAAAGCTCATTTCGCGAGATACGGCAGCCCGACACAAGTTGTGAGCGATAACGGGCCGCAGTACACATCGGTCACATTTCGCCAGTTCGCGAGGGAATAGGATTTTGAGCACCTGTCCAGCAGTCCTGGTAATAGCAAAGCGACGGGAAGGCAGAATCAGCCATCAAAACAGCGAAGCGAATCATGACGAAGAGCAGCAAATCACGATCCGACCCCTACCTAGCTAGGTTGGATCATCGTAATACGCCTTCGCAAGGGCTGAGCAGCGCCTCATGAATCGTCGCACGCAAACACTTCTGCCGACGACAGCGAGACTACTTGAACCCAGAGTTGTGTACGTGCATGAAGCAGCGCATTCAGCAGCAAGCTGACAATTATAATAAGTCAGCTAAAGACCTTTCCACACTTCATGAGGGCGACACAGTGCGAATGCAACCCCTCGTACAAGGAAAGAAGAGTTGGGAGAAAGCCATCGTTTCTCGCCAGCTTGACGAGCGTTCATATGTGGATCAGAGCCCATCTGGCATATACCGTCACAATCGCGTACATCTCCGCAAGACCTGCGAAAATCCACCAGAGCTAGTCGCACGTCAACATGCGAAGCACGGCCAGACCATCAAACACCAGGGCGAATCTACAACACCGACCACAACTAATGCGACACAGGCGTTGAAACAGCAGCCAGCGCCTACTGAAAAGAAAACAGCTACTGAGCGAACTGACAAAAACAAGGACATTGTCATAAACTAAACAGTGAGAACTCGCTCAGGTCGAGCTGTGAGAACGCCTAAGTATTTTGGAGACTATGTGACCCATTGATTTAGTTCTTATCAAGTGTTATGCCTGTATGGGGTTGCAAGTATGATAAAACAAATTTATGTAAATAAGATAATGAGAAGGAAAGGAACTTTTACTTTAAAAAACGTGTTCTTTCCTCACTTGGACAGATATATGTCAAGTGAGCATACATTGTACATCTGTACGTTTTTCTCTTTTAGAAAAAGGGGGATGTTATGATATGTGTAATATGCCTTTAATGACTTAATAAAGCACGCATGCGCAGGGATTCCAGGCATGCGTAGGAGTTTTACTTACTGGAAAAGCTTGTCCTTGAACAGTCTTCATGGCTTGGTTTTTGCTCTGACATGCACTGTCAACTGTGGGACCTTATAGACAGGTGTGTGCCTTTCCAAATCATGTCCAGTCAATTTAATTTACCACTGTTGGACTCCAATCAGGTTGTAGAAACATCTCAAGGATAATCAATGGAAACAGGATGAACCTAAGCTCAATTTGAGTGTCATAGCAAAGGGTCTGAATACTTATGTGAATGTGATATTTTAGTTATTTATTTTTAATTACTTTGCAAAAATTTCTAAACACCAGTTTTCGCTTCTTCATTCTGGGGTATTGTGTGTAGATTGATGATAAAAATAAAATGAATTTAATCAATTTTAAAATATGGCTGTAACGCAACAAAATGTGGAAAAAGTGAAGGGGTCTGAATACTTTCTGAATGCACTGTATTCATCTTGAGAACAGACACGGCATGATTATCAAGTTTGCAGACGGTACTAAAGTAAAATTGGTTAGCACAGTGTCGGGTTATGGGGAGAAGGCAGGAGAATGGGGTTAGGAGGGAGATTGAATGGTGGTGTAGACTGAATGGGACGAATGGCCTAAGTCTGCTCCTACTTGTGGGAGAGTCTAGGACTAGAGGTCATAGCCTCAGAAATAAAGGACGTTCCTTTAGAAATGATAGGTGGAATTTCTTAAGTCAGAGGGTGGTGAATCTGTGGAATTCTTTGCCATAGACGGCGGTGGAGGCCAAGTCAGTGGATAAGGCAGAGATTTACATAGTCTCTGAAATTTATGTTGATAGGCTGTGGGCCGAGCATCAAAAATGTGTCTAGAACAACCTTCGTGACCCATGTCTTGGAACTACATGAAATTTTGCACAGATTTAGATAAAATATAATTGAGAAGGAAGTCACAACTCGTCAGTGCCAAACGTTGCACATTAATTAATTAAACTAATTAGAAAATGAGATCGAAAAAGTAAGCACCATCTAGTGTCCAATGCCCATATTACACCATGGGCAGCCTATTTCCGTATTGGATTCGGATTCAAATTATTGTCATTGTCTTCAATTAAGAGACAATGAAATACTATTTTCCTTACGGCCATGCAAATAAAAAAAACACAAAACACAGAATACAGTAGTCCACAACACAAACATCCCCACAACGGCACCAAAGTTCCCCACTGTGAGGGAAGGAACCAAAGTCCTCGCTGATGTTCAACCTCCTCGCTGATGTTCCCCAATGTTCACCCGTGGTTGTGGCCTCCCGAGCCCTCCGCAGTTGCCGCTACGGGCGGACCGATGTTCAGGCCCTCTCGTCGGGAACGATGGAACCCCGACGTCAAAAGGTAAGACATCCTCAGCTGCCTGGACCTCTGAATCGGCCACCTCCCACCGGAGTCCGCGGCTCCCGAAGTCCACAGGCCGAGCTGGGCGGAGATTCACGCTGGCGACCCCCGACAAAGGGTCACAGGACTCCGCGATGTTAGTCAGCGTCGCCCGCGTTGGGAGCTCCGCGAACCACAGCTCCGCGATGTCGATGCAGCAGGCCCAACATTCGGAGCCTCAAACGGCGATCCCAGGTGAGACATCGCCCGCTCCACGATGTATCCAGCGCTGTGCCGCTGCTGCTGAAGCTCCGATCCGGTCCCCGGCAGGAAAGGCCGCGCTAATCCAGCTGGTAGGCCGCGAGGAGGGGGGCGAGGGCGCGACTTGGATAATAGTAGCGTCCTCGCCAGGAAGCGACTGATGGACGGTTTCCCCCTTACCATACCCTCTTCCCCCCACATAAAACACCAAAAAAAAACTAAATAACATACTTTAAACATAACAAAAAATAAAAAAGATACCAGACTGAAGGCGGAGGCAGCCAGTAACAGTGCCACCGGATGTCCAGCTTAGTATTGCAGTCTCTTTAAACCATATATTATCATACTATATATATATCTATATTATATATATATATATATCTATATATATATATATATATATATGACTTGTGAATATGACTGTAATCATATATAATTATGCATAATTATATTACATACAAATATAATGAATAGAATTGTGAGGTTTTTTTTTGAATGAGACTGCTGCAGAGGTCCTCTTGAACCAGCCTAATTAATGGGTGAGTGCAGTTCCTGTGGGTTCCCCCGTTTACTGAACCCCCACTGACTGCCAGAGTGCAAAGTGGGGGTCACGGCCATAGTGGGACTTGGGCAGTGCCAGGCTGGGGGAAGGCTAAGGCAGGAAAATGCCTAACCCTAACTCGCCCCCCTTCCAGAGCTGCCCACGGCTGGAGCTGGAACCCCTTTGGGACCGGCTGAGGGCTCCTTACGTGTGGCCCCGCAGCACGTCCACCTCGGCCAGCATGCCCTTCTGGATCATCATGGCGATGATGGTGGGGAGCAGCACTGCCCTGCACGCCGCCCAGGCCACCTACAGCACCCCCCATAGCGCCGGCTCCGTCAGTCCGCCCGCTCGCTTGCTGCAACACTGACAGCCCGACGGACCCCTCGCCGCACCCACCCGAGGCCCGGCCAGACGCTCACCAACCCGGCGGCCCGACACTCACCAACCCACCGGAGGCCCGGCCCTACGCTCACCAACCCGGTGGCCAGACGCTCACCAACCCGGCGTCCAGACGCTCACCAACCCAGCGGAGGCCCGGCCCGACGCTCACCACCCGGCGGAGGCCCGATCTGACCCTCACCAGCACGGCGGAGGCCCGGCCCAACTCTCACCACCCACCGGCGGCCCGACAGCCCGACCGATCCTCCACAGCATCCATCGGCCTACCGATAAGCCCGACTGACTGACTGATTGACCGACTGACTGACCCTAACCCTAACCCTAGCTGTACATTTGTTATTTATCATTTTATTTAACAGTTCACATTATAACTTTATAAAGATACATCAATTGAGAAACAAAATGAACAGCAAGGTGAACATTACCTTTATTCCTTGGAAACCTTGTTACTGTTTTGATGTAATGAGGAGGCAGCCATGATCCCAGGGTCCTCGCTACCTAGCGACCATAAAACAAAGCGCGGGATTGGTCAATTTGCGTTCGACCTCAATGTCAAACGGGCATTGATTGGGCAATTACTACTCAGAAAATTTGAGGTTTTTCTCATATTTCTTAAAAATGTGCAGGTTTTGGTCTTGATGAGTTTCAGGTATGATTTGTGTAATATTTTTACACAATATGTTAAACATTTAGGTAGTTCCGTGAGTTAGGTCACGAACCTGAACGAAAATGCTCTTCGGCCCACAGCCTATGAGGTCTGTTGGAGTCAGGACTTTTTTACCTACTCCAGCAGCACCAAAATTGCTCTGACTTAACGACTCCGACCGACTCCACAGCCCTGGTATTAATATGAAGTCACTGTAGCTGGAGATTCAGATGAACCATTTTTAGTACTCAGAAAGCATATCACACTTTAAAGTAGTTGAAACAAGTCTTTAAAGAGAAGATCTTCTCCTTAAATGTCTTTAAGAAGAGGATAATACAAGTGTGAGGCACAAACGAAAAGAAATATTTGCAGGTCTAATGAGATAAAGTGGGTGGGGATATCCTTTTGAATCTTTGCCTGTCTGACTCTAATATCCAGTAAATTTGAGGACATAGCAACAAAACTACATGCTGGTAGGGACTTGAATAATTTATTTCAGATTGTGCTGCTTCAATGCAGTAAAATAATAGGTTAAGGTTCTTAAAATATAGGAGTTATAATTGCTTGTAAGCCAGATTCTGCTCATGCTTTTTGATTTCTAGTTTGAGCAATTTATTTTCTGATACACGTTTGAGCCAATGAAAATCCTGTCAATTTCAACAATTCGATGAAAGCAATTGACTGTGATGATGTGACTGGACCTTAAACTTTAAAAAAAATAGTAATGTGTTTAAAGATTGCATCAATTAATGTGCAACCACTGCAGCAATTGGTGGTTAGTGTTCAATGAACTTTCAAAATGGTTAGCAGGTAACGATTGCTGCTTCTCTGGCCTCGGACTTCTACTCTAGTAAAGTTATATTCCTATAGAATTCCTACAGCGTAGAAACAGGCTCATATGCTTGCTATTTGACCCTGAGCACTCTATCCATATATCTTCCAAATGCTTTTTAAAAGTTGTAATAGTGTTTGTTTCTGTAGCTTCCTCTGGCACCTCATGGCAGATACAAACTACCCTCGGAGTGAAAAACATGCCACTGTGGTTCCTCTGAAATCTCCCCTCTCACTTTAAACCTCTGTCCTTGAGTTTCAGAATTCTCTACCCTGGCAAAAGGACTGCCCATTCACTTCATCCATGCCCTTTGTGTTCTACTACACCTCATTAAGATTACTCCTCAGACACCTATGCTCCATAGAAAAAGTCCCAGCCTATCAAACCATTCCCTATCGCTCAATCCAGCAAGGTCGGGTACCATCCTGGTGAATTTCTTTTGCACTCTTTCCAGCTTAATGATATTCTTTCCAATGTTGGATGACCAATACTACATACAGTACTCCAGGTGGTACACCAGCGACTTGTAGAGCTGTATCATGACCTTCAACTTTTGTACTCAATACCATTCCCAATGAAGACAAGCATGCCATATGCCATCTTTGCACACTTTACACCCGACTAACCATTGTTAAGGAAACATGGACCTGTAATCACAGATCTCTCTGTTTTGCAACATTCTCCAGGGCTCTACCATTTACTGTGAATTCCGTTTGCCATTCCTTGGCCACCATCTGATCTAGATCTTGTTGTAAACTTACATATTCATCCTCACTGTCCAATATACCACCAAGTTTGTTGTCATCTGAAAATTCACTAACAATGTTAACTACATTGTCATCCAAATTGTTTAAGTATATAATAAAGTGCTGGATCCAGGGCAGAACTCAGTGGCACTCCATGACTCGCCGGCCTCCAATCAAAAGATGTAACATACAGAAATACTATGCTCCAGTTAAGCAGGTTGACTTCCAGCAGCTCCAAACCCTACCGGCTCTTGCTAGCCAGTTGTTAAACTAATACCTTCAAATGTATCAGCTGGGCAATCTGGCAAGGCTGACAGCAAACTAGAAGTTGCTTCCAGTTTCCTGATGGAAGCAGTAAAAGATGTCAATGTTTACATTGTGCTTGCAGGTGGAGCCACGTCACAGAGCCACCACACCTGGCTGGGATTATACATCTTAGATGAGTCCTGGATAGAGTTAATGTCCCACGCATCTACTAAGATCACACCAGTGTTCTTCTCTGTCGTCTGCTTCCTGCTAGATGACTCTTGCCAACGGGAAGGCCAGAAGGCTGGCAGGGGGATGTGGAACCCGAACATCAAACTGGTGACACCAAAAAACATTGAGGAAACAAGGGATTATACAGTTAGGAGAACCAGGAACATCTGCCTCCCAGTTGCATCGCTGCAAAGCAATCAAGATGTGCATCTAAATACTCTTGATCCTGAAAGATGTTGAGAAAGCGAGAGTCAGAGGCAATTGTATCAATTTCAGGATAAATGCTGAATCTGCTCCTGCTGTGTTTGATGGGCTGCATGTAGAGGAGTAACTCCAGGAAGTAAAGAGCCAGCAAGTCTTTATTTTTTCCTTGGAATCCTCCAAGATCATCTTTCAATGTGGAATCTGCCCCGTGGAGCAGGATGAGATGTGCTTGTGCTTCTTGCAAAAGGTTCACAGAGGGAGTTCTGGGATTAGCAGCTGGATATATTAGGATCCGCAGATCCTTTTATGCTGGCCTGCATGATGCAAAGGCCACTGCCTCACAGAATTAGCCAGCTGAGATCTGTATTATTTTGAGAGGAATATAATTCCCAGAAAACCCAGGCAGGTCACGGGGATAACGTACAAACTGTACACACAAGCATCTGTAGTCAGGATCGAACTTGGGTCTCTGGAAGGCAGTAATCCCTACTGCTACGCCACTGTGCCTCCCATTGATAAATGTGAATTAAAAAAATTTGGCCTGGGAATTGAATCAAACTTGCTCTAGAGCATCTGGACCATATGTGCATGACCGACATGGAGATCTCTGGTACTGCTCATGGATATGATCACCTATATGCAAGGCAGGGATTGGCCATTTCTTTGGTGAAATTAGACCAGGAAAATCTCTTTTGTCTAAATTTCATGATGGACGTTCTCAAAAATGGTATTTGAGAGGGGAATCCACAGTTAGAAACAGCTGTTATCAGTAGCTCAAAACAAATGAATATGTACAAAATGGCCAGCTACCTCATAATTTAGAATCTGTTCTCTCAGCCTGTCTTGCTCAATCAATAAAAGTATGAGGACCTAAGAAGCATGATGATACGAGGCAATGGGGCAATTGATTTGAAGCTGTTTATACTGTTTTCTGTGCAGAAAAAGGTCCGAAGATTGATTGGCATATGCTGCCAACTTAAACTTGCCTTGGGAACCAGGGTCACCTGCAGAAAAAGCAAAATAATTATCTTTTTTGCAATTGATCTGACTGATCTGTTGTTCCCTTTACTGTGAGGATTGATTAACTGAAGGTGTTGGGAATCTAATTTGGGGAGGCCAGGGCATGCAGTAAGACTTGGCTGAAGGAAATATCCAAAGTAAAGCACCAACTAGTAAAGTGGGAGCAGAAAACAACTTGGTCATCAGGTGGAAGGTGGTCTGTGTCATTATATGTGATGAAGTATGGACCATACCTTGGGAAAGATGTCGGCAACCTTCTCGTGGTCTCTCCTGTTAATCCCTCCCCATTGGATTGCAACCTTGTCGTGGTCGGCGAGCTTGTGTGTCTCAGTGACCCCTAGAGCTATGCCAGCGGGAGATTCGCCTCCTGTTAGGGTCTCCCATACAGGACAGGAATCAACACTACTGGGCATGATGGACTTCCAGGGCTATCGACAGATGCTAGGATGAATGTCACTGGTGAAAGAGAGAACCAGACAGCATCCCAAGAATAGCCCTGCACTGGACCCCGGAAGGGAAAAGGAAAAGAGGGAGACCCAAAACCACCTGGCATCGAACTGTAGAAGAGGAAATGAAAACAATGGACCTGACCTGGGGTAGTGTCCAGAAGTTAGCCAAGAACAGACCGGAGTGGAGGACGTTCGTTGCTGCCCTACATGCCAGGAGGCATAATAGGCAGTAAGTAAATAAGTCCTGTTAATCCAGTTAGTCTTCTCTCGTGGAATACTTTGTGGAGACGATAACACAAAACCAAACCAAGAATAGGACAAAGACTGAGTGTCGCAGCCCTGAGCCAAGCTTCGTGCTCTTTTCAGAGCGGGCGGCAGTTGCCGTCAAAGGCAAGGATGCTGGGATACTACAGCTGAATGTCGAAGGTCTCACCAGTGCTAAGATATCCATCATTGAGCAGCTAGCATACGCCAACAAAGCGACTGTCATACTCCTGCAGGAGACACACTGCGAAACAGTGGAGAAACTCGCAATTCCTGAATTCACACTAGCTACTTTCACAGCAAGTAGTAAATATGGTCTGGCCACTTTCATCAGAGATGACACGGATTTGGCTATAGAAGGGCAGTCTGCAGAAGACTCAGATCTGGAATGGCGTGCGGTGAAGGTCCAGGACGTAACCATTCATCAATGTGTACAAGCCTCTCCCAGTCCGTCTGGGTACAACATCCATACCAGTTTTCACCCCTCCCTGTGTATACTCAGGTGATTTGAACTGCCACCATACCGAATGGGGCTACTCAAGATGTAATAGTGATGGAAACGGCCTCATAGATTGGGCATCTGCCAATGATCTCACGCTTCTGTATGATCCAAAGGAGCCAAACAGCTTCCATTCAGCCTGCTGGAACACTGGTACAAACTCAGACCTAGCCTTTGCCAGTAACACAAAGAACCATCAGCCACTAACGCTCCAGGTTCTGGAGAAATTCCCACGGTCACAACACCGACCATCACTCATCACCACAACACCACTGGTTGCACCAACATTGAGCAAACCTGTGAAGCAGTGGAACTTCCGCAAAGTCGACTGGGACAAGTTCCAACAACTTACCAACGCAGCCGCCTCGGGCCTTCCTCCCCCAGACCAAGAGCGGAACTCGCTATCAAAACTTTTCTTCCTTTTTTCTTTTACTCTCTTTTTCCTATTTTCTACTCTTTAACTTTCTTCTATCATTCTCTATTCTTCTTCTCCACACACTATATATCTCACGTTTTTCTATACTTTATTATCTAATTTATTTTTCTTTTTCCTCTTTACTATAATTAAAAAATAGGAAGCTGTACATAAAATGTAATTATGAAAATATGATTGTATACAATTGTACTTCTAATAAAATAAAAACATTTTAAAAAAACAAAACATGGAGGGGACGGGGACGGGGACGCAATTTTTTGGCGGCCACGCGCGCATGCGCACTCACACACGCGCGAGGCTTCGGAGGCTCAATCCAGCGCTAGATGCAGCTCAACTCTGCCTGTCTTCACCGGGTTAACTAGAGCCCTGTCTGGACTGACGGAATACCAGCGCTGCTTCTCCGCGCTGGCCATATTTCCAGCTCACCTGGCGAGACAGGCAGAGTTAGCTGGGTTTTAGCGCTGTTTCTCTGCCCTGGCCCGTCTGACTACCGACCAAAGATCCTATAGCGGAGGATCTTTGCTGACGACCTCTCTGGTACTCGGGAGGGGACAGGACAGCGCCGGAGACCCGGCCAGGATCGATCCTGCCTGCAGATGAAGCGCAGGTCTGTGCCACGTCTTCCCTCCTCCAATCGCCGCACTCTATCCTCAGGCACACCCGCCCCACTCCTCCCTCCTCCATCATCGTGCTGAATCATGTCCCGCCTCCATTGCCTGCTGACCGACATCTCTCTCCTCCAATCGCCGCCCTCGATCACCGGATTTTAAAATCCGGATAACAAAAATTTGGGGGGGATGTCCCCCACCTCTCAAAACATGGAGGGGACGTGTCCCCTCTGGCCCCCCTGGGTTTTCCGCCCCTGCCCCAGACAGTACCAACCTGGATTCTTCCTTACAAGCCTACTGCAACACGCTTATCAGTGCAGGCAAGAAAACCATCCCCTGTGGCTACCAGAGGGATTACATTCCATGGTTGGCATGATGAGTGTCAATAGCTATACGAAGATCATACTGCTGCTGGCACCAAATAGGATTCTGAAACCACTGCCACTACATTGCTCACAAGCTTGGATGAGAGACGACAACGCCGGATTGAGACGGTTGAATCGATCGACTTCACCCACTCGAGCCGCAAAGCATGGCACACAGTCAACCGCCTGACCGGCAGAGCTACATCCAAACCCGGCAAATGCCCAGTGACCGCCAATGCAATCACATCTCAACTAGTCAAGAATGGTCGATTCACAAACTCTGGCTGATTTCTCGCACGAAGTGAGCAAAGAGGTGGCCGAGTCATGGAAAACTGACAGAGTGGATACTGACCTAACAATGGCTTTCACATCTGAGGAAATGGCCACAGCACTCAAGATGTTGAAAGCAGGAAAAGGCCCCCGGACCTGACAGCATGCACCCGGAGTTTCTACTACATTCTGGAGACGCTGATACCAACTGGATCCTACAGTACCTGTCGACCTCCATGGAGAAGTGCAAAATATCAAAGATCTGGTGTCATGCAACATTCATCGCTTTCCCGAAGCTGAACAAGCCAAAGGATGATCCTAAAAGCTACCGGCCGATTTCGCTCCTCTGCATCCCATACAAACTCCTTGAGAGGCTGATCCACAGGCGTATCAACCCCATCATAGACCCTTCAACTACCCCACGAGCAGGCTGGTGTCTGCCAAGGTCGATCTACTGTGGACCAGGTAACCCTCCTCACCCAAGACATCGAGGACTGCTTTGAGGCAAATGAGAAGGCAGGAGCTGTTCTTATAGATCATGACAGCTGCCTATGACACCCTGTGGCACCGGGGACTAACTGCAAAGCAACTTCGGATGCTGCCAGACAGGCACATGGTACGCTAGCTACATCATGGAGCTGATGTCAAATCGCAGCTTTGTGCTTAAGACAAGTGATAGACAGCAGAGTAGGTTACGTAGACTGAAGAATGGAGTCCTAAAGGGATCCGTCTTGGCTCTGCTGCTTTTCAACGTGTACATCCATGACCTCCCAGAGACCAACGCTGGAAAATATGAGTGTGCTGACAATCTAGTCATCCTGATGAGACACAAAGAGTGGAAGACAATCGAAAGCTCCTTGAGTCAAGACATGGGGACTTTGGCGATATACCTACGACAGTGGCGTCTAAAGCTGAGCGAAGGCAAAACAGTGTCAACAGCATTCCATCTAAACAACAAGGAAGCTAAGCGAAAGCTAGCTGTCTTTGTTAACAACAGGCGCTTGGACTTCCAACAAACACCCACTTACCTCGGCGTAAAGCTGGACAGGTCACTTACATTTTGTCAACACCTGGCTGTTCTCCGCGACAGGTCATGGCACATAGCGGCCTCATCCGACGCCTGGCAGGATCAAGTTGAGGAGCCAGTCCATCAACTTTTCGCACCTCTGCCTCAGCTCTTGTGTATGCCCCAGCTGAGTACTGCGCACCCGCATGGAGTAGAAGTAGACATACTAGCCTGGTAGACACGAGCCTGAACAGCACCTTGTGAACCATCACTGGGTGCCTTCAACTGACTCCAGACGAGCAGCTCCCTATACTTGCAGGCATTCTGCCTGCGGGGGATCCGAAGGCAAGCAGCAAATCAGGTACTATCTCGTCGTGCCATGGACCCACATCACCTCCTCCTTCAGGATATCAGCAGTGAGCAGAGGCCACCCCGACTGAAGTCCCGTCACCCCTTTGCTCCACATGGAAAACAACTAGCATCCATCCAGCCAACAGACAAAAGCACACTGGATAGCCACCAAGTGGTCACAGGAGCGGAAGGCAACCTCATCTCCATTACACAGCCTACATCTCTTCACCAGATAAAAGCTGTCCAGGGTCTGACCTCCCCAGAGGAGCATGGGTGAAGCTCAACAGATTTTGTATTGGAGTTGGCGTTTCAATGCCAGCATGTGGAGATGGGGACTCCACCAGAGTCCAGCCTGTGAATGCAGAGTAGAACAGACACCTCTACCACCCACCAAATGGAGCTCAGGGTCTGGCAGACATTGACGCAGAGACAACAATCTGGCTGCTCAACACCCAGCTTGAGATCTAACTATTCCTTTGGTTTATGTTTCATTCGCAAGAAGAAGAAGAAGACCATACCCTGCTATTGGACCATCTCATCTGGAAATGTAAAATGGATGTAGCTCACAGGAAGATGGAGAGAATGTACGCAATGTCCCTAATCCAGATGGCCACCTTTCTTTTTTGGTTGTGTGTAAATGCTACCCAGACTCTTTAATAAAAAAAACTAAATGTGCTGAAGTTCTTTCTGTATCTGTATTTAAAAAGGATGATCCTGGCCTTGTTTATCACAGCAGTTTATGTCACCTTGCCCTTAAAGAAAAAATGCTGTGGAAAAATACCATTGACCATAAGTCATTTGGGTGGTCCACAAGAAATGTCCTGGAAACTGTGGGAGAAGGCGATGATAGATCGTATTGAATGATTTCCTGAGCCGGTTTGCAATCATTTGGCACATTATCTCATCACAAAGACTTTCAAAGTGCCTAGACATAGTTTTGTGAGGAGGGCCCTTCCTGTAAAGCTGGAGTTTCAATCCTAATGCATGCTGCCCTTGAGGTGGCTGCAGTGTGGAAGAGACTGCCATTTACCTCTGTGTTTATTGAGGTCTGGAAAGGTGTACAGTTTTTTTTGTCAAAATTCATCCCAATCAACTGTGTGTCATAGATCTTTGCTATGTGTTGTTCCGTGGGATGTTTACTGAGGCAAAGATAGGAAGCTGCAGGAAGATCAGCACAGTAAAAGATGCACTTTGGTCTGCGTAAATATTTTTGCTCTTCCTGTCCAAGAAGATATCTGCAGGCAAAGGGAAATTCCGAATTACAGATGTACATGCTGACAGATGCGCTGAAGCTTGGTATTGTCAGTAAACACCTGGAAGCTGAGCCTAGTGTAACAGCCTCTCAAACATTTTACTATTGTAGTCATTAAGGATGACAAATTCTAAATGACTATATTGTATTGTTTTCGGAGGGAATTGTATTGTTTGGTAAATGAGATGAAGATAATGACTTAGCCCAATTTTGTAATTTGGAATATGTTATGATTAAAGTATTTAGGAGTATGATTATATTATTATGCGGTTGTTCGATTTACAAGAAACTTCAGGTTATAGGGAAGCACATTATAAAAATTGGTTTCAGTGAGAAAAAGAGGGCTGGAGCTAGGGAGTTTCAGACTCACAATAACCTATTTTTCCCTGCAGGATTTAAAAAAATAAAGGGCTTCTTAATAACTTTATTTTATTTACAGCAAGCTAGAATTGTATGTTACATTGTTTAATAAGGTTGCTCATGTGTCAATAGAAATGATCACTTGTCAATGGCTTTCCATGGTGAAAGTAGCAGCTGTTTTCTTACGAGACAATTTTATCTGAATACTTCAGGAATGTTGCATGGAATTTATTTTTTTTCCCCATAAGACATTTTTTTCTGCTTGCCAATTTCCAAAGTAGCTTTTAAATGGTTCACTAGATTCTGATCGAAATTGCTTTATAACCAATTAGGCCTGTGTAATACAAATAGTTCCCTAATTCATTGATCTCCTTGTATCTAGTGTTATGGAAATATGCATTATGGCTGAACTACCTGTATGTAAAAAAACAAATTATTATCATTAATGATTAATGATTTGTCGACAAATGGAACATATTTGCGAACGGCAAACATTCTGTTGTATTTTTAACATTTTAATGAATTAAATAAGTACATATATATATATATATATTTTTTAATATTTTAATTTTATTAGAAGTAAGTACAATTGTATACAATCATATTTTCATAACACATTTTATGTACAGCTTCTTATTTTTTTATTATAATAAAGAAGAAAAAGAAAAAGAAATTGGATAATGAAGTATAGAAAAATGTGAGATATATAGTGTGTGGAAAAGAAAAATAGAAAGTTAAAGAATAGAAAGTAGGAAAAAGAGAATAGAAGAAAAAAAAGGGAAGAAAAAGAAAAGAGAAGTAAGGAGATCGTATTTATAATCTTGACCATCCCTCGCCCAGTCACGAGTTAGCTTTTACAATTGTGTTGCACCATATGATTCCAAAAAGACGACAAATGGAGACCAACTCGTTATGAATTGGTCAAATTTATCTATTAGGAGGAATCGCATTTCCTCAAGATGTGCGGTGTCCAATATACTTGCAATCCACATTTTGAGCGTTGGTATTGGTGTATTTTTCCAAAATTTAAGTATTAATTTTTTTGCTATTGTTAAACCATAATTCAAAAATATTTTTTGAGATGGATTCAATTTATTCCCATCTTCCATTATTAGGTTCCATTTTTATCTTAAATAATTTTGTGAATATTTCGAAAATATCACTCCAAAATCTATAAAGTTTTATACAGGAAACAAAAGAGTGTGTTATAGTTGCATCTTGGGTTAAACATTTATCGCAAGTGGGGGATATATTTGGGTAGAATTTATTTAATCTTGTTTTTGAGTAATATAATCTATGTAACATTTAAATTGAATTAGATTATGTCTTGCATTAATCGAACATTTGTGAATGTATGTCAAATACTTTTCCCATGTAACCTTCGTAATTTTTATCATTAATTCCCGTTCCCACTCTTCTCTAAGTACCTCTGTCGCTGGTAAATCTATATTTAAAATACTATTATATAAATATGATATTAATTTTTGTGTATCAGCTTTAATATTCATTGCTTCTTCCAATAAATCAGGAGTTATTTTTTGATATCCTTGTATGTATGTCTTCAAGAAATCGCAAATCTGAAGATATTTAAAATAATGATTGTTTTTCAATTTAAATTTTAATTGTAATTGTTGAAATGATAGTAAATCTCCCATTTCATACATATCCCCGATCCTTTTAATTCCTAAACTTTCCCATTGATTATATATTTTGTCCATAAGAGATGGTTTAAATAAAGGATTATTCGCTATTGGTGTTAACAATGATAGGTTTCTTAATTTTAAGGATAATTTTAATTGTTTCCATATTCTTATTGTATCCTGTATAATTGGGTTCTTATATATTGTATTGTTCATTTTTTTCGGGGGGAAGAGGATCGTTCCTATATTACAAGGAAAACAATCCTCTTTCTCCATTTTTATCCATTCTGTCTGTTGGGTAGAACAATCCAACCAGTAAATTATATTCTTAATATGTATTGCCCAATAATAGTACAGAAAATTCGGGAGTGAAAGTCCCCCGACATCTTTTGGTTTACATAAGTGTTCTTTTTTAATTCTATGTGATTTATAATCCCAAACAAAATTAGTAATATTAGAGTTTAATTTAAAATATATATATTTTGGTACATATACTGGTATAGACTGAAATAGGTATAATAACTGTGGTAGAAAGATCATTTTTATAGCGTTTATTCTACCTATTAATGATAAAGAAAGTGTTTTCCAAAATTTAATCATTATATTAAGTTTGTTTATTAAAGGTATAAAATTGGCATTGAATAAAGCTTTATGTAATTAAGTATATATTTGAAAGAAGTTGAGTTGTGTGATGAAATGTAAGACATTCAATAGTATGTAATGTTGCATTTGTATTTTTCAGGGAGATGAGACTATTGATGTGCAGCAGAATGCGTGTACAATGTTTGAAGAAATTGAATGTCTCCCACAGTCTTCTAAATATGACCTCTTTAATCAAGGTGATGTGCCCAGTCAGTCATTAAAAGGTCCCAAACACAAAAGATGCCAAGCAAGGAGACAGCAAAAGGAACACAGCAGCGAAGTTTGTAAAGTGGGTGATATGAATAATAGAAACTGGAAGAACACAGAAATCAAAGCAACCATTGAATCTTTTCAGGGTAGCCTAACAAATGGATATAGCAAAGTAAATTCTTCAGAAGAATTATTAAAATGTATCAAAAAAAGTAATGTCAAGAGCAAATCTGTGGCTACAGAGATTACAACAGAAAATGGATTATCCAGCGCCTATAGTCAATTACTGCTGGAAAATGGACCATCAGAGTTGTCCAGAGTAATTCAGAAAAGAATAAGGAATCTTAAAGCTCTTGATAATATGTGTTTGGAGTCTGATACTATATCCGGTGATGTTGAAAAGGCTGGTAAGTGTAAAATTTTCGAAGTTCCTTCTAAAACAGGATCTTCAGAATTATCTTGGCCTACCAAACATTTTGCTTGGCAATCTACCTGCCACAAAACTACAGCTGAGAGCAAAGAGAATTCCACAGATATGACAACAATTTCTAAAGAACGGGAGATAACTATATTATCTGATGTTAGGGCAGTGGAACTAACTGCTGTCTTTGAACCTGTTAATGCCTTTATACTTGATGAGCCTAAAGGACGCTCTGAAAGCTGGGAGCAAAAGGTGAGTGAGCGTACACACCTTAAAACTTGTATATCACAATTTGCTTGTGCCAGAACAACTCCCATTTCTCTGAATACGTGTGCACGAATTAGGCCGTTTGGGAGATCAAAGCTTTGCACAAAGTTTTGGTTTTGTTCAGCATGGTTTTGCAAACAAGGAGAAATGGGAGAACAGCATTATGATGCATCAATTCTCAAGGCAAAATCACGAACAGAATCTTATCAAGGATTACACTGCAAAGCTGGCAGTAATTTTGAAAGCAATCAAGGATATTTGGAATTGTTTGAGAATGTTGTTTATCTATTTGCCATGTTATCCTTGGATGTTCCGGAGCTAAAGCAAGTTAACAAAAATATTTCACAAGAAAAAGCAATATTAAAAAATTATTGCAGTTGTGCATCTTTTGAACAGGTTCAGGGTACTCATGTACAGCCACCGGAGCACTTCTCTGTGGTAATAGAACATAGTAGAGTGCAAAAAGATGCACATGATAATACAGAAACATTCCCAGCAGTTGATGTACCAAATTCCTCCAAAATGACACATGATATCATTGAACAAATAAAATGTCCAATCAGGAAAAGTGAATTGAATTTGATAAATATATCTACTCATCTTCCTGAAACTGCAGAATTGATGAAAAGACCAGAAGTCCACATTCCTTTGTGCAATGCTACAGAAGGACACAAAACCTTAAACTGCCAAGAGCACCAGATAGTTTGGGATAAAACTACTTCAAGCAAAGGATGTTTGGAGCAAATAAATGATGTACAGCCAGTGGTGAACCTTGTTTATCAGAATGAATCTGCAGTATTGAGATGTCAGTTAGATATCCAGTGTCACCATAAACCCAATAAACAAACTGAAAGTGAAGGATTTTATGGAGTTTGTCCTATATTAACTCCAGAAAACATTCAGAACCAATCAGCAAAAGTGGGAGAAAACTATCCTTCTTTATTTGTGTCTCTGTGTCCAGACAATAATGACAATATTGAAAACTTCTTGAATTCTCCCTGGAAGGAAATTGCTCAAGGCACTTCTTCACTGGAAAACCATCAAGAGCTTCCATCTTCAAGGGAGCCTTTTATTAAAAAACAAGCAAGAGAAGACAATGAATTTAGCTGCTGTAAAGAGAAACATTTTGTTCAGGAGATACCTGATATCATAAGGGCCTATAAAGAAGATGCTCTTGTGCTTGATGTGATTGAAGATGACCCAGATCTATTTGGCAGTTCAAGCAGTATCTCTGAGGTGGTGCAAGAAGAGGCAAATTGTATAGAAATGGAGGTAGAATCTGTAGATGATAAACTTGCAAATGAGCATACCAACATGCAGCGGGAGGATTTGGATGACAGGATCGCCAGGTGTGTGTGTGAGAGATTTCTATTTGGTTTTGATGGCAATACTTAAAGTTAATGAGGGATGTAGTTCACAAAAAAAGACAAACTAACCAACATTTTAAAAAGCTGCATGAAATTCTGCAAATATTTAAAAACATTTTTATACTGAATTACAGGAAATATTGATGAAATGATTTCAGTTGTAATATACCCTCGTCATATTTCTAAAGTTAGTTGTCGACTATTTTACACTGAGGTAAAATTACATTGAAGGATACATTATGTCCATTATGTGATAAGGATAATTTCAGGGCGTTAAGGAATATGAATCAACAGCAGGTAAATGAAGTTCAATTACCGATTAACTGTGATCTACAGCCTGTAATTGAATGCAGAGCAGAATCAACATACCTATGCCTGTGAGCATCGAGGGAAGTAAGCTAATTTCCAGTGATGTTTCTTCTGTGTAGTCTCTGATCTAGACTGCAGTGGACATGTTGAATATACTGCCTTTACGTGTGAGGGGATGATGCACAGCGAGGAAGACAGAACTCCGCAGGATCACTGCCAACATTTGTAACAAATGAGAGAGCCAGAGTTTGAAAATGAAAAATAGTTTACACCCACTGATGATTAAGATCAGAAATATCAATAAATATGAGCAAATATGTTCTGAGATTAAGCTGCATTTTTGGATTTGTTTACCAGTTAGAAAGCTAGGAAGATGGATAACGGGAAATACCATGTTTTGCCTGTCGTACCTGCTTTAGATGAGACCATTCAGCCCATTGTTCCTGTGCTGAGTTTATGAAAGAGCACTTGTACTTAGTCTCGTGTTTTCAGCTGACGTCTTGTTTCTCATGTTCATTGCCTTCCAAGTCCCTTTTATTTAGCAAATCTGCTTCCATTACTTTTTCGAATAGAGCATTATTGATGCTGACAAATTCAAATGGAAAATATTTTCATCTTTTCCCGGGAAGCTTGCTGATGATTTTAAATATTTGATCTCGTGTTATTAATGCTTTCAAAAAGGGGAAGTGATTCTTGATGATTGTTAAAATATCTCATAAGCTCTAAGCTTCTAATTGCTCATATCAAACTATTAAAAAGAATAATATTAACTATGGAAAACTTGTAACTTGGATTCCTCATTCCCGATGCTGTGATAGTAAGTCTATGTTTAGGTTTATGATTGTCACTTTACTATTGTTGAGGCATAGTGAATTGTTTTGTTTAACATGTCCAAACAGATCAGATATACTAAACATAAATACAATCAAGTCAAACTCGGATGCTCCCCGTTGGATTGGAACCTTGTCGTGGTCGGGGAGCTTGTGTGTCTCAGTGACCCCTAGAGCTATGCCAGCGGGAGATTCGTCTCCTGTTAGGGTCTCCCATGCTGGACAGATCGAATGGTAGAGGTGAGACGAAGAGCGATCCACTGGTCCTCCAGGTTGAAGGTTGAGCACAGGGCTAATAACCCTGTCTCGTAAAACAAATATGTTACGGAAACAGCAACTGAAGGAATCAACACTACTGAGTGGAGGACCTTCGTTGCTGCCCTACATGCCAGGAGGCAGAATGATGAATGAAACTCGGATGCAGAGATAAGGGGAAAAATAGAGAATGTAGAATATAGTTCTCAGCATTGTAATAATAATAGATTTTATTTATATAGCGCTTTTCAGGACTCAAAGTCGCTTAATTTTTGTACATCAGTTCCATAGACAAAGTCAAATGTCCACAATAGGGTAGAAGTGAAGCGGACAGTTTGTTAGCTTATGAAGGACCGTTCAGAAGCCTGATAACTGAGGGCTTGAAGCAATTGTGTAGGAAGGCACTGCAGATGCTGGTTAAAACCAAAGATGGATACAAAAAGCTGGAGTAACTCAGCGGGACAGGCAGCATCTCTGGAGAGAAGGAATGGGTGACATTTTGGGTCGAGACCCTTCTTCAGGAAAGAGGGCCTTCTTCAGATGTTCTATTTTTGCCCAACAAAGTTCATTACAGGTGTAAGAAATTCACGGTTATTTAAGAAGAAATAAACAAGAATTTCAGTACCACTTCCCCACTCGAACTTTAGACAGATGTGTTTATATTCTTTGGCTCATTTTTAATTGAATGTTTTACATTTTTAACATCTTTGAGATGTGTTAGTATGCGAAGTGTAAAATAAAACGTGGCACTGTGAATGGAAAACCCACAACCAGATAAGCAATAAATAATTTGGGTTAATTATGTAAATTGAGGAAAGGTTGAAAATGGTTAACCCCAGATCTTGGTGCTGCTTCTGATTTTGGATGGAAAATAAAAGAACAGGAATACAAAGTTGACATTTTCTTAAGCGAAAGCATAATTCCTTTTACGTGTGACTAGCAACGGAAAGAACCTTAATATGACTTGCACATACAAACAAGGTTATTGACAAGGTTATTGCGTATACAAACAAGGTTATTTAGTTGTTGGCCCGCGGCAGATAACATCCCGAAGCCGCGGTCTGCAGAGCTTCTAGCCGCGGGCGCGGCGAGGACTTACCATCTGGAGTCTGGGTTCCCTCTCCGGGGAAAGCTAGAGAAGAGCTCCGACCGCCGGCCTGCGGTCTACAACATCCTGAAGCCGCGGCCTCCGGTAGGAAAGCACCGATTTGGGACCTCCAAGTCGCGGAGTGTGTTCGACCGTCCCGACATCGGAGTTTCAACCATCCCGACGAGAGGGCCTGTACATCGGGCCGTTCATCACGGCGACTACGGAGGTTTATGGCCCCAACCATGGGTGAACGATGGAAGAGAACTGATTGTACTTTGTGCCTTCCACCACAGTGAAGAATGCTGTGGTGGATGTTTGTGTTTAATTTTATTGTGTGTTCTTTTTGATTGTACCGCTGCTGGCAAATTCATCTCACTGCACTTATATGTGTATGTGATGAATAAAACTGATTGATTGAGTTCAAGAATAAAATAGCTACTGTAACTTAGCATGAAATAATGGAAAGCCGTGTGTTCATTTTGAAATCTCTTAAGAAATTATTTTACAGTTGTAATTGATCTTATTGCAATGTAGCCAGATGAAACCAAGAATATTGAATTATGAAACAACACTTAATCACAAAACATTTTATTGAACTAAAAAAAATAGTCAGTGGTGACATTTCTCACCTTGCTGTGAGGTTACAGGACATGCAGCGAATTGCTTGAACCTGAAAAAAAATTGTTGCAGGATATAGCTACGGCAGGGGTGGTGAACGGAAAGATAAATATTTAAAGCAGAAAAGGTTAAAGCCTCATGAAGAGAAAGCCGAGTAGAAGTTTTGATTTGTTTGATTACTGAAAGAGCTTCACCGATATGGGAATGGAACATGCCTTAAATTCTGATCCAAACATCACTCGTACCCAGCCCCATTTTGGCTCTCTATTCAACATCCAGCTAGATTTAAATTGAATGTATATGCGAACAAATACAGTTCACCCTTTCCATTGAGTATGATTAGAAATCATTTGTGTTTGAGTGGTTAGTAAATTGGAAGTTTCATAAACATCTCCTTTGTAGAGCTACTTTGTGGAAATGGATGTTTATTAAAGATTGTATGCATGTATTGTCTAATAATGAACATTGTGCTCCACGACTTGAACCAAGGGCCTGTTTTGGCTAATAATGGAAATAGCAGTGGTTGAATGCCAAGTGGCGCAATAAGGACCCAATATTATACTTTGTGGTATTGTTTACTAGGGTTTGACAGGAAAGAACTTTAGTCAAATCACATTGAAAGCAGTGTGACTGAGGGGAGTTGCAAATGTGAACTTATCTGCCAATATCAAAACATGTTTCCTGGTGTATGACTGTGAGGCAATGGGTAGAAAAATGCTGAGTGTAGTGTTGATCCTTGCCATCAGGAACTGCCATCTAATGTTTAGATGCAGTGGAGAAGAAAATAGGACCAGGAAGAAAGATACGTTTTTCTCAGCCGTCAAGGCTGCCAGCTTCTGCCTCCTCCCAGCAACAGCTACACCCTTTTAAACTCCTAATTATGCAAGACACTGAGGACTGACTCTTAACTTCCTGAACAATACCGTCATTGTTTTCACTTGTTTCCTTGCTTGCTCTCCAAATCGTCCTAAACTTCAGGGATACCCGTTTGAAGAATTTTTAAATGGTAGCCTGTCTTGAGATCTTCAGTGCCACCATAGATAGGAATAGTTTCTGCAAAATGTAGAAACCACTGAAATACTGATAAGAATGACTTAAAACTCTTCTGTATGATTCGTGTGTATTGTTACCATAATGTGCTTTTGATCTGACAGCCATTTCAGTGATCTGAAAAGAAAGTCTATCACTTGAAAATTGTGAATATCTTAGAATCATAAAATGGAAACTACATTTAGAAACTTCCATTCTAAATAAGATAGTCTCTCTCTATTCACAGTGCCTATTCATATGTGACCAAGGATGATACTTGTGAAAACCTGTCAAATTGTATCAATCTACAAGATGGTAAGTTTAGAAAACTCTTCCTCTATTTAGAATAGTTTTCAATGCAACAATAGGAGAGTATAAATCTGTTTCTATATTTGGAGGTGAAAATGTTCATGGTGGTTGGAGAGAGAGTGGCAAGCAGAAAGATATTTCAGATAATTTTAATCTGAGAATACATTTCATGCCATTTAATTCAGAAGGAATCCATTCGGCCAATTATTTCCAAAATTCCAATACATTATTTGATTAAATAGTACTTATTATATATTTTAGAATTAAAGACTCAACGCAGAATACCTTTGAATGAAAAACATGACTTGGAAGAAGACTCTCAAGTGGAGAAGTTGGTGACTGAAGAAGAGTTAATAGAATCTGGAGCCAATGTGTACCAGGTGGACTGATTGCTTTGTGCCCAAATAATGTTGTGCCAGCTTTGTTCTATTCAGTAAATAGCTTCTTTATGGGAGAAAAAAACATCAATTTCAAATTCCTCCTCGATGAATTAGCTTCATTTGTCGCAATTATTTATTGCTGACTGTTCTCTGTGATGCTAAATGCTAAAGTAGAGCAAACCATAGAATTCAGTGGTGTACTATGTTATAGATTCTCCTGCTTGCTTCACTGTGGTGTGCTGAGTCTAAAACTCATTCTTTTCAAGAACAATCTCCAGGGAAGCAGTGTATACAATTGCTCATTTAACATGTATAAGCATTGCTTCAGTATCGAAATACCATTAAATATATTAAGAAAAAAAGGGCAAAGACATCTCCAAATGCTGACATCATGACCCTAGCGAAATATATCTTATATTGCCCGAAGGATTTTGCTCTACCTATTTCAATTGAAAAGTCAGATAATTGCAAGTGTGTGATGTTGCACTTTGCGAGGTCGTATGTTATGGGAAGTATACAGTTAATGGCAAGACCTTCAACAGCATTAATGTACAGAGAGATCTTGGGGTCCAAATCCATAGGTTCCTGAAATTGGCAAGACCGATAGATAGGGCGATGAAGAAGGCATATGGTATGCTTGCTTTCGTAGCTTGGGGCATTGAGTATGAGTCTGGAAGTCACGATGCAGCTTTATTAAACTTTGGTTAGGTTGCATTTGGAATATTGTGTACATTCTGGTCACCCTGTTATTGGAATAATGTGCCTTCGGAGAGGGTACAGTAGAGGTTTACCAGAATGATGCCTGGATTAGGGGGTATTAGTTACGAGAGGTTGGTCAGACTTGGATTGTTTTTTCTGGAACGCTAGAGATTAAGGGGAGATAAACCAATGGTGCTGCTACCTCTCAGCGTCAGAGACCTGGGTTCAATCCTAGCTATGGGTTCTGTCTGTCGGAAGTTTGTATGTTCTCCCTGTGACCATGTGGATATTCTCTGGGTGCTCTGGTTTCCTCCCACATTCCAAAAACATAGAGGTTTGTAGGTTAATTTGCTTCTGTAAATTCCCCTTAATGTGTAGAATGCGAAAGTGGGATAACATAGAACTAGTGTATGGGTGATCGATGGTCGGTGTGGATTCAGCGGGTTGAAAAGCCCGATTCCAGTCTGTATCTTTAACTAAACTTGATTGACGTATATAGAGTTATGAGAGGCATAGATGAGGTAGATGGTGAGAATTTTTTTCCCCAGGGTGGAAATGTTAAAGACTAGAGGGCATAGCTTTAAGGTGAGAGGGACAACATTTAAAGATGATGTGCAGGGCAAGTTTTTTACAGAGAGGGTTAGAGGTGATTGGAATGCGCAGATAGGGTTGGTGGCATTCAAGAGGCTTTTAGATAGGCATATCGATATACAGGGAATGGAGAGGTATGGATCATGTGCAGGAAGATGATATATTTGTTAGCATCATGTTTGCCACAGATATTGTGGGCCGAAAGGTCTGTTTCTGTGCTACATTTTTTTTTCTATAATGTAACGTAGTAAGATTGAGAGCAGGCTTTGAAACACCATGACCACGGTCTGTATGGTGCTGTTCATTCCTAGTGTACTATGAGTTGTGGATTGGTGGCAGTATAACTCAATATAACTTTGTTAATTACAATAATGCACTTGAAAAAGAAGATTCAAACTCATTTATTTTCAGGTTGTTTCAAGTTCTGCATTGGTTTCTGAAGCAGCTGAATTGCAGGATGGCAGAGGAACTGAAACAAGGTTTGTACGTGGAGTTACTAAATTTCTTACAAATAACTCTTCTCATTTCTTGAATGCAATTGCTTTCTCTCCATTCATTAGAACTCAGATTCTCCTTTTTAGAGATTCTGCTGTCCTGATGAAGTATTTCAGAAATCATAGCTTTCAGAATTTAGAATCTAATGTACTGTTGTAATATTCTTGTTTACTGAGCTTCTTTCAATTTAGTAATCTAATGATTTTTTTTGTAGCATTCAATCTGTGCATTCATAAATCTTCATGTAATATACAATTTTATCCACCCACTTGCTGATTCAAAGCTTTGTCCTAGCGTGAAATCAGTCATTGTCCAACATACAAAATCTTCAGAAGTAAAAGATTGTATATTTCACATTGAGTATCTAAGCTTTTTAAGAAAGGTGGGAGAGAGAAAACAGGGAATTATTGACCCGTTAGCCTGACATCGGTGGTGGGGAAGATGCTGGTCAATTATAAAAGATGAAATAGCCGAACATTTGGATAGCAGTAACAGGATCGGTCCGAGTCAGCATGGATTTACGAAGGGGAAATCATGCTTGACTAATCTTCTGGAATTTTTTGAAGATGTAACTAGGAAAATGGACAAGGGAGAGCTAGTGGATGTAGTGTACCTGGACTTTCAGAAAGCATTTGATAAGGTCCCACATAGGAGATTTTACTTCGGAGTCACGTGAGTGACTAGGTGAAGAAGGCTGTCCAGGCGCATGCGCGTCATTACGTCTACCGCATTGCGCTACGCCGGACCGGCAGGGCGCTGCTCATGCCAGCGGTAAGTTTAAACCCCAAGGTAAGTTTTAAACTTACTTTCAGGTTATGTTTTTCTTTTGCAGGATTCCCTGTTTTCAGGGGTTTTCCTGCGGAAGTTCGGGGCGAAGTCCGGGCAGCCGCGGGGGAACCTTCATGGACCGCGAGCAACCCCAGTCACTGACCAGAGGGAATCCCGGTCATGACCTCGGGGAATCCCGGAAACCCGCTACGGAGACCGCGGGAATGCGGTAGCGGGGCGGTCAAAATTCGCCTTTTGAGTCACTGGACGGAGCACCTAGGCACCCGCTTGGAGGGTAGCCACGATATAATATCTCCCAGAGTAGGGGAGCATTGGAAGAGGCCCCATTGACTCAAACAAGTCGGGCCAGGAGGATTCCTGATGGAGAGGATCCCCTCCTTCATGGGTAATGTCTTTGAACGTTCAGACCCACATGGAGCACCTGATGGAGAGGTGCTCCACAATGATATACTCCAAAGGAGGGAGTTATCACCACGGGTCCCCTTAGGGTTGGGGTGGGGGGGGGGGGCCATGGCAACGGCAGCTGCACTATGTCTCCCTCTCTGAGGAGGGGAGCATTTGGAGTCAGCTCCTGTCTGACTCAGAGAAAAAATAAATTAATTTAAAAAAAGAATCATGATATAGGTCCATGGAGGGGCCATGTCAGCGCAGGTATCCTCAGGGACCTGCGGCAGCACCTGTTTTCAGGGCTGCCTACGAATCTCCCTCTCTGTGGAGGGGAGTGCGAGTGGCCAGTGTGTAACTGATTTCAAATTCAAAGTATGTCCGTGGAACATACTGGAGCACATGCATATGGCTATGGAAATACTCGCAAATAAATGGGTTACTGCCGTGGGCAGAAAAACCAGGAGGGGCCAGAGTTTCCCCTCACGCTACAAGTGCCGGCAGTGAACAGCGCTATCAGGGGTGACATTGGAGGAAATGAAACAAGCCGCCGAATCTCTTCAGGTAAGACTTATCCAACAGATATACCTGGATGAGGAAGCAAAAGTTGGCGGACTGATCAAGGTACCAACGACGAACAAAGCTTCATCGTATCGGCGACGACACACCCCACGCCTTAACGGCAATAGCACTTCACTGAAACAGGTGGCAGCTTGATAGCTGGGCAAGGCTTTTCAGGCCAAGGTCCAAACCGGTCAGGACATATGGAATCCTCATACACTCTCCAATCAAGGACGGGGATAGAACCCACATAAGAGCTGTTGGGCTTACCACAGACCACAGGTAAACACGGAGGTAGGTGGGTTTGGTTCCTCCTAAACATGGGGTAGTGGACCATTTACAAATTGGTACAAATGAAAGATAGCATGAGATTGGGTCATTATTGCACAGTATGCTAGGATACCAAGCTTGGCTTGGAATTGAGGCCAGAGTTGTCTTTCGAGGCAGGCTCAGTTTTATGCCCAGGATTACTTCCGGAACAAACTCGGAAATATGGCCAGAGTTGTCTTTCGAGGCAGTCTCAGTATTACGGCCAGGATTACCTTCCGAGACTAGCTCGGAAATTGGCCAGAGTTGTCTTTCGAAGCAGGCTCAGAATTATGGCCGCAGTGCCTTCCTAGGCAGGCCCAGTGTTATGGCCAGAGTTGTCTTTCGAGGCAGGCTCAGTATAATGGCCAGGGTCACCTTCCGAGACAGACCCGGGAAGCTGGCCAGAGTTGTCAACTCAAGGGGCATGTATTATGGCAGTCGTGGCCTGTTCATTATGAATGATGGAGGATGTCAGTTTAAAATTGATTTAACTAGCATGTGGAACATAGATTCTTCAGTATATGGAACTTCTATTTCAAAGTTGAATACTATTCAGGTCCCATTTACAGGGATCCCAGGAGACATTTGGATATCTGGATGGGGCTATGATAATGGTTATGCGTTGCTATGGGCTATTTCAGCTCCCAGGTTATCTACCAAATTACTAAACCGGTGCTGGGACGGCTCAGAGCGCAAAAATCACTCATTATGGCTTAACTGGATGATATTCTAAATGCTGTTTTTCCTAAAATCAACTGTTTTCAGCTGCAACTATTTAAGAAATTGAGGTTCCTCCAGTTAATTAAAGTTGATACCAACTACAGTTATTGGTTATTCGGTATTACCGTTAACTATTCATTATCTGTGACTCCGCCCTGGGGCAAGAGATTGGAATCAATAGAAGCCTGTAACAATCTTGTTATCAAGCAGTCTTCTATTCATCAAGCGTAAATTGGCAATATAGCAGCTGTGTTTCGGCTGTGCAATTTGGTAACGGATCTATGCTTTTACCAGCTGAAGCCACCAAAGCCACAATGGTGGACGAACAATATTCAGCATTGCTCCAGTGGTTGGTCAACAAATCTTCAGTTATTACAAACTGATGCAAGTGCTCTAAGATGCAAAATTACGAATGCCATCTCTAGTTATGGAGACGAATGAGATTTGCATGAATTACCAATTCTTCAGTTATTGGTATCAACTACCTATAGACACTAGGTGCATACTATGGGTTAAAGGGTTATTATGCGGATATGCATGCTCAGTTCCATGTTGATACACTGTGGTGGTGGCATTTGTTTGTCACATGGGTGCAATCAAGCCAAAGTATCCTGTCATATTTACCCAACCTTATTTGGCGTTGGTGTATCATCACATAAAATCAATGACAACACAGAATGGATGTTGGATCACTAAGTATTTTATGACATCATGGCTCAATGGAACACCGAATATCGATATGTTTGCATCCAGGCTCTTTCACCGGTTGCAAAACATCTGGCATGACAGTGGCGAGAGATACATTCTCGCTACACGGAGGAATGTTCTTTTATGTCGTTGCTCCATTTTGCCTCATCAGTCGGGTCTTGCAACAAATTCAGCAAGATCCCGCTTCAGGGGTTTTCGTACTGTCTGACTGGCCTATGTAGCCATGGTTTCCCGCAATGTTGGGAATTATAGAAGAACCCTATATGGGGTTTCTAAACATAAACTTTGCTGGTTCAGCCTGGGACTCGGGGAACCAGCCTCTGCATGATTAATCAATTCATTGCCTTACAGAATCTGAGAAGACAACCCCTGCGGCTCGGGATGTCAGACCGACCCATGTATGTGCTCACTGCAGTGTGCAGGGATAGCACCAGCAAAGCAGTACATTTCCTCTTCAGGAGATGGGAAGCGTTTCTGTTTAAACGCTAAGTTACATATAAATACGGCACGGACACTGACGTCTTAAAGTTCATTTTCAATGGGCCCTTGACAATAATTAAGTTATAGTCCCATCAACTGTGCCAACGTGCTTCTCATATTTGCTGCAGCAAGCGGGACCCAGCTCTGTCGGGTCTCACCCTCTGATTCCAGTTTATTAGGATATCTTTACACAAGTTCTCCCAGACCCAAGTACATGGAAGTATGGGATATTGACATTGTGTTAACACTACTTTACCAGGGGGCTCCAGCTATCCCTATCATTGGCTCGGCTCTCACAAGGTAGTATCCCATTGGCGCTGTCCTCAGCGCAACGGGTCCAGTCATTACATAAATTGCGACTTATCAGAATGGTTATACCTGCTAATAATTTAATATTTCGTGTTTACGATCAGTTAAGCAGGGCAGCCAGTGTGTCAGGTCTCAAACTAGTTCTTATGGCATACCCCATGCACCTTCGGTTATGTTTGGTCACACATTTACAACATTACGTTTAGATCACGTAGAGCCTTAGAGGCTCTCATACTACCTATGTAGTTAGTTACTAAAAACCTCATAAGAAGGTATTTAGAGGCATAAGAACCCCATTGCCAGACCAGGGGTATTTGCCAACTCTATTTTAGGTTCTATTTTATAGTTTCCCCCCGGAGGAGAGAGGTTACTATTATTATTATTTGTTCATTTATCAGCATCAGCATGTTTTAAAACGATGTCATGTTTGAATGCATTATTAATGTTTACCCTTACCTGTGGTAAACTGAGGTAGTTGTGATTGTGTGGACTCGTTTTTTCCACGGCATGAAATCACAGAGCTTTAAAATCTTCACGTAGTCACTCACGTGTCTCCGAAGTAAAATAGTAAGATTAAACGAGAACTTACCTGTTTGAAGTTTGATCTTGATTTTATGAGGAGTTACGATGAGCGATTACGTGCCCACCGCTCCCTCCCTCATATTATCAAGGTCATCTGGTAGTTCCAGTTCTTCAAAATCTTACTATCCTCAGGTCAATTCTCTTATCTGTGATTTCATACCGCTGCTTCAAAGAATGACGCGCATGCGCCTGGATGACAGATGCATGGCAGATGAAGTTTAATGTGGTTAAATGTGAGGTTATCCACTTTGGTAGCAAAAACAGGAAGGCAGATTACTATCTAATTGGCGTCAAGTGGGAAAGGGGAAGTACAACGGGATCTGGGGGTCCTTTTTCATCAGTCTATGAAAGTAAGCATGCAGGTACAGCAGGCAGTGATGAAAGCGAATGGCATGTTGGCATTTATAACAAGAGGAATCGAATATAGGAGCAAAGGGGTCCTTCTGCAGTTGTACAGAGCCCTAGTGAGACCACACCTGGAGTATTGTGTGCAGTTTTGGTCCCCTAATTTGAGGAAGGACATTCTTGCTATTGAGGGAGTGCAGCGTAGGTTTACAAGGTTAATTCCCAGGATGGCGGGAATCATATATGCTGAGAGAATGGAGCAGCTGGGCTTGTACACTCTGGAGTTTAGAAGGATGAAAGGGCTCATTGAAACATATAAGATTGTTAAGGGTTTGGACACGCTAGAGGCAGAAAACATGTTCCCGATGTTGGGGGAGTCCAGAACCAGGGGCCACAGTTTAAGAGTAAGGAGTAAGCCATTTAGAACGGAGACGAGGAAACACTTTTTCTCACAGAGAGTGGTGAGTCTGTGGAATTCTCTGCCTCAGAGGGTGGTGGAGGCAGGTTCTCTGGATGCCATATTTTCCTTCATATTTTCCATCATAATTTTATTTTCATCCAAAATCTCATCTTTCATATTTTTCACTGATTTCTTCAAGTCATCAAACTCTTTCTTAGATCTTGTATCCATTTCTGCAGCCACTTCAGAGACTTCAGAGGTAACTTCTGCTTCAGACTACTTCTGGTCTCTCAGCAGCTTTTTCACTGATCTCTGAGGGCTCACAGCTGGAGATAGTTTACTCATTTAAAGGGCTTTAAACCACCGTTTAAAACATCGCGCTTAATGATGACGTCATCAGCGCGGCGACCAGAAGCTCCGGTAAGGTTTTTAAAAACAATCCCGATTTCTGGACCCGTTTTACACGATAAATCGTGAAATTTTTCGGGAGAGGAGCTAGGTACACATCTGTTAGTCCAACATGGCGCCACCGGAAGTCAAAATGCTCTGCTGTGGTATTGTCTCTCTTTGACATGCTTTCCCAGGATCATGACTTTGGATTTGCACATAACTAACAAAAAAAGTACTTTGAGAGGTTGGTTATGGTGCATATCAACTTCTATCTTAGGCAGAACCCTGGATCCAGTACAATTAGCCTCCTGCCACAATAGATCAACGGGGGCTGCGATCTTGCTTCTCCACTGCACTGGACCACATGGATAATTAGAACACATACATCAGACTGTTGTTCATCGAATACAGATGGAGAGGAGACAGTTGCCCACCTCTTTGCAGCATGTTGATTTGCAAAAGAGAGTCTGGAAAATTATGCAAGGGTCCTTGTTACTGTTCATCCTGAACAGCTCTGGAGAGGACTCTCTGATTTACGGACTTTTCCCTGGGTCACTTTCGGAAGTCTGACATCATGTGCTGCTAAAAAAAACATCAACTTCGTGAAATACACTCTTTGATCTGCCTGAAACTTGTTGGCCTCCCAGCAGAATGAGATGTCCGTCAGGGAATGACCAACTAGCCTATTCCAGGCTGCAGGAGTACGTGTCGAGGGACTCACTGAAGCTTAATGCAGCCAACACTGAGGCTCTGTGGAGGTATCACAATCTAGGGCTTGCCCGCAGCAGAACATTGAGGGGCAGAGTCCATTGGAGACAAACTAGGGAAGGGATATCACCGCAGGTGGCCACATAAGTGACAAGGATGCTTTGTTTAAGGATAGTTTGCGAACATTACCGAATATGACACAAATTAATGTACAGAGTCTGAAAATGTCAGAAGAGTTTCTGCAATGTTCTTGTTTTGTGTATATTTTTCCATCTGAATAACGTATTCAGGATCAGGCAGCATCCCGTTTACCTATTGTGTGTTATTGTTCTGCATAAGACTGTTTGTAGTAGACATTACAGCATTGATTATACTTCACATTGAATTCATTGGCTGTAAAACACATTAATGAAATTGAAAGAACTTTATTACTTTATAAAGAAGTATTTAGAAAGCATCCTTCACAATCTCAGGATGGCTTAAGTTGCTTTGCAGACAATGAAATACTTTTGGAAGTGTGGTCACAGTTGGAATATGGATATGCAGAATAATCTTTGAAGTTTTTGGTCAGTTGTCCATAACTTTGGTGTTAATTCTTAATTAATGTGTTCCAAGCACTTGGTTATTAGTAATTTATGCATAATTAACATTTAATACAGTTTGGAATGATAAAAATATAGTTTTCATTGTCCTGCTTAGCCAAAGTTATGTTCTTTGAATACAAGTAGATAAAGACTTGTTACATTGCTATTGAACAATTAATTCTACTGTAGGAATCTGGACTCTGTGTGCGATTCCATGCGTTAGAATTCTGCCATGTTCTGCCATATTCACTAACATTGTTTTAAAATATTTGCATTACTAACATGATGCTTTTTCTTTGCAGTGTCAGCTGCTTCGAGGATCATTATGCATGCAGACCTACACTGGAAAATGATTTTTCTCTGAAACTATTTTGTTCAGACACTTCATTTGTAAAGTCAGCATTGACAAATAGTACGCAGCAATTAAGCATTTATACGAGTTTATTTATCATGATTGATCTTGGTATTTAGATTAAATTGAGTGAGTGCCAGTGCTGTTGTGTCTTTGCAAGATTTCTGTGCATAAATGAGTCGGAGTCATAGAGCCGTACAGCATAGAAACAGGCCCTTTGGTCCAACTTGTCCATGCTGACCAAGATGCCCACCCAGGCTTGTCCCATTTTCCCATGTTTGGCCCATATTCCTCTGAACCTTTTGCATCATGTACCTGTCCAAGTAGATTTAAATGCTATATTATAACGCCTGCCTCAACTATCTCCTCTGGCAGCTCATTCCATAAACCTACCACTGTCCGAGTGGAAACGGTTACACTTTAGAATCCTTCAAATTGAAATGTTTTTGTGTGAAATAGCTGAGCTACTCAATTATAAACAGAATGTTAGTTAGTATGGAGAAAGATGAAGGATGTTAACATTTTGGGTCAGTGAATTTTATTCAAGCAAGATTGAATTTAAATGTTAATAGTTTTCTTTTTTTCTACTGGTACTGTTTGATACAAGTGTACTGTATAACACTCACTATAATTTATCCTAATTAGAAAGAGGGATTCTATGTGAAAGAGGCACAATCTGGTTAACAAACGAGGTCATGGATAATAATAAATTGATAAGTAGGCTACTTGGAAAATAGCCAATATGATTCCTTTGTTCAAAAGTGAGGAAGATGGAAGGCAGGGAGCTAGACTATAGGCCACTTAGTTTAACACTTAGTGTTGATAAAGTGTTGCTAGAGTCAGTTGTCAAAGAGGAAATAACTAATCATTTAGGCAAACTGAATGAAATGTAACATGGTTTCAACGTGGTTTTATGAAACACAAATTTGCTTGGATTCTTTGAGGATGTGACAGAGGGAAATCTGTATTTAATTTAGATTTCAAAAAGGCATTTGACTAATACCATGAGAGGCAGGATCCTTTTCAGGCTGGAGAGATGTACCTCATGGAGTACCCCAGAGATATGTTCCTTTCTCTCAGTTGGTTATTATTTACATTAATAACCTGGAAGGAGGTATGAAATACAATATTTGCAAGTTTGCTGATGAATGAAAGTGTATGTAGTAATGACGACATTGTGATTATGAAACAGGGCACAGGTAGAATGACTGATTGCATAAAAATGTGGAATATGGAGTTTAATGTGAGGAATTGTGAGGTCTTTGGAAGGAAGAATTAAAAGGCAGATTATTATCTCAGTGGAGACTAAATGAGTGAAATTCAGGATGATCTAGGTGTCCTAGTTCATGAATCTTAAAGTTAGCAAGCAGGTCCAACAAGTAGTTGAGAAGGCAGAGAACATTTGAGTTTAAGAATGAAGAGGTTTTATGATAGTTGTACCGGGTGTTGCTGAGATAATATCTGGAATATTGTGTCCAAATTTAATTATTTTAAGTCGGAAAAGGATATAGTGGCATTGGAGTCCAAAGGGTGATTTGACAGGCAAATTCCTGGGATAGGAGAGTTGGCTCAAGAGGGGCTAAACAGTTTGGGTCTGTATTACTTGGATTTAGAGGAATGAAGGGGGACCCTATTCAAACATCTAACATCTTAAGCAGCCTTAACGTGGAAGATTTTGAGCAGTTTCCACTAGTGGAAGTATCGTGAATAAGTGTATAGTAACAAAATAAGGTCCTGATCATTTAAAACTGTGGTGTGTAGAAATGTTCTTCTCTCAATGGGTACGAGTCTCTGAAATTCTTTGCCCAAGGTTGTGGAGGCCAGATCATTTATATAAGATGCAGATAGATAAATATTTGAAGGAATCGAGGGTTATAAGGTACTGAAGAGGAGTTGAGAGTAGCAAGGATCAACCATGATAATGTTGGCAAGGTGGGCTTGAGGGGCCTGGTGCCTATTTTCTTGTCTTCATGAATTAAGTTATCTTACTGCAATTATTAGCCCATGGTAAGAATTTTGCTCTTCTTAGCTAAAATACTGTTGTCATAGAGGGGGTGCAACAAAGATTCACTAGACTGTCTTCAGATGTGAAGGGTTTATTTATGAAAAAATAATAGAAATACATGTTTTCTCTAATTTAGAATGTGGGGTGATCTTGTTGAAACTTACTAAATTCCAACTGTTTGACAAGCAGGCTGCAGGGAGCATTTCCTCTGGTATCTTGAACCAGACATCACCATCTCAGACTAAGAATTAGAACTAATATGGGAGATATTTCTTCACCAAAGGTTAATCTTTGGATTCCTCTGTTCCAGAATGTAGTGGAGACAGTGGTCGATTTCTGGATTTCAAGAAACTCAAATTTACGGGGATATGCAAAAAAAATGGCATTGTGGCAGATCAGTCATGAACTGGCCTCTTATTGATCATATTGCTTTTCGTTCTTGTATACCATGAATGAATAAAATTGGCAATTTTAATTTAAAAAATAACAAAGGCATTATTTATTTTCTCCTAGATTTAAAACTGATCAATGAGTATTTATTGCCACCAACATCAGCACAAGCTGCTGCATCACTGCAACTGAACAGTTCAGAGTGTTGTGCTGTAACCAGGACTGTAAGTATGGATTTTATATTCCTTACTGGTTTTCTGTTGAATATATTCCATTTATGTAATACAATTGGTTGGAATATATTAAGAAATTAATTGTACTCTCTTTAAACAAAACATGCTAGGATGTAATGCACAGAAATGACCAACCTTGAATATTCATTGCTTCACTTTTTTAAATCCTTTTGTCCATTGTGAGTACTGTGGTTTTGGTGTTGTTTCTATTCCATACTCACTTTACTGTGATTCTTGTACATGAGAAGGAAATTACTTTTTGATGGAGGTTTTAAGGTAGTTGATCTGTAATTGGTGGCATTGCCACCTCGTAAAACTTTGGGATACAGATCATCAGCTCCTGGGAATTCAGCACATTTCACTCCCGATAGTTTCTCCAATACAGTTTAGTTTTGAACTGTAAGATAGACTTTGATGGTATGAGACGCGAATTGGCTGGGATAGACTGGCAAATGATACTTAAAGGGTTGATGGTGGAGATTTAAAGATTGCATGGCTGAACTACAAAAATTGTTCATCACTGACAAAAAAACTAAAACGGGGAGGGAAAAATAAAGAGGGAAATTATGGATAGTGTTAAATCCAAGGAAGAAACATATAAAGGTAAAGGAACATATAGAGGTAAAGGAACCACGGATGTAGAGATCATAATATGATTAGTTTTAATCTGCAATTTGAGAAGGAGAAGGTTAAATCGGAAGTGTCAGTGATGCATTTGAACAAAGGGGACTATGAAGGCATGAGAGAGGAGCTGGCCAAGGTAGACTGGAAAGGGATCCTAGCAGGAATGACAGTGGAACAGCAATGGCAGGAATTTCTGGGCATAATCCGGAAGACGCAGGATCATTTCATTGCAAAAAGGAAGAAAGATTCTAAGGGGAGTAGGAGGCAACTGTGGCTGACAAGAGAAGTGAGGGATAGAATAAAACTAAAAGAAAAGATGTATAACACAGCAAAGAGTAGTCGGAAGCCAGAGGATTGGGAAACTTCCATAGGACAACAGAAGGAAACAAAATGGGCAATATGGGCTGAAAAGATGAAGTATGAGGGGAAGCTGGCCAGGAATATAAAAGAATGACAGTAAAAGCTTCTTTAGATATGTTAAGGGAAAAAGAGTAGCAAAGTCAAATATGGGTCCCTTGAAGGCAGACACGGGTGAAATTATTATGGGTAACAAGGAAATGGCAGAAGAGTTGAACAGGTCTTAGTGAAGACAAGATCTGTCTTCACTAAGGAAGACACAAACAATCTCCCAGATGTACTGGAGGACGGAGGATCTGAGGGGGTACAGGAACTGAAAGAAATTTTCATTAGGCGAGAAAATGTATTGGGTAGGCTAATAGGACTGAAGGATGATAAATCCCCTGGGCCAGATGGTCTGCATCCCAAGGTCCTCAGGAAGGTGGCTCTAGAAATAGCGGACGCATTGGTAATCATTTTCCAATGTTCAATAGATTCAGGATCCTGTGGATTGGAAGATAGCTAATGTTATCCCACATTTCAAGAGAGGAGCGAGAGAGAAAACGGGGAATTACAGACCAGTTAGCCTGACTTCGGTGGTGGGAAAGATGCTGGAGTCAATTATTAAAGAGGTAGTAAGAGATGGCATTTAGATAGCAGTAAAAGGATTAGTCCAAGTCAACATGGATTTATGAAAGGGAAATCATGCTTGACTAATCTTCTGGAATTTTTTGAGGATGTGACAAGTAAAATGGATGAAGGGGAGCCAGTGGATGTAGTGTATCTAGACTTTCAGAAAGCCTTTGATAAGGTCCTGCACGGGAGACGGATGACTAAAATTAGAACACATGGTATTGGGGGTAGGGTGTTGACATCGATAGAAAATTGGTTGGCATACAGGAAGTAAAGAGTAGAAGTGAACGGGTCCTTTTCAGAATGGCAGGCAGTGGCGAGTGGAATGCCGCAAGGTTCGGTGTTGGGGCCGCAACTGTTTACCATATATATTAATGATTTGGAAGAGGGAATTAGGATCAACATTAGCAAGTTTGCAGATGACACAAAGCTGGGTGGCAATGTGAACTGTGAAGAGGATGTTAGGTGGTTGCAGGGTGACCTGGACAGGTGAGTGTGTGGGCAGATGCGTGGCAGATGCAGTATAATATAGATAAACGTGAGGTTACCCACTTTGGCGGCAAAAACAAGGGGGCAGATTATTATCTCAATGGGATTAGGTTAGGGAAGGGGGAGGTGCAGCGAGACCTGGGTGTCCTTGAACACCAGTCACTGAAAGTTGGCATGCAGGTACAGCAGGCAGTGAAGAAAGCTAATGGAATGTTGTCCTTCATAATAAGAGGATTTCAGTATAGGAGTAAAGAGGTTCTTCTGCAGTTTTATAGGGCTCTGGTAAGACCACATCTGGAGTATTGTGTACAGTTTTGGTCTCCTAATTTGAGGAAGGACATCCTTGTGATTAAGGCAGTGCAGCGTAGGTTCACGAGATTGATCCCTGGGATGGCGGGACAGTAATATGAGGAAAGATTGAAAAGACTAGGCTTGTATTCACTGGAGTTTAGAAGGATGAGGGGGAATCTTATAGAAACATATAAAATTATAAAAGGACTGGACAAGCTAGATGCAGGAAAAATGTTCCCAATGTTGGTCGAGTCCAGAACCATGGGCCACAGTCTTAGAATAAAGGGGAGGCCATTTAAGACTGAGGTGAGAAAAAAACTTTTTCACCCAGAGAGTTGTGAATTTGTGGAATTCCCTGCCACAGAGGGCAGTGGAGGCCAAGTCACTGGATGGATTTAAGAGAGAGTTAGATAAAGCTCTAGGGGCTAGTGGAATCAAGGGATATGGGGAGAAGGCAGGCACGGGTTATTGATTGGGGACGATCAGCCATGATCACAATGAATGGCGGTGCTGGCTCGAAGGGCTGAATGGCCACCTCCTGCCCCTATTTTCTATGTTTTTAAATTTGCCAGAGGAAGCAGCAAACTGGAGGACTGGAAGAAATTTAACAGAGGAGGACAAAGGGGTTATTTAAGAGGGTGGAAAAAGAGCATGAAAGAAAGCTAGCGGGGAATATAAAAACTGACTGTAAAAGCTTCTTTAGATATGTGAAGATGAATGCGTTAGTGAAGACAAAATAGGTCATTTACAGTCAGAGACTGGTGAATTTATAATGGGAAACAAGGAAATGTCAGTCCAGCTAAACAAGTACTTTAATTCTGGCTTCACTAAGGAAGACGCAAACAATCTCCCAGAAATACTAAGGGACCGAGGATCTAGTGGGAGGGAGGAACTGAAGGGAATCCACATTAGTCAGGAAATGGTGTTAGGTAAACTGTTGGGACTGAAGGCAGATAAATTTCCAGGGCCTGATGGTCTGCATCCCAGAGTACTCAAGGAGGTGGCCCGAGGGATCATGGATGCATTGGTAATCATTTTCCAATGTTCTATACACACTGGATCAGTTCCTTTGGACTGGTGGGTAGCTAATGTAAGAGAAGACCAGTTAGTCTTACATCGGTGGTGGGGAAGATGCTTGAGTTCATTATTAAAGATGTAATGGCAGCGCATTTGGAAAGCAGTGATAGGATCGTTCAAAGTCAGCATGGATTTATGAAGGGGAAATCATGCTTGACTAATCTTCTTCACTTTTTTGAGGATGTAACAAGTAGAATGGGTAAGGGAGAGCCAGTGGATGTGGTCCATCTAGACTTTCAAAAAGCCTTTGACAAGAGATTAGTGTACAAAATTAGAGCACATGGTATTGGGGGGAGGATATTGACATGGATAGAGAACTGGTTGGCAGACAGGAATCAAAGAGTAGGAATTAACTGGTCCTTTTCAGAATGGCAGGCAGTGACTAGTGGGGTGCCGCAAGGCTCAATGCTGAGACCCCAGATATTTACAATATATATCAACGATTTGGTGGCAAGAACAGGAAGGCAGATTATTATCTGAATGGTGTTAGATTTGGAAAAGGGGAGGTGCAACATGACCTGGGTGTCCTTGTACATCAGTCACTGAAAGTAAGCATGCAGGTACAGCTGGCAGTGAAGAAAGTTAATGGCATGCCTGCCTTCATTGCGAGAGGATTTGCGTTTAGGAGCACCAGGAGTATCGTGTGCAGTTTTGGTCTCCTAATTTGAGGAAGGACATTATTGCTATTGAGGGAGGTCAGCGTCGGTTCACCAGGTTAATTCCCGGGATAGCGGGAATGACATGATGAAAGAATGGGTCAACTGGGCTGCTATTCACTGGAATTTAGAAGGATAAGAGGGAATCTTATATAAACACATAACATTCTTAAAGGATTGGATAGGCTAGATGCAGGAAAAATGTTCCCGATGTTGGGAGAGTCCACAGTTTAAGAATAAGGAGTAGACCATTTAGAACTGAGATGAGGAAAACCTTTTCACCCAGAGAACTGTGAATTTGTGGAATTTTCTGCCATAGAAGGCAGTGGAAGCCAATTCACTGGATGTTTTCCAGAGAGAGTTTGATTTAGCTATTAGGGCTAAAAGAATCAAGGGATATGGGGAAAAGCAGGAACGGGGTACTGATTTTGGATGATCAGCCATGATCACATTGAATGGCTTTGCTGGCTCAAAGGGCCGAATGGCCTACTCCTGCACCTATTTTCTATGTTTTTTTGTTTTTTTCCCCTATGGCAAATTTCTTTGAGCTCCTCAATGACCTTGGCTCAGTTGTTCACTATTTCAGGAAAGGTTTTTGAGATATCTTATCTGAAAAAGATTATTTTTTACTTCTGCCATTTCCTTATTGCTCAACATGTATTTTCATTTCTTAATCTGTCAGGAATTAGCATATTTTGCTGATCATTTCATTTGGCATACCTATAGAAGTTTTTCATTAATTACTTTTGCATTCTGTCCATTTGCTATTCAATATTTGAGCCTTTGACAATTTTTGTAATATTTGTAATCCACAGTTTGCAGCACTTTTGACAGCATTTTTTCTTTGATTCAATACTACCTTTAACTTGTTGGCTGTGGTTAATAAGATTTGTTCCAAATTTTGCGTCTTCGTGGCAAATAACTAGTGATTTTTCTAGATGACTGAGCAACTTTTCTTTTTGTTTCTGCATAAACCTTTCAAGTCACCCAGCGCAACTGATAATTTCCCACCAAGTTGGCCACAAATTTAGAGTTTTGGATTTCTTCGCTTAGCTTTTGTCAGTCTATCAAGCATTTATGTCCAAGGATCTTTAGCAATGAATCTGAGCAGGGGGGGAATAAAATAAACTTTAAGTAAATTTCATAATTGTTACTGATTCTTCAGTGACATGTATATAAGCAGCCCTATTAATACAGTATTATATTCCAAGGCACCACAGGAATGTTAGACAAAATGTCACAGAGACTCATATAACTATTAGACTAATTGGTATATGCAACCTCCATTTCCCTCCTTTCCTTTATTGGGTAGTGAGGTTACATTTGTAGTCTTCGCATCTCTTGAAACCTTTTCAGAATCTGTATTTTTTTTAAATATAACATCTGCTGCACCTACAATGGGGAAGTTAGATAATTCCTATATTTAGAATCAAGGCAATAAGCGAGTTCTGTATTCCGACTGCGCATGCCCAGGTCATAGGTCACTCGCGATAAGCATTCAAGGCAACTGTGCTGTTTGCTGCGTTGTGCACAGGCCTGCGTTTCGTCTGTGGTTGGGGTCCGGCAACGCTGCGGGCGCTGTTGAGTTGCTACTGGGCCATCCCCGTCCACTCCCTGGTGTCCTGTCCCCGTCCGGGGTGGCCCTGAGCTGGCGGGGCGCTGGCGGCCCCGGGCTTGCTGCCGGCGCGGGGGAGAGGCGCTGGCCCCAGCTCGGCACTGCCTGTCCCGCTGGGTTGGCTGGCAGCCCTGGACTGGCGGGGCGCCGGCCCGGAGAGGTGGATGCCCCGGACTTGCAGCCGATGCGGAGGGGGGGGGTGCTGGTTCTGGCTTGGCTCGTCTCTGCTCTGGTTCCCGGGGGGCCCATTCCCCAGCGGGCCAGGGACCGTCAGCTGCACCTCTCTCCTTGTCCAGTGGCTGGCAGTTGGCCCACTCGGTGCCGGCAGGGGCCGAGCGCCAGTCATCGGCGGGGATGCACACGGGGTGCTGCGGTGGCTTGGTGGGTCAGGCAATATCTCTGGAGAAGGGTGTCGACCCGACATGTCACCCATTCCTATTCAATATTTGAGCCTTTGAAAATTTTTGTAACGTTTGCAGCACTTTTGACAGCATTTTTTCTTTGATTCAATTTGTTGTTGTTGGCTGTGGTTAATAAGATTTGTTCCAAATTTTGCATCTTCGTGGCAAATAACTAGTGATTTTTCTAGATGACTGAGTAACTTTTGCTGGTTCTCTGTGCTGGCTGGGGGCCGCTGCTCCGGGCCGGGGTCGCCACGGGCGGGGTTTGGACATTCGGTGGGGGGGGGGGGGGGGGCAGTCCAGTGGCAGTTTGGCAGCGCTTGCAATGCAGGGTTCGATCCTGACCGGACGATGAGCAGGTCTGTGTGTGCACAGCTGCCGAGGATGTCTCTACGCTGGTCCAGTCTCTCCCCTGTCTCCCACTTGCATCTGCCCCCTTTCTCTCGCTGTTACACTCTGCTCTCCTACTACCTGGCACCCCCATTCCGCAGATTAAATATTTTTTACACATAAATTATGAATATAGATAAGAATTTATGCACAGTTTATACAGCCAGCGCTTCGTTCGCTTTTTCTTTATCGCGAATGACCTTTGACAAATCCCATGATTCCTTGTGTTTTTCGGATTGCCAAACTCGCTTATTGAAGGAAGGCACCTACTGATGGAGTGATTGAAAACTCTGGTGCCCATGGGTTGCTGGGATATATAGTTGTAAAAATCAGGAAGAACTAGATCATAAAACAATTTGAATAGGATGAAAAACAACATAGTTCACTAATATTTATAATGCTATTTTCCTAAATTTTTTTCATTTTTGGAAATAATCAAAGATTTATCCTGTCAGTTTACTGAGGTATATTTTGGAAATAAAGTATTGAATGCATTTAGAAGACTCATTTGGGGCATGAATATACTTTAATGTAACATATTGCAAATGATTCAGAGATTACATTATGTTTATTTCTAGTTCAATTATCCATTGGAGCCGACTGCACCACCATCTGGTTACTGTAGATTTTATTTCACCACAGTTAGAGGCTGTAAGAGAAAACTGTGTAGGTTTGAACATTGTGTTAAAAAAGGTGATGAAAAGGTAAGTGGATTGTATGTTAATAATATTCATTTTTATTATAGTGTTTAGTTATTGATAGTCCAAACAGTTTTCTATTTTGTCGATTATATGCATGCAATAGTTTTCAGTACTTTAAAGTTTTCTTTTGTTAAAAAAAGAATTCTGAGTGCCATTACAAAGCCATATGATTATCTAGTTGGGCATTAATTACAGCAAGGTACAGCTGCTCCTCGACCTACGTTCGGGTTACGATCGGGTTACGTTCCGATAAACCCATCGTAAACCAAAAATATCGCAAGTCGAAAACGCATTTAATACACTGCGATCACGTGACCGGAAATGCTGTGCGGCTCCCTGCCGTTGCCGAGCGTTTGCCAATCGTAAAGTCGAAATATCGCAAGTCGAAGCATCATAAATCGGGGAGCACCTGTATTTCAATTTAAACAAACTATAAGAGGTGACTGGTAGTTCTGATTTGTAGTTTAGGGAAAATAGTGAGAACAATTACCGTCTAGAATAGCAGAATGTGAAATCAGAACAGGTGGCTGCTGAGGGATAAAATCCCTGATGACAGGTAATTGTCATGTGTTTAAGAAATAAGAGCTGTTAGGAAAGATAATACAATCATATATGTGTATGGGGTAATCATTTTCATACAGATTGCCAAATGAAATTGGCCAAAGTAGTTCAAGATAGAATGCTTTTAGCACGCTTCTGGGACCATTTCCTGTATAATACATTATGGAACCTACAAGAAATGGGCGATTTTATATTTAGGATGTGTAGGAAAGAACTGCAGATGCTGGTTTAAATCGAAGATAGACACAAAATGCTGGAGTAACTCAGCGGGACAGGCAGCATCTCTGGAGAGAAGGAATGGGTGACATTTTGGGTCGAGAATCTGAAGAAGGGTCTTCACCCAACACGTCACCGACTCCTTCTCTCCAGAGATGCTGCCTGTCCTGCTGAGTTACTCCAGCATTTTGTGTCTATATTCGATTTTATATTTAGTCTTGTCAGCAATTGCAAACATTTAAAGAGATTTTTCCTAATTCTCAATGGATATGTGGTTCCATTGCAAAGAACACACTTCATGGTAATGATGCACCTGTAACAAGTAAAGTGGTTAAGGATAGTATTAGGTTAAAAGGAGTGAGTTAATGAATGTCATCAGTAAGGCATGAGAATTAGACGAGTTTTAATGAACCAACAGCGAATGATTAAAGTTGATGAAAAGGGGTAAAGATATAAATTAGAGTACATAATCAGGAAATCTTAAGAGAATTATAAAAGCTACTGCAGTTATTTGAAAATGGAGAGTAATAATTAAAGAAGGCCAATTGATATAAGAATGCAGAAATGGCTGAACCATTTAACTAATATTTTGCATTTGTCTTGATGGTCGAAGATATGTAAAATAATTGGGAACCAATTGCCTATATTGCACATATTGTCTATGACTGCTGGTTTCTGCCAGATCTTCCAGTTTCCTCCCATATTCTGAAGGTGACCGATAAGTTGCTATAAATTGCCCTCTATGTGGGTAATTGGTAAAATAATTGAAGAATGTGTGAGAGAGAATAATTTGCTGAGGTGCAGAGAAATCAAGAGGGGGAAAAATAGACTATTGGGATTGCTCTGCTAGATGTTGACATGAACATGATTGGTTGAGTGGCTACTTCCAATGTTGTACAAAGAAAGAAAGTAAAGGAATTATTGTAGTTAACATCAATAACGAGAAAATACTTGAGGAAAAAATGGGACTAAATATGGCCTGGACCCAATAACTTGTTTTAGAGAGAGTGATTGATCTAAAATAAATTCCTAGTTTAGGAACAGTCCATCAGATAGAATATAGAACAGTATAGAACAGGAATGGATCCTTTGGCCCACATTGTTTGTGCCAAACATGATGCCGAGCTGAATGGATCTCATCTGCCTGCACATGACCCACACCCCTCTATTCCCTGCACTCCATGTGCCTATCTAAAGGCCTATTAAATGCAACTATGGCAACTACCTACATAGAGGGCAACTACCACTCCTGGCAATGCATTCCAGGCACCCACCACCCAATGTGTAAATAACAAAACTTGTCCTGAACATGGTCATTAAACTTTCTCCCTCTCACCTTACAGCTATGCCCTCTATAGTTGGACATTTCCACCCTGGCAATAAAATTCTGAGTGTCTACCCTATCTATGCCTCTCATAATTTTAAATACAACGGTTTTATATACAGGTAGGATATGTAACCTATTCACGGTGGGTTGAAGAGAAGAAACCAGGAACTATAGAAGTAGCCTGATATCAATTGTTGATAAAATACAATGAATAATGGGGAGTAATCTAGACAATTACATGATCTGTCAGCTATTATGGTTTTATGAAAGAAAATTACATTAGACATTTATTAATTTTTGAATATGCTTACCAGCAGAGTAAATCCTGGGGAAGCAAATGGACAAAAACATTTCAGAATTTTTGAATTTGAGATGATATAGCATTAAATATTTTTACATAAAGACTTGCATAGTCGAGAGTAATATATTAGCATATGCTGATCAAAGGGTAAAAATTAGGCATAAGAATGAACTGGTCTTTTTTAGATTGGCAGTCTACTGGACCTGAGTTACCTATAATCTACATTAATGAGTGAGGTGAAAAAAGTGCTTGTGACATCCAGGTTTAGTGAAGCTACAAAACTAGTTGGGAAAGTGAGGTTTGAAGATGATACAAAATGTTAAAAGAGGAACATAGTAAGTTTAAACTGGATGGTGTGGCAACTGGTAACAAAGGGTTTGCTGGTGCACCTTGGGGAAGATGTCGGCGACTCGGCCGTAAGTTGCTCTCCACTGCCTCCCTCGTTCTCGCTCGCCTTGTCACGCCGACAATGACTGAAACTGGAAGGGCATCGAGCCCGGGCAATACTTTTATATCTATGAAGTGGACAGGAAGCCCTTGCCATCCTCCATCCTGTTGCAATAGCACTGGTCATTCAGGAAATGGAACCACGTGTTGTGAATTCTTTACGTTAGTGCGCGACTACGTATCTCGCCCATTCCGTAAGTCGGGGAGTGCCTGTACTGGTCTTTAGGAAGGTGTGTCATCGATTCACTATGAGAAGATTGACATGTGTGGAAATATTTGGTCTGATTGGCATGGACTAGAATTTTGCAAAGTGAGAGATCTCTCAAACATTTAAGATTTACTTTAAGATACCAAGAGATCTTTTGACCTGGAGACAACTTGGCATATAAAAGTTGGGACTGTATTTGGCAACTTCACCAAATACTGGTTAGGCCATACTTGGAGTATTGTGTGATGGTTACTACACTATAAGAATGATGTGATCGCTCTGGTGAGAGTGCAGAGTAGATTCACCAGGGCGTTGCCTCCATTGGAGGACTTCTATTTGAGAGATTGGACAGGCTGGGCTTGCTTTTCCTGGAGTGAATAAGACTGAGGAATGACCTGATGGAGCGATGTCATCTTATGAGAGGCATAGGGTAAATAATCAGAAACTTTTACCTATGGTAGCAGTATCAAAAACAAGAGCGCGTTGGTTTAAGGTGAGACGAAGGAGTTTTAAAACCAATCTGGTGTTTTTTTACACAGTGGTTAATATCTAGAACTTGCTGCCAGAGGAGGTGATGAAATTGGATAAAATCTTAACATTAAAGTGTTTAGACAGATGTCATAGAAGGTTATGGTCCTAATATGGGAAAATTGCATTGGTGTATTTGGGCAAAAGGGTTCTCCTGGATGTGGTAGGCTGAAGGGGCTGTTTCTTTGTTGTATGAATCTGACTAGTCTTGGGATAAGGGATTCACGGTTTGGGACTAATATCAGAAATCTCTTCACCAAAAGAGTATGGATCACTTATCTTTGAGTATATTTAGAAGCAAGGTGGAGAGATTTTTGACGCCAAGGATATAAAGGGATTTGGGGATCAATCAGAATTGATAAGTTATGGAATTGGCCATAAAATAAAATAAAATTAATGTTGAAGCAGACCCTTGGTGCTAAATGGGCTATTACTGCTTCTATTAGGTTCTTATTTCTGAAAATACTCAATTACTGGAATCACTGTGAAAGAATTATAAACACTGGATTTTTCCAGTTTTGTATTTAAAATTCTCACTTTAGAATTAAAAATGAAAGTTTGTTTGTATTTACTTTTTTGGAACTGGTATATTTCAGAATGATCGACTAAAAACCTATTTCACACACATTTTACAATTTTCAGTTTTGTATAGAGACTGTTCAGAAATTTATGGACTCAGGAAATCTGTATCTCTTTCTCCGTGCAGGTAGGAATAGATGCTCTACGATTTTTTGTGATAGTGTTATAAATGTAATATTCCTCATTGTTATTTGTCAGAACTATAACATGTACTAGTATACCACTTGCACTGACGTGGCACTTTCAATGGCTGTTTTCATTTCAGTAAGAGGGTTTGCAAGGGAGAGGCGTATTGCTGGTTATTTCTATCTTTTATTTAGTTGAATTTACTTAAAGGTTTTTATTGGTGTCTTAATATTATAATTATTTAAAACATTTAAATCTATTTTACTTTTTCATAATAGTTGTAGAGTCATAGAGTGTGGAAACAGGCCCTTCGGCCCAACTCGCCCACACCGGCCAACAATGTCCCAGCTACCCTAGTCCCACTTGCCTGCGCTTGGTCCATAACCCTCCAAACCTGTCCTATCCATGTACTTGCCCAACTGTTTCTTAAACGATGGGATAGTCCCAGCCTGAACTACCTTCTCTGGCAGCTTATTCCATAAACCCACCACTCTGTGTGAAAACATTACCCCCTCTGATTCCTATGTCCTCTGGTCCTCGATTCCCCCACTCTGGGTAAAAGACTCTGTGCATCTACCCAATCTATTCCACTCATGATTTTGTATCATCTCCCCTCATCCTCCTACGCTCCATTGAATAGAGACCCGGCCTACTCAACCTCTCCCTAGAGCTCACACCCTCTAGTCCTGGCAACATGTTGAATGTTAATGTGATACATTCAAGCTCTCTATCAATTTTCATACCTAATTAAGCCTGAAGAGGTGGCATATTCAGCTGTCAAAGCATGATAACATCACTTATGGCCAGAAAGCCTCTTGCTGCATAGGCCATGCTGACCAGGTTGGAACTACTTTGAGTCACACATACAGCATGGAAACAGGCCTTTGGGCCCAATCTGTCCATGCCAACCAAGATGGCCAATTTAAACAAGTCCCATTTACGCGTGCTTGGTGTAGATTGGTTACTTTACTTACTAACCAATGTATTGCTTTATTATTATAAGCTCTGCCTACTACCACACTATTCATATTATTGCAACCTGACATATGCGTCAGTCAGTGTTGCAATACAGTAGAAGCAACATGCATAGTGTTATATGTGTTATTCAATAAATACTGTTCTACCAGTTCAGTGAGTATGTTTGATTCACTCAACATGGTGTCAGACGTGGTTAACCCACTCCGCTTTTATCAGTTTTTATTTTATTCCCAGTGTTTTGTTTTCACCCGTTTTGTCCATCTTGTCGTGTTGCCATGGCCAGCTCATTCCGCAAGCCTGGCCCTCTGATTTTTTACTCGGACCTCGCTGAACGTTGGCGGATTTTCGAGCGCGATTTCAACCATTACATCTGTGCTGCTCATCGCAAAGTTCCACCTGAACACTGTGCCTCTATACTTCTCAACGTCGCTGCACCTGCAGTTCTGGATCACAACAACCAAATCGTGGTACCTGCTGAAACTATTGATGATGCTCACTAAATTTAGACAGCTGTGTGACCTTCACGCCAACTCCATACTGGAACATACCAAATTTTTTTGTCAGAACCAAACACAAGGTGAGCCTGTGGAGCATTACATTAGCGATCTGAAACATATTGCTGTCCGCTGCCGTTTTGATAATCTGTGTGATGAACTCGTCCGTGACAGACTGGTGGGTGGAATCCTCAGTGATAAAGTACGCGATGAATTACTCTGCGATACTGAATTAACCCTGGCCCGAGTTGAACATGCTTGTCATATTGCTGAGATCACGACCTCTCACACCAGGTCATTGGGGCCCGGACCGCATTGCTCATACTGTGTTGATGCTACCGACACCTCCTACTGTAACCAGCGCTCTCAGCCCCACACATCATCTCGACCATCTCAAAGATTTATTGAAAAGTATTCTAACTGTGGCGGCTCCCACCCTGCAGATCGCGAATTGTGCCTTGCCTTCAGAAAAATATGCCACTATTGCAAAAGGAGGAATCATTTCTTAAAATGCTGCTGTACCCATGGAGAACTCGCTCATTCCCAAGGCAGTCTGTACATCTGTTAAAACATGAAGCTTCTGATAGCGAGTACCAAGAGCTAGCAGTGCCTCCTCTAGTTACACTCACCGAGCATGAAGATAACAGTCATAACATACACTCCCTGGTTGCTTCCACTAACAAGCAACTCGACCCTGAAGTCTCACTTCGTGTCAACAATACCATTACTGTAGCAAAGATCGACACTCCAGCCAAATGCAACGTCATGTCATTATCCGAATTTACTCGGATCGGAAATGCCGAACGTATTGTAAACACTTAGGCCACTTTGCTAGCCTACGGGGGAGGGGAGGTGCACCTACTTGGAGAAGCTGAGCTGAACTGCCACCTAGAGTCACGAGCTCACAAGCTGAACTTTTTCATTGTCCGTGGGAAAGTTGCAACTCTGCTTGGCATTAATGCGTGCCAGGATCTAGGACTGATAACTTTTGCGCCTGCTGTTCATCAAATATCTCCTGCCGAGGGCTCCACCCAGCAGATACTTTCCCAGTACAAGGAACTGTTTGACGACAAGCTTGGGAAGCTACCCATCAAATACAACATTGTTACCGATGCAAATGTCTTACCTGTGGTTCGAGCACCACACCACATTCCACATGCTATGCCTGACAGAGTACACAATGAGCTCCAGCGGATGGTGTCCCTGGGTGTCATTGCCATGGTTACCGACCCATCCGACTGGGTTTCCACCATGGTGGTTGCAACAAAGAAAAACAAAGAAGAAATCCGAATCTGTATCAACCCCAGAGACCTGAACACGGCAATCAAACACCCGCACTGCTCGATGCACACAGTGGAGGAAGTTGCTGCCCAGCTAGGCAGTACCTCTGTATTTTCTGTTCTGGGTGCCAAAAGCTCGTTCTGGCAGATCCCGACTCATCCAATCTCACCACATTCGGCACCCCCTTTGGACATTACAAATTTCTGCGGATGCCCTTTGGCATCAACTCTGCCAGCGAGGTATTCCAACGTACAATGGAACAATTATTTACAGGGTATCCTTGTGCCATCATTGTCGACGATATTCTCATTGCTGGACGCGACATGGCTGAACATGATGCCAACGAGAAAAATACTGGACCGTGCGAAAGACATCCATCTCAAGCTCAACCCTCTGAAGTGCAGATTTCGCGTCAAGGTGGTCCATTACGTCAGACACGTTTTCACCAGGGATGGCCTCAGACCAGACCCCTCCAAGACCATTGCCATCAACGAGATTCCAGTTCCCACTGACATTACAAGTTTGCAGAGATTCCTGGGAACGGTTAACTACTTGGGGAAATTCATTCCCAAACTCAGCGAGATATCTGCTCCCCTACGACAACTGACTCACAAAGACACTGCCTGGTATTTGTACCCACAATGTAATTATGCTACAGTTTACCCCCTTAGTCTAGTGCAGTAAAACACTGAGTCAAGCACTGGATCAACTATTCTTTATTCTTCCCAAACCCAAACGAACTTCCTATACGATACCTAACCACACCGCGGGTCCGATCCTTGTTACTACTCGTCCAAGCCCTTCAGCCTCGTGCTAGCAGACACCTCCAGCTGGTCACACGGACCCAAGTGCACCTCCAGAAGATCGACTCTGATCCATGTGGGGTTCATTCTTTTATAGGGCATCAGACCTGTGGCACAAAACTATATAGGGAGGGGGGGGGGAGGGGCAGCCCAAACAAGCCAATCACAAATATCGATCACATTATAGAGTTATTGACAGTTCCCTAACCCAATCACAAAGTACTCCATTACATTGTTTCCACAGAAGCTTCTAGATGGAAGACACTTAACCAAAGTAAAGAAACATTTTCTCAGGTTGTATAAACAATTTGAACAAGGCTTCACACTTTAACCAATCATCAGATGACAGCATAAACACTCTGCAGCATAATTAACAATACCTCTATACATCCCCCTCTATAACAAGTCATGCATTTGCAGACCTGCTCAGCTCTTCTGGAAAACCTTCATACACATTAACAAAAGGAAGGACATCTGGACCTCACCTTTTCCTCAATTTCCATCTAGGGTCCAGACTCCTTGGAGCCGTAACTCCCAGCTTGCAACTTTCACAGAAAGAGGCCAAGCAGGCCCTGCAAATACAAATATCCTCCATTTTGTGACCTCTTATTTAGCTAATATTAATATTCCTCCATTTTATCATTTATGATAACCCTCATCATTAATATTAACCAAACACAACAATTACTATAACAGATGTTCTAACAAGAAGATGCTGATGTATTTTCCCAGAATTTCACCAAGCTTCCTGAGTTTGCATGGGCATAGCTTCATGATTTCCGTCTGAGGAGTCTTCACCTCCCGAGTTTTCATGGGCGTAAATCCCCTCCATCCATCCTGATAAGTTCATCTGTTGTTGACTCGTCAAAGAGTATGAAGTTTCTAAGAGAATCTGGAATAAAGCAAGTTAGCAGCCTACACTCCTACTGATACTCTTGCAGTGGTGGTGATGCACCCATGCATTTTTGCCCTCTACTTTTACCGCCGTTGGGGTCATTAGGAGAACCTGGTAAGGTCCTTCCCAGCATACTTCCAACCCTTTCTTTACCCCGTTCTTTACAAGGACATAGTCTCCAGGCTCCACTTTAGTCAAAGCTGTCAACAAAGGTACCTCATTATATGCTGCTCTTACTCTACAGTGTGATTCTCTCAACACTCGAGTCAAAGCCAGAATGTAGTCGGTCATCTCCGCAGTCATGTGATGGAAATTTATAACTTTCATTGCATTCTGGTTCCAAGGTGTTCTTAGGGGTCTACCATAAATAATTTCAGCTGGGCTCAGTCTAGATTTCCCTGCAGGCGTGACTTACATCTGAAATAAAGCTATGGGTAATAATTTAATCCAACCGATTCCAGTCTCTGCCTTTAATTTAGCTAATTTAGTTTTAACGGTCTGATTTTCCCTTTCTACAAGTCTAGCAGCCTGCGGTCGATAAGCACAGTGTAATTGCTGCTGGATGCCCAACTATTCACAAAACTCTTTATTAATCTGCCCAATAAAGTGTGGACCGTTATCTGAATTAAGTCGAATAGGGATGCCAAATCTAAGGACAATTTCTTTCATTAACACCTTGACAACAGTAGCCGCTTTATTATCAAGGGTTGGATAGGCTTCGATCCACCGGCTGAATACATCGACTATGACAAGTACATATCTGTAACCTTTCCAATTCGATGTAATCCATCTGTAATGTCTCAAAAGGACCCAAGGGCAATGGTGTCTTCCCATCTCCACATCCTACTCCTTTTCCTGGATTGTATTTCTGGCAAACCAGGCAACTGCTACTTACTTTTTGAGCTAATGTTTGTAACCTTGGATGTCACCAAGTAGCCAAAATAGTGTCTCCTACTGCTCTTGCACCGCAATGAGTTGCATAGTGCATGCACTCTATAACGCATACTGCTAGTGAATCTGTCATGCAAATTTTGGCACTACAATCTTACGTTCCCGGGATATTTCTTTTGCTGCCAGGTTGGCATTACGATTTCCAATGTCAATTGGGGTCTGTTCTCTTGTGTGTGCACTACATTTTATAATAGAAATTTGTCTGGGCAGCATCAGGGCCTGCAATAAATCTGTCACCAATTGTTTGCTTGATATTTGAGTCCCAGCTGAGGTAAGAAATCCTCTATTTTTCCATAATTGTCCGAAATCATGCACTACTCCAAATGCGTACCTGGAATCTGTATATATGTTTACCTTTAAATTCTTTCCGATAATACAAGCCCTAATTAAAGCAAATAATTCAGCCTGTTGTGCTGAATAAGGTGACTCAAAGGCAGCTGCTTCTACATTTCCCCCATTCTGATTAACAATTGCATACCCAGACAATGTCTCATCCCACGGTCCAATAGATGCACTCCCATCTACATACAATGTTATGTCAGGGTCCTCTATGGATGCGTCTCTCATGTCCTCCCTCACAGATGTCTCTTCCTCGATGATAAATAAACAGTCATATCCTGCTTCTGACTGCTATTCTGGGGGTGAAACAAGAAAAGATGCTGGGTTAATTGATGTACAATGCCTAAATTGAAGCTTCGGGTTATTTAATAAGTAAATTTCATATTTATTCTGACGAGCCATTGTTAGGTGCTGTGTCTGTAATTGTCCCAACAATGCTGCCATTGAATGCAAACTATATACCACTATTTCCTGCTGTAGGGTCAAATTTGCAGCCGACTGTAAACTGTTGTATATGGCAGTTAGAATTTGGGTGCAGAGTGGGAGTCCCCCTGCTACAGGATCTAATTTAGAAGAGTAATAGGCAACTGGTCTATGCCTTTTGAGTAAGGACTGCCGTCGAACACTCAGAGAGAATAGTGCAATAGAGTTGGAAGGGTCTGGTGTAACGTGGTCTTTCCAATGCTGAGGCCTGCATAAGCGATTTCTTCAAGTTCTAAAGCAAACAAATATTGCCTGTTATGGAGAGGCAAGGAAAATAATGCGTTACAGGTCGACTATTAAGAAGATTTTTGCTTCAGCTGGGATTAAAGCTAAGATGTGAGCAGGGTTTGGCACTAGGGCACGGAGCGGTTCTACAACCTTTCCGAACTAGTGCCAAAATTCTTATTCCCACTTTGTTCTCTCACATCACTAACAGTTACTTTGTTTCCCTTCTTAGTTTCTTTTATTACTTCTTGTTTCCCTTCTTAGTTTCTTTATTACTTCTTGTATCATAGTCTGCTCTATTCTGTCTTCTTGATGGGCATTCCCTGCTCCAGTGACCTAATTGGTTACAATTGAAGCAAGCCCCTGAGGTTACAATGTTCTTTACTTTAAAATGTTTCTCTGTGTAATTATGAAACTGTTTATAGTTCTTTCTTGACTCTGGACTATCTTTTCTTACTGCCTTCCTTGTATAATCTTCAGTTTTCACTATAATGGTACATCCAATTCTTTCATTTTGATAAGTTACTTTGATGGGTCATGGGGTAGGGGTCAGGTTATCTTGTCCAGTGATTCTGGACTGGCTGGCTGATCAGGACTGTGAAAATGGGTTGGTCTGTGAAAAAGGTGTCTGTCTTCTTGGTCCCTGATCTCCTGGCCAGCTTACTCTTTGCTCTCTTTGATCTCTGAAGTCTCCAGGATTTAGAGACCTCCTATAATCTCTGGGATCTCGGATGCTTCTGTATTCTCTAGGATCCCTAAGAACGGGGTACTGATTGGGGATGATCAGCCATGATCACATTGAATGTCGGTGCTGGCTCGAAGGGCCGAATGGCCTACTCCTGTACCTGTCTATTGTTATGTACAACTCAGAAAATCTTTCCAAGAATTCACCTGCTCCTTCTCCCTTTTTTGGTCTCACATCCAGAATCTTCGAAATATCTATAGGCTTCTGAAGAGTATTGGGAAGTGCAGTTAAAACTGCATCTTCCCTCACTCTTCCATCAGCGATCACATTAGCCAGTGCTTCATGAGTTGGGTGTCCTAAGGTTGCTAAGAATCTGGTATGTTCTGTTGGAGTAATTATCTGTTGTATCACAGCCCATGGATCTCGGGAGTCTGCGTGATATACACGCATTGTGGTTCTAAGGTAATCCACAAAGGAAGCAGGTGACTTCTAACAATCAGGGATCTTGCTTAACACTGCCATCATCTCGTTGGGTTTCCATGGGGTATATACTTCTATCATTCGGGGATTATTTGCACCCACTGCATTAGCCAGATCAAAAGCTGGATTAGGCATTTCCCTGACTGGGAACTGCCTATGGGATACTTGCTCTGCTTTCAGAATTTTTGCCATATTGGAATCTCCCTTAGTGTCTCCAGCTATTGTCTCACCCTCAGCTATGTCTTCCTCTTCACTAGGGGATCACGGTACCTTCTAAAAAACCCTCTCTGTTCTCTCGCTGCTCGTTTAATTCGTCTAGGTTTAGGCACGCAAAAATATTCTGGGGGTTGTACTATGTCTCTAATAACCTCGCTCTCCTTAAATACGGGAGCTATCTTTTTCGTTTTACTCCTGGTACCGTGAGCTACTGGACTATCTGCCAATAGTGGAGGGGATGGAGTCAAGGAATCCTGTACTCGTGTTGCTGCTGTTTGTAAAGCAGACTTTATTGTGGAATCTGCAGGTGGTACCTACCGGTGACGCTCACGTGTGATTCCTCCCAATATGGACTCGGAGCTGCTTGCCTATAGACTTCCGCCAAAGGAGACTGCAGACCTATTGCTTACGCCTCCCGTACCGTGTCAGAGACTGAACAGCGATACGCCCAGATCGAAAAGGAATTGCTAGCCGTGGTTTTTGCTTGCACAAAATTCAAGGACTTTATTTTTGGCAAATCTGTGATTCTTGAAACAGACCACCTACCGTTGGTCACCATTCCGAACGAACCCATTCATGCTGCTCCTGGTCGCCTGCAACGGATGATGATGCAGCTACAGTGCTTCGATTTTACCCTAATCTACAAAAGGGGCAAGGACATGCTGGCTGACACGATATCAAGAGCGCCACGAACAACCTGTGAACAACAGCTGTCTGAAAACGACCAGTTCACAATCATGATGGTGTCGTACGTACCTACAGAATGCTTAAGCAACCTGGCAGAGCATATGGCTGCAGATACAACTCTACGGCTACTGTCCTCAGTCATCCAGCGTGGCTGGCCGGATAAACCATATCGCACCCCACTTCCGATTCGCCCATACTACCTGGTTCGCGACGAACTGGTACTGCAGGATGGTGTCTTAATCAAGGGTCATAAAGCAGTTATCCCTGCTGCTCTACGGGACAAATACTTTGATGCCGTTCACAGGGGCCATCCTGGTGTGGAAGCAACCCTACTACGAGCAAAGAGCATGTTTTTCTGGCCCGGAATGACCGAGTTTGTGCTCTAGAAAGTTCAAGCCTGCGCTGTCTGCAACAGCCTGACGCCACACCAACAGAAGCAACCCCTGCTCTCACACCCTGTTCCTCTGCCTTGGTCCACGCTTGCCACTGATATATTCAAGTGGCGTGGCAAACAGTGGTTCTCGTTGACTTGTATTCGGGCTGATTCGAAATTTACCTGATTCACAGCATAACATCCGATGCAGTCGTCCAAAAGCTGTCGTGCCATTTCTCTGTGCACGGCGCCCCTGCACGCCTCTTGTCAGATAACGGCAGTCAGTTCACTAGCCAGTGCTTCAAAAACTTTGCTCAATGATGGGATTTTCGCCATGTCACCAGCAGTCCAGAGTTTCCACAGTCAAACGGACTGGCAGAACAGGCTGTCCGGAGCGCCAAGCAATTAATGGAGCGCTCACACCTTGCCAAATCCTATGTCTACCTGGACCTGCTCAACTTAAGAAACATTGCCCGTGACCCAATACTGGGGTCTCCTGCCCAACGCTTGATGTCTCAAAAAACCCGTGCTGCCCTGCCCGTGCCCCAACAACTGCTGCAGCCACAGGTTCGTTCACTACCTGCTGTACAGAAACAACTCCAGCTGAAACGCGATACCCAAAAGCGTTCGGCTACAAACCAACCAGGGCAATGGCCGTTTGGGTTACATCCACAGTCCCGCAAAACAGCCGCGCTCATACCTGATGAGTGCCAACGGAGGGATCTACAGGCGCAACCGTCAACATCTCCTTTCTGTGAAGGAACCACGTCCTGTCTCGTATCCTGAAGCAACGCGTCCGATCTACCCATCTACTGAAGGACCATCTCTTCCCTCATGCCCTGCTGCTGCAGACCAACCATTGGTTGTGCCGCCAACTCCCTCACCACCACATTTGGTGGCCAGCTCGCCTGCCTCACCGTGTTCGTCACCAGTGTTCCTGCCGCATGGGTCCCCGGCAATTTAGCTGGTGAAGGGAGGAGATGCGGATCTGTACCCTACGCGCGCAGGGCAGGTTTGTAGGCCGCCCCTTAGATATGGGGATTTTGTTTGAACCATCTGTACTTCCCTGTATGAGCTATTAGCGTTTCGGTTACTCTTATTACAGTAGCACTTAGCAATGCGTTTATTCATGTATATCACTTTATTTTAGATGTGTTTCACTTTTATTCTTACAAGGAAAGATGCAGATTGGTTACTTTACTTAATAACCAATGTAATGCTTTATTATTATAAGCTTCGCCTACTACCACATTATTCATGTTATATCAACCTGACGTGCGTCAGTAAGTGCTGCTATACAGTAGAAGCAACATGCTGTAGTGTGTTATACGTGTTATTTAATAAATACTGTTGTACCGGATCAGTGAGTATGTTTGATTCACTCAACACTTGGCCCATATTCCTCGGAACTTTTCATATCTATGTACCTGTCCAAATGTTTTTAAATTATTATTGTACTGCCTCAATTATTTCCTCTGGCAGCTTGTTCCAGTCACCCTCTGAGTGAGAAAGTTGCCCCTCAGGTTTGTATTAAATCTTGCCCCTCTCATCTTAAACATGTGTCTTCCAGTTGTTGATTTCCTGGGTAAAAGACTATTTGCCTTATGTCTCCCCCTCATGATTTTACATACTTCTGTAAGATCACCCCACAGTCTTCGTCGCTTGAAGGAACAAAGTTGCAATGTGACTAACCCCTCCCTATACTTCAGGCCTTGTGTCCTGGGAATTCTATGTTATTCTTCTCTGTAGTCATTCCAGCATAATTGCATATTTCCTAAAGCAGGGTGACCAAAACTGAACACAATACTCCAAATGTGGCCTGGCCAACATTTTGTACAACTGTAATATGACATCCCACCTACCATCATTCCCTGACTGATTAAGGCCTTCTTCACACTATTTATCTGCAATTCCTCAGGTCTCTGCCCTCTACTGTTAAGGTCCTGCCTTGATTTGACTTCTCAAAATGCAATCCCTCACACATTTCTGAATTAAACTCCATTAACTATTCCTTACCCACTTGCCCATCTGATCAGGATCTGTTGTAATTCTTGTTAACCGTCTTCACTGTCTCTGATTATGCTTGTCAGAGGACAGGAGCAACTACAGTACTCTATTGGTAACCTGCATAAACTGAAATCTGCAAAAGAAAGTTAATCTATTTCTTTGCTGTGTTAGTTATTGTTAATCCAGGATTAACTGAAAATAATTAAACTGCCTGTTTTTCCTATCCTCCAAGCTACATTATTCAATGTGAGAGGGAACCCACACTGAAAATAATTGTCCTCGGATTGTTTGAAATCTGGGATGCACTGCTTGAAAGGATAGCAGAAGTGGTTTCAGTGATAACTTTCAAAAATATTTTTGGCGGGGCAATGGAGAAAGATGTAAATTGTATAACTGAACCGAAACCCATAGGGGTACAGTGGGATTAATTACCACTTTTTTAAGGTTGTTTTGTTAATTCTGTCGATATGTTTTATCACCATAATGAGAGACAATGGTAAACTGTCAATATCTTGCCAGAAATTGAGGTGAATCAACCATGTGAATTCAGCCAATAACTGAGCTGAGAAGGGTTTTCTATCAGTGCTTCTATCTAGGTTGGAATGCTATTTTTATTGAGAACATTCAGGCTTTCCAGTTTGGCCAGTTTTAATTGGAAAGTCAGGGTAGGCTTGTTGTGAAATTTATAAGCACTGTGATTTACAAAGTAAGTACAGTGGAAAGTCTTTTCTTTATTATTTAAACAAATTGATATACTGCAGGCATGAGAAAATTTGTTATAACATTGAACATTTTTCTTTCAGTAAGAATATATCGAAACTACTACAGAAGTTTTCAGCCTGGCGTTTACCACAGTTACCAAGTATTGAAAAGATTATTTTCCATATTGTTGAAGTTAAAAAGGTGCGAAGACCTATTTGAACTACTCAATCTTGCTATAAATATGAATATTTTGGTGAGTATTTACATTTCCCTATTTTAGCATTAGATAAGATACAGAACAACTAGAAATAAAGACTAACAAACTGAAATATATCAGTCCCCACATGACCAATTTTGTAATGGGTACTATGACTTTCTCAACAGTTAATAATCAGTGAGTAAAAAAAGTACTAAAGTGTAGGATGATCTTAGCAGGCCAGGCATAATCTGTGGAGGGAAATGAACAGACGACATTTCCAGTTTGGACATTTCTTCAGAATCAGTCTGAAGAGACCTGACCCAAAACATTGTGTCTATTTCCCTACACAAATGCTGCCTACTGAGTTCCTCCAGCACTTTGTGTTTTGCTCAAGTTTATAGCAACTACAAACGCGTGTGTCTAGTAAATCAGTGAGTATTAGTTTTAAATATATTAATAATTAATAGTTGTGTTATAAACCATGAAAGTTAGTAATTTGGACCTGTCACAATTTATCATGTGGCTTGAATTTTAAATATTGGACTTTCAAAATGGCAATTCAAATTGTTAAATTATGGGTAGCTAGTAGCGTCTGGAAACTTCGTTGTTTCCTTTCTCCGATTAAAATAAGCATAAGAAATTTTCACAAAACGTACAAATTTGTCAGACCTTCCTCCTAACACTTGGGAAACTTCTAAGCTTGTTTTCTTTTGATCGAAGAACATCACTGAACTGAAGTGTGGATAATTCTTTTGTGTAACCAGTTTTTTTATTTGGCTTCTATTAATAATTATTGGACGTGCAAACTTTACCTCAGATTAAAACGCTTTTTGCATTTTCAATTTTTGGACATGAAACCACTTTAATTTAGTTTAGAGATAGAGCGCGAAAACAGGCCCTTTGGCCCACCGATTCCGCACCGACCAGCGATCCCCGCACATTAATACTTTTCACACATACTAGGGACAATTTACACTTATACCAACCCAAATCAATTAACCTACAAACCTGTACGTCTTTGGATTATGGGAGGAAACCGAAGATATCGGAGAAAGCTCATGCGGTCACGGGGAGAAGGTACAAACTCCGTACAGACAGCACCCGTATTCGGTCCTTTATTGCCAGGTCCAAAATTCCATAAAACGTGTTTGACTTCTATAGAACAGCTGCTAAGGCTCATGTCTCATATGATTCCTTGCCCAGAGCTTTGAAAAATATGTGACACTAATTAATTGCATGCTAATTTATCAGTGTTTCTCTATATGCAATAAAAATGAGGGAGCGAGTGTAGCATGGAGAGAATTAGTCAGAACCAACCAGTGAGAGTGGAAAAGGACAGTCAAACAATGAAATGAGCAAAAGAAGACCAAGTGCTGGAGTAACTCAGTGGGTCAGGCTGCATCTCTGGAGAACATGGATAGGTGATGTTTCAGGTCGGGACCCTTCTCCAGACTGGGCAGTTGAAAGTGCAGTTGAGTGATTATAAAAACGAGCCGCTAAGAGAGCTCGGGACGTCTCTTAGCGGCTCATAACGCTAACAGCAGGTACTCGGGAAACGCGGTAGACTCGTGAAGATTTTTCAACATTTTGAAAAATGTCCACGAGAGCCCCGAGTACCCACGAGCGGCTATTATCGTAATTCTCCGAGTTTGAATCAGGGGAAACTCGGGAGAACTCTTGAATTAGCTCGTACAGTGGGACAGCCCCATTAGGCAGTGAAGGCTGCTTTTGTTTATTCACGATCAGAACCCATCATAATTCTGAGCACCTTTTCAAACTTTCCCCTCAATTCTCTTTGTTCTAAGGAGAACAATCACAGGATCTCCAAATACTCCATGTAATTAAACACGTTCATTCCTTTTGATTATCAAATAAATTAAAAAATTAATGTGTACTAAACAGAATGCTAAAGACTCAACAGATTTATTTTATTTTCCAGCCAGATGCTGAAATTTTGCTGAATGTGTATGAACTTGCGGCATCCACTGATTCGAGGGCCCTGGTTCCTGATCTCATAACAATAACGTGCAAGGTAGAAAAAAATGCGTTACTTTTTGTTTGGTAGATTTGTAACATCATTAGGGCATTAAATATTAATACCTTTGAGGAGATTGTGGTGGTACCTGGTAGCTAGCCACAGGTAGCGAACCCTCGGCTCAGGAGGGAGGAGTTGAGCGTCTCGGAGTGGGAGGCGTTGGGTCATGGGGTCCGACCCGGGGTATTTAAGGTCGGGTCACGCCCGGTCACGGGGTTGGAGTTGGAAGCAGCACAGTGCAGTAATAAACACCCTTTTCGTTCACACAACTCGTTTTTGCCTCATTCTTGGCTGGACTCCTGGAGTCCCACTTACACTGGTGACCCCGACGACCAGGAGTGGACTCCTGGACAAAGTTCACGTTAAAATGTATAGCGCTCAACCCGCCGCGGCCGCCTACGAGGCCGAGCTCAACGCGGTAGGGCTGAAGCTGCCTACCCTTTTGACCTCACAGCCGGGGGTTTGGTTTCATCAGGTGGAATCCCAGTTCCACGTCTGCGGCGTAACGGTCAACGAGACCCGGTACCATTACGTAGTAGGGGCTCTCGACCAGGAAACGGCCGGTCGGGTCGTGCCATACCTCGATAACCTGCCGATGGCGGGTAAGTACGCAGGCCTCAAGGAGCTGCTGCTCTGGATCTACGGGCCAAGCCGCATGGAGCGGGCGGCGCGAGTCCTCAATATGGGTGGGCTCGGCGACCGGAAGCCCTCGGCCCTCATGAGCAAGATGCTCACGCTCATGGGCGACCACCGGCCCTGCCTTCTATTGAATACACTTACCTGCAGCAGTTGCCACGCGACATCCGCCGGCAGCACGTGGGAGCTTTGAAGACCTGCTCAGACTAGCGGCATGCGCCGACGAGCTGTGGCTGTCCGACCAGCAGCAAGTGGGTGCGTTGGAATCGCTGGACCGCATCGATTCAGCGCCCTGGAAGGCCCAATGACCCAGGACCACACCCACAAGAGGCCCACGCCCACGGGAGCCACGGACCAGACAGGTGGCACAGGAAAGAGAGAAGTGCCCACAAGAGCCACAGACCAGACAGATGTCACAGGATAGAAGGATGTGGTGCTTTTACCACCAACGCAGGGGGGCAGCGGTCCCCAGTGCCGCCAACCGTGTGCGATCCCGGGAAACTACAGAGCCGGCCGCCGGTTGGCACCGCGGTGGCTGGCGAAATACATCGTTTGTACGCCTGGGACCGGCGCTCGGGACGTAGGTTCCTGGTGGACACTGGAGCAGAGGTTAGTGTTTTGCCTCCTTCCGGAGCGGACATGCGGGCCGGTAAGTGGGGCCCCCTCTTGACCGCGGCGAACGGGAGTCCCATCCGCACCTACAGCGTCTGTACTTTCCCCATTATATTGGGCGCGTGCCATTTCACCTGACCTTTTGTCATCGCAGATGTGCGCCAGCCGCTGCTGGGCGCAATTTCTTGCGGGCGCAAGAGCTCCTAGTGGATGTGAAGGACCAGCGCCTCGTCCATGAGAGATCGTTGGAGGCGATTCCCTTGCGCCCTACTGCGCCCGCCCCGTCGAGCTGCAATCCGGTGGCAACGGTGGACAACGTCTACGACCAGGTTCTGGCCGAGTTTCCGGACATTGTTACACCGACGTTCGTCTCGGCCAGCCCGAAGCACGGGGTCGAGCACCACATTCTCACCTCGGGCCCACCGCTCCACGCCGCTTCAAGTTGCGACGGCGGAATTTCGCAACTTGGAGGCCATGGGCATCGTCCAGCACTCCAACAGCCCATGGGCCTCCCCGCTGCACATGGTGCCGAAGGCTTCTGGGGGCTGGCGGCCTTGTGGGGACTATCGGCACCTTAATGAGGCTACGATTGCCGACCGGTCCCCGATTCCCCACATTCAGAACTTCTCAGCCCATCTGGCCGGGGCGAAGTATTTTTCAAAGATTGACTTGGTCTGCGGGTACCACCAAATCCCCGTGCGATCGGAGGATGTCGCCAAAACTGCGATTTTCACCCCTTTTGGGTTGTTTGAATTCCTGCGGATGCCATTCGGCCTCAAGATCGCCGCGCAGGCTTTCCAGCGCTTCATGGACACCGTGGATCGGGGGTTGGATTTCCCCTTTATCTACTTGAACGACATCCTGGTGGCGAGTCGCACGCGGCAGGAACACTACGCCCACCTTCGTTTGTTGTGCCAGCTCCTTAGCGAGCATGGCCTGGTGGTCAACCTCAGTAAGTGCCATTTCGGCATCCGGGCCATTGACTTTCTTGGGCACCGTGTGACCCGGCACGGAGTAGTGCCTCTGCCCGACAGGGTTGAGGCCATACGCCGGTTCCCGCGGCCTTCCACGGTGCGAGGACTTCAGGAGTTTGTGGGTATGGTGACATTCTATCACCGGTTCGTTCCGGCAAAGGATGACCTGGCTCAGGCGATCATGCTGGTGCACCCGCGAACAAATGCCCCCACTGCTCTTACCGTGGATGCCTCGGCCTCCGCAGTCGGCGGGGTCCTGGAGCAGTGTTTCGACGGTCAATGGTGGCCTCTCGCCTTCTTCAGCCGACAGCTGAACTCAGCGGAGTTTGACTGGGAGTTGCTCACCTTATATCTTGCGTCGTGGCATTTCCGGTATTTCTTGGAGTGCCGGCACTTCGTGGCCTTCACGGACCATAAGCCCCTCACATTCACGTTCGCCAAGGTCTCGGATCCGTGGTCCGCCAGCCAATAGCGCCAGCTGACATGCATATCGGAATACACCACTGACCTCTGACACATCGCTGGTAAATACAACCTGGTAGCAGACGCCTTGTCTCGCACGGAGATTGCAGCCGTGCTCAACCCAGCCGTCGGGATAGACCGCTCCGCCTTGGCGGCGCCGCAGCTGACACACGAGGAAATGCCAGCTTACCACTCCGCGATCTCCGGATTGGTGCTGGAAGACGTGCCGTTGGGTCCCTCGGGTGGTTCCATTTTATGCAACGTGTCCACGGGACAGCTGCGGCCGGTTGTCCCGGCGGCCTGGCGCCGTCGAGTTTTCGAGGTGGTCCACGACCTGGCCCACCCATCGATCCGGGTTACGGTTGCCATGGTGGCGGCAAGATTCATCTGGCACAGTCTGCACCGCGACGCCCATGGGTCGCCCTTGCAACGGCCCTATGAAGGTCCCTTTCGGGTACTGCGGCACGGGACAGCGACATTTGTATTGGACATGGGGGGCCGGCAAGTGACTGTCCGTGGCGCCCCTTAATCCGGCCCATTTGGACTTGAGCGAGCCGGTTCGGGTGGCCCAGCCTCCTCGTCGCGGACGCCCGCAGTCACGGGTTCCAGTATGTTCTTCCGGGCGGGACAAGGACTCTGTTCGGGCGGGCGTGTTTATGTGGTCAGGCCGCCATTTCATTGCCTTCGGTTCTGGGGGGGGGGGGGTGGGGTCATGTGGCGATACCTGGTGGCTAGCCATGGGTAGCGAACCCTCGGTTCAGGAGGGAGGAGTTGAGCGTCTCAGAGTAGGAGGCGTTGGGTCATGAGGTCCGAGCCGGGGTATTTAAGGTCGGGTCACGCCTGGTCACTGGGTTGGAGTTGGAAACATCACAGTGCAGTAATAAACACCCTATACGTTCACACAACTCATTTTCATCTCATTCTTGGCTGGACTCCCGAAGTCCCTGCTACAAGATCATATTTATTGATCTAGGCACAGGCCAGTGGTATACAGGATGGACCAGGCACAGATCAGGAATGGACAGGCCAGAGATGGTGTATAGAAGGACGGACCAGGCCAGAGTTGGTGTATAGAAAGATGGACCAGACCCAGATCAGCTTTCGTTAATACTGAATTAAGAACTGAATACTAATCTAGTGCCTGATTATTTTACTCTTTCTCACTTTGCCCTTTAGCGTCCCTACCTCACTCTTATCTCCCCTTTGTTTTTGTTTGCTTGGTTTTCTCCTCCTCCCAACCTCTCATTCTCTCACTATCTCCCCTCTGTCTTCCACCCTCTGTGGAAAAAGTTGTCACTCAGGTTCCCATTAAACCTCTTCCCTTTCACCTTAACCCTCTAGCTCTTGATTCCCCACCATGGGGAAAAAGACTATACATTCACCCCATCTAATCAATTTTGTTCATTTCTACGGTCAACCCTACGACTCCTGTGCTCAAATTTATCTGTGTTATGTTCATTCATGTGACATTGAGAGTAATCTAGAGATTATTATCCTTCCCCTTTAATGGATGATCTGCAGCCACAGAGGGATTGGATCTAATAGTTTGTTCTGCTTAGCATGGATTTTCAACTAAATTAACTTTATTTGTTTTGCCGAGAGCATATAAATTTTTACTGCACAATTACTAGTTCTTTCTCTCCTGGCCGTGTTTGCCAAATCTTTGCAAATGAAATACAATTGGATCTAGATTTTTGACGATTAGAGTACTGATGGTGCATTTTAGATATTTTATTTGTATGTATTTTTGAAGTCTTCAAAATAAAATTTGATGATAGAATTTAGAATGAGAAAAGAAGTATAACCATAATGAAGAAATAATTTTTAAACATGTTAATTCTACTGAATTCTCTTGGAAAACCGACCCAAACAATAACAACTGGAAACATTTAGGTTGGTGTATAGAAAAGATAGACACAAAATGCTGGAATTACTCGACATGTCAAATCCAGTTGACGAAATGGACTGGTGACATTTCGGGGTGGGACCCTTTATCAGGCTGATTGTAGTAGGGATAGCGCGGACGGGGGGGGGGGGGGGGGATCTGGACAAATCGGGGCCAGCAACAGATAACCTCAGGCAAGGGGGTTCCCTGCTAGACCAATTTGTGGAGAGACAAAAGTGAGTCCAAGAGGGATACATAGTTGTGAACTGTGAAGTTTTAACACATCTGTGGATGCAGTCAGGAGACCCGGATGGTAGTTTGCCTCCCTGGTGCCAGGGTCTGTGATGTGTCTCAACGTGTCCAAGATATCCTGAAAGGGCAGGGAGAGGAGCCCGAGGTCGTGATACATATAGGTACCAATGACATAGGTAAAAAAAGAGAAGAGGTCCTGAAAGGAGAATTTAGGGAGTTAGGAGGGGAGTTAAAGAGAAGGACAGCAAAGGTAACAATCTCGGGATTACTGCCTGTGCCACGCGACAGTGAGAGTAGGAATGGAGCGAGGTGGAGGATAAATGCGTGGCTGAAGGACTGGTGCAGAAGGCAGGGATTCAAATTTCTGGATCATTGGGACCTCTTTTGTGGAAGGTTCGACCTGTACAAAAAGGATGGGTTGCACTTGAACCTGAGGGGGACCGATATCCTGGCGGGGAGATCTGCAAAGGCTACTGGGGAGACTTTAAACTAGAATGGTTGGGGGGAGGGACTCAAATAGAGAATGCTATTAGACAGTGTGTGAGGCAGGAGGCAGAGAAGGAAAGCACTCAGACCCAACATGTAGGGGGGAAAGAAGAAAACAATAATAAACAGAGAATAAGAGGTGGTGGGGTTCTTAAATGGGTGAGCAGAGAAACAGAGGGGTGTAAAATGCGGGCGGAAGCAATAGGTAGCAAGGTGAAAAGTAAAAGTGGCAGGCAGACAAATCCAGGGCAAAAATTAAAAAGAGCCACTTTTCAACATAATTGTATAAGGGGTAAGAACGTTGTAAAAACAAGCCTGAAGGCTTTGTGTCTCAATGCAAGGAGCATTCGTAATAAGGTGGATGAGTTGAACGTGCAGATAGCAATTAATGATTATGATATAGTTGGGATCACGGAGACATGGCTCCAGGGTGACCAAGGCTGGGAGCTGAACATCCAGGGATATTCAATATTCAGGAGGGATAGAGAGAAAGGAAAAGGAGGTGGGGTAGCGTTGCTGGTTAGAGAGGAGATTAACGCAGTGGAAAGGAAGGACATTAGCTTGGAGGATGTGGAATCGGTATGGGTAGAGCTGTGAAACACTAAGGGGCAGAAAACGCTGGTGGGTGTTGTGTACAGGCCACCTAGCAGTAGTAGTGAAGTTGGGGATGGCATCAAACAGGAAATTAGAAATGCGTGCAACAAAGGCAAAACAGTTATAATGGGTGACTTCAATCTACATATAGATTGGGTGAATCAAACTGGCAGGGGTGCTGAGGAAGAGGATTTCTTGGAATGTATGAGGGATAGTTATCTAAACCAACATGTAGAGGAACCAACGAGAGAGCAGGCTATTCTAGACTGGGTATTGAGTAATGAGGAAGGGTTAGTTAGCAGTCTTGTTGTGCGTGCCCCTTTGGGCAAGAGTGACCATAATATGGTTGAGTTCTTCATTAGGATGGAGAGTGACATTGTTAATTCAGAAACAACGGTTCTGAACTTAAAGAAAGGTAACTTTGAGGGTATGAGACGTGAATTGGCCAAGATTGACTGGCAATTAGTTCTAAAAGGGTTGACGGTGGATATGCAATGGAAGGCATTTAAAGACTGCATGGATGAACTACAAAAATTGTTCATCCCAGTTTGGCAAAAGAATAAATCAGGGAAGGTAGTGCATCCGTGGATAACAAGGGAAATCAGGGAGAGTATCAAAGCAAAAGATGATGCGTACAAATTAGCCAGAAAAAGCAGCATACCAGAGGACTGGGAGAAATTCAGAGACCAGCAGAGGAGGACAAAGGGCTTAATTAGGAAAGGGAAAATAGATTATGAAAGGAAACTGGCAGGGAACATAAAAACTGACTGCAAAAGTTTTTATAGATAGGTGAAGAGAAAGAGATTAGTTGAAACAAATGTAGGTCCCTTGCAGTCAGAAACAGGTGAATTGATCATGGGGAACAAGGATATGGCGGACCAATTAAATAACTACTTTGGTTCCGTCTTCACTAAGGAAGACATAAATAATCTGCCGGAAACAGCAGGGGGCCGCGGGTCAAAGGAGATGGAGGAACTGAGTGAAATCCAGGTTAGTCGGGAAGTGGTGTTGGGTAAATTGAATGGATTAAAGGCCGATAAATCACCAGGGCCAGATAGGCTGCATCCCAGAGTACTTTAGGAAGTAGCTCCAGAAATAGTGGATGCATTAGTAATAATTTTTCAAAACTCTTTAGATTCTGGAGTAGTTCCTGAGGATTGGAGGGTAGCAAACGTAACCCCACTTTTTAAGAAGGGAGGGAGAGAGAAAACGGGGAATTACAGACCAGTTCGTCTAACATCGGTAGTGGGGAAACTGCTAGAGTCAGTTATTAAAGATGGGATAGCAGCACATTTGGAAAGTGGTGAAATCATTGGACAAAGTCAGCATGGATTTACGAAAGGTAAATCGTGTCTGACGAATCTTATAGAATTTTTCGAGGATGTAACTAGTAGAGTGGATAGGGGAGAACCAGTGGATGTGTTGTATCTGGACTTTCAGAAGGCTTTCGACAAGGTACCACATAACAGATTAGGATACAAACTTAAATCACATGTTATTGGGGGTTCAGTATTGATGTGGATAGAGAACTGGCTGGCAAACAGGAAGCAAAGAGTAGGAGTAAACGGGTCCTTTTCACAATGGCAGGCAGTGACTAGTGGGGTACCGCAAGGCTCAGTGCTGGGACTCCAGCTATTTACAATTTATATTAATGAACTGGACGAGGGAATTGAAAGCAACATCTCCAAGTTTGCGGATGACACTAAGCTGGGGGGCAGTGTTAGCTGTGAGGAGGATGCTAGGAGACTGCAAGGTGACTTGGATAGGCTGGGTGAGTGGGCAAATGTTTGGCAGATGCAGTATAATGTGGATAAATGTGAGGTTATCCACTTTGGTGGCAAAAACGGGAAGGCAGACTATTATCTAAATGGTGGCCGATTAGGAAATGGGGAGATGCAGCGAGACCTGGGTGTCATGGTACACCAGTCATTGAAAGTAGGCATGCAGGTGCAGCAGGCAGTGAAGAAAGTGAATGGTATGTTGGCCTTCATAGCAAGAGGATTTGAGTATAGGAGCAGGGAGGTTCTACTGCAATTGTACAGGGTCTTGGTGAGTCCGCACCTGGAGTATTGCGTACAGTTTTGGTCTCCAAATCTGAGGAAGGACATTATAGCCATAGAGGGAGTGCAGAGAAGGTTCACCAGACTGATTCCTGGGATGTCAGGACTTTCATATGAAGAAAGACTGGATAGACTTGGCTTATACTCGCTAGAATTTAGGCGATTGAGAGGGGATCTTATAGAAACGTACAAAATTCTTATGGGGTTGGACAGGCTAGATGCAGGAAGATTGTTCCCGATGTTGGGGAAGTCCAGGACAAGGGGTCACAGCTTAAGGATAAGGGGGAAATCCTTTAAGACCGAGATGAGGAAAAACTTTTTCACACAGAGAGTGGTGAATCTCTGGAACTCTCTGCCACAGAGGGTAGTTGAGGCCAGTTCATTGGCTATATTTAAGAGGGAGTTAGATGTGGCCCTTGTGGCTAAAGGGATCAGGGGGTATGGAGAGAAGGCAGGTACGGGATACTGAGTTGGATGATCAGCCATGATCATATTGAATAGCGGTGCAGGCTCGAAGGGCCGAATGGCCTACTCCTGCACCTATTTTCTATGTATCTATGTATCTGTCTCTACCCTAGAATCAGCCACTCTGGGAACTTCCTTGCCTGAGGACATCTGTTGCTGGCTCTGATTTGTCTTGTTTTTTTTTGTTGCATTTCCTGTGGGGGGTTTTCCCCCCACTCTCCCTACTATAATCAGTCTGAAGAAGGGTCCCGACCCGAAATGCTACTTATCCATTTTCCCCAGAGATGCTGCCTGACCCACTGATACTCAAGCATTTTGTGTCTATCTTTGGTATAAACCAGCATCTGCGGTTCCTTTTTATTATATGAGGTTGGTATGTGCTATGTCAACCTTCATTGCAAGAGGATTTGCGTATGTAGAAATGTCTTGCTGCGTTTATATGGGATCCTGGTAAGACCACGCCTGGAATACTGTGTACAGGTTTAATCACCATATCCCCAAACAGATACCCTTGCGATAAAGGAAATCTAGCAAAGCATTGCCAGAATGCTTTCTGTAATTGATGGGGTATTGTCCTGTGAGGAGAACTTAAGTAGTCTTGATCTGTACGATGTCAAATTCCGAAGTATGGAAGGTGATCTCATTGAAGCGTGCAGGTAGGTGCAGGGATGGTATTTCCTCTGGCTGGTGTGTCTGGATCAGGATTCACATATAAAACGATGTGACAGCAGCAGGGTTCTGGACCGAGGGTTTGAGGGACTGTTGCGAGACAGGGAGAGGTGGTCTAGTGGTGCGGGACATGAGGCGTTGGGCAGGTGAACCGAGCGCGGGGTCGCGGGAAATGTTGCGGAGGTTGAGGAGGGCAAGGTAGAAGTCGGAATGTGAAAGGCGGCAGTGTTCCAGCAGCTCCTTGGCACTGCGGACGGCGCGTTCCGCAAGGCCGTTGCTCTGCGGATACTCAGGGCTGCTGGTGATGTGACGAAAGTTCCAACGGGCAGCAAAGGCACGGAACTCGGCGCTGGAGAACTGGCTGCCGTTGTCCGATTGGAGGGTCACCGGGGGTCCATGGGTGCAAAAGTGTTGGCGAAGCTTCCCGATGATGGCGGCAGAGGTGATGGAAGGCAGCTGATCCACCTCAAACCAACTGGAGTACGAGTCCACCAGGACCAGGAAATGCTTGCCACGCCATTCGAAAAGGTCCGTGGCAATATACATCCACGGTAGCTCGGGGGCCGGCTGCTGCAGGAGGGGCTGGCGCTGCTGATGAGGCAGGAGACTGTTACAGGCAGCGCAAACGGAGACCCTGTCACGGATGTCCTGAGCCATGCCTGGCCAGTAGAATTGGCTCTGGGCCTGGGACAAAGTAGCCTCCACCCCGGGGTGGCCATTGTGTGCAGTTTGAAAATAGTGATCCCGCAGAGCGGCCGGCACCACGACCTTGTGACCCTTCACCACCACGCCATCATGTAGCACTAGTTCATCACGAACCAGGAAGTAGGGGAGGGCACCAGCCGGCAGGGAAGAGTCCGCAAGTTCTTGCAGGGCAGGATCATCAGCAGTGTGTTTGACCAGGGACTGCATCTGCTGGGATGGAACAATGTTAACATTCAGTACCATCAGGTCAGAGGATTCGTACGGGTGGCGGGCAACTGAAGGGAGCGGCGCACGGGACAATGTGTCGGCCACAAACATATCTTTGCCCTTGCGGTACACAATCCGGAACGTGAAACGCTGGAGCTGCAGCATCATCCGCTGCAACCGGGAAGAGGCGACATGGATAGGCTTATTCAGAATAGTGACCAGTGGCTGGTGGTCAGTCTCAATGGTGAAGGTGTTGCCCAGAATGTAATCCCTAAACTTGGAGCAGGCGAACACCACGGCAAGTAGCTCCTTCTCGATCTGTGCATAACGTTGCTCGGCAGGGGTCATGGTGCGAGAAGCGTAGGAGACAGGTAGCTGCAGGCCGTCATAAAGCTGCAGACATGCGGCACCGAGACCGAACTTAGAGGCATCACAAGTGAGGACAATTGGTCTGTGCAGATCGAAGAACTTGTGAGTCGGTGTGTGTGTGAGCTTGGACTTCAGAGCCACGAACGCCGACTGGTGATGCGGGAGCCAGATCCATGCGGAGTCCTTTTTGATCAGCTCCCTCAGGGGAGCACTCAGTTCGCTGAGGTCAGGTACGAACTTCCCCAGGTAATTGACCAGGCCCAGGAAGCGCTGCAGGCCGGGAACGTCAGTAGGAGCGGGCATCTCGGTGACTGCTGATGTTTTCTGGGGGTCAGGCTTTAAACCCCCTGCCGTGAAAACGTGACCAACGTAAGTGACTTCCAGGACCCGGAACCTACACTTCTTGGGGTTGAGCTTGAGATTGATTTTACGAGCCCTGTCCAGGACTTTGCGGAGGTGCAAGTCGTGCTCAGCGACGTCCCTCCCGTACACCAGGATGTCATCCACGATGATAGCGCACGGCAACCCAGCGAACAGCTGTTCCATGGTGCGCTGGAAAACCTCACTAGCCGAGTTGATCCCAAACGGCATACGGAGGAAACGGAACCTGCCGAAAGGTGTGATGAAGGTGGTCAGGAATGAGGAACGTTCATCTAAAGGGATCTGCCAGAATGAGCTTTTGGCGTCTAAGACAGAGAAGACAGTGGCAGGACCGACCTGTGCAGCGACGTCCTCCACCGTCCGCATGGGGTAGTGCGGGCGCTTGATGGCCAGGTTCAGGTCCTTTGGATTAATGCAGATCCGGATCTCGCTCTTATCCTTCTTGGCAGCGACAACCATGTTTGAGACCCACCTGGTGGGAGCGCTCACCTCCTTGAGGATGCCCATGGTCACCATATCACGCAGAGTAGATTCCACGCGGCCCTTCATAGCGAAGGAGACGCGGTGGGCCGGTCGAACCACCGGGTCGACACTCGGGTCGACAACGATTTTATAGTCACAGGGCAATTTGCCCAAAATGTCATCAAAACGGTCGGGGTATTCGCCCAGGGGGTCCATGGGGGCCTGCACCAGGTGAATTCCGCGGTGGAAAGAAACCAAACCAAGGTCCTGGCACGCACAGGCGCCCAGCAGGGTGACGTTGTCAGAATCCAGCAGGTGGAAGGTGAGGGGCCGAGAGGTCTCAAGGACTGTGCAGATAAGCGTGGCCTTCCCCACTGGAACTAGAACTCCTCCCCCATAGACATGAAGGCGGGTGTCATCGGGAGTAACTATCTCCCCAGATCTTATCCGCTTGAAAAGGCTGATAGACATAACATTTGAAAAGGCACCAGTATCGACCTTGGCAGAGAATGAATGACCATTAACAGTAACATGCACAGAGGGATCTGTTATCGTAGCAGGTGCACCCAAAAGCAAAAACACCGTTGAATCACCATGGGAGGAGCTACTATCAAAGTCCAACTGGTACTGATAACCAAGCGCGCTATCAGGGTCTGCAAGGTTGTTTAAATTCCTCCTTGGAGCAGGGAGCAGCTTATCACGGGACCGACAAGCCGCCGAAAAGTGGTTCAGTTTGCCACAGGAATTACAAATCTTACCCTGCGCGGGGCAAACGTTGAATTGGTGGAAAGAAAAATTACAATTGGGGCAACGGCGTGGGGTGACCTTAGCGGGCATTGCGGCGGGGTTTCGTCGTGTCGGACCAGCGTTCCGCCGGCGGCCAGCTGCACCGGTAAAGTTAATGTCCTGGGACACCGGTTGAGACACGGAGCTAACAGCAGAGGCCATACGAGCCGAATGCATAGCCTCCCTTAGTGTCAAATCAGGTTTCATAAGGAGCTCGTCACGCAGCTTAGCGTTCAGGAGACCATTGACGAGGACATCCCTGATCAATTCGTCCGTGGAGATTGTTTCAAGGCGACAGCGCCGAGCCATATGACGCAAAGAGGCAATAAAAGCGTCAATATGCTCGCCGGGATTCTGCTGCCTCTGGAAGAATTTAAAGCGTTCAATAATGTTATTGGTAGGGATATCACAGAGGGCAGTGAATTTATCAATGAGACATACCGGGTCCCGACGGTCTTCTCCAGGGGCGAAGTCGAATGAAGCATAGTGATCCATGGCCTCCAGGCCAGCGAGGTTGAGCAGCAGGTGAGCCTGCACAGCAGGGGTGGCATTAGGATGAGCGATGGCTGTGTAATGTTCAAAGTCGCGCTGGAACACAGTCCAGCGGTGGACAATGTCCGTGTCAAAGACCAATATGTCGGGTCGACGACAGGAATTGGACATAATGAAAACGGGGGGGAGACGTGAACAACTGGGAGAAAGCAAAGAATAAAAAGAAAAAACGATAAACAGGAGACGCGGGTCTACCACTTCGACACCATGTAAAATGACTTGGTTCCTACACAGAGTCTTTTACTGATGGTTTATTAAATCACTAACACACACCATGCAATAGCTGTCCGTGGTCATCACTGGAGCTAGAGAGAGGGCTGGAGGTGGGTACCTTACAATTATAGGAGAGACAATGGGGAGTGGTTAGTAGTGGTGAGGTCACTAAGTTAAAGGAACATGCACTGATCTACACTTCTGAACACACTAGTGTGTGTTTAGAATTTCTCTGCCAAAGAGAGCTGTGGAGGCTGATTACTGATATTTGACATTAAACAGTAGGAATTGCAAGTAGGAATGTTAACTATCAGGGCAATTGTCAGAACTGGAAAATATTCAGTTAAACAGCTTCCAATGCTATAGTATTTTTCAGTTCTGATGAAAGATGATTGACTTAAAGCATCAACTATTTTTATCCCTGCAGATGTTGCTTGACATCTGTCTCCATTTCTGATTTTTAACATAAACACTTTGCATTTACTAGAACAAATAGTAGCACTACAACTTTGTGTGCCACCTGAAATGTATGGCAGTAGTGCAATCAATCTGATATATAAATACATAAGTAAAAGCAGTACTTACGCATATGGTCCCTAAACTCTTTTATTTTTAATTTTTTTTATTTTTATTAGAAGTACAATATTGTAGTACATAAGTACCTAATACACACATAGATATTACAGTTCATGTACAACTTCTTATTTTTAATTTAACAATAAAACAGAAAATGAAGATAGGAAAGATAGAGGAAAAGAGAGTATCGTAAAAAGTGGTGAAAGTGTTAGGTCGTGAAATAGTAAAGAAAGCCCGAAGAAAGAAACAGGTAAACAAAAAGGTAGAAAATAGTAAAGAGAAAAAAAAAAGAAACAGAAGAAAAAAGAGGTAGAGAAAGAAAAGAAAAAAAAAAAAGGAAGGAAATAAAAAGAGAGAGATTAAGAGAGATATACCTATTTAATAACTTTACCCACCCCTCACCCGGTTCTGAAACATTTAATTTCTACGGTTGTGTTGCACCATATGCTTGTAAAAAGTCGATAAAGGGAGACCAAATCATTAAGAATTGGTCTGCTTTACCTGCTAGGAGGAATCTAATTTCTTCAAGATGTAACATTCCCGACATATTTGAAATCCACATTTTAAGCGTTGGTGTAGATGCATTTTTCCAAAATTTAAGTATGTTTTTTTGCCGTTATTAAGCCATAATTAAAGAGAGATTTTTGCAACGTAGTTAGCTTACATCCGTCTTCCATTGTTCCGAAGATAATCAGTTCTGTGTTGGGATTCAGTTTTATATTAAATAGTTTTGTAAAAATTCCCAAAATTTCAATCCAGAATTTATAAAGTTTTGTGCAGGAGACAAAAGTGTGTTATAGTGGCATTTTGAGATAAACATTTGTCACATATGGAGGAGACATTTGGAAACATTTTATTCAGTCTAGTTTTCGAGTAATATAATGTATGTAAAATTTAAAATTGAATTAAGTTATGTCTTACATTAATCGAACATTTGTGTACATATAGCAAGTATTTTTCGCATCTGTCTTTCGGAATTTTTATCAATAATTCTCGTTCCCAATCCATTCTAATTAATTCTGTCGATGGTATTTCTATATTTAAAATGATATTATATAAATATGCTATTAAATTGCTTGATTCTGCCTTTCTGTTCATTCCTTCGTCTAATAAGTCTGAAGTCAGAGTTTGATATCCTTGTATATGTTTTTTCAAATAATCTCGGATTTGGAGGTATTTGAAATATTGATTACTTTTCAGGCTGTATTTTAATTGTAGTTGAAATTATAGAATGTTTCCCATTTCATACATATCTCCAATCATTTTAATTCCTATTCTTTCCCAATGTGTAAACGTTTTATCAATAATAGATGGTTTGAATGAGGGATTGTTAGCTATCGGGGAAAGAAGCGATAAATTTCTTAATTTTAAAGTTAATTTTATCTGTTTCCAAATTCGTATTGTGTTGTGAATAATTGGGTTCTTTTTATATATTATATTGTTCAATTTTATTGGGGAGAGAAGGATCGCTCCTATATTAAAAGGAAAGCAATCCTCTTTCTCCATTCTTATCCAGTCTACTTATTGGGCAGAGCTGTCCAACCAATAAATTATATTTTTAATATTCACTGCCCAATAGTAGTACAAAAAGTTGGGGAGTGTCAGTCCCCCAAATTCTTTAGGTTTACACAGATGTCCCTAAACTCTACACTGACATTTACTAAGGTTGGGTTGAGTTTCAGCATGAATTCCATTTTCCTACCTGACTCTCACATCCACTGATTCTTAAGACCTTTCATTCAGCTCAGAATATACTCAATGCCAGAGCATCCATAGTTCTCATGGATAAAATATTACAAAAACTCACTAGTATGAAATTTTTCATCCTCGCTGCTAGTTGGCTGTCTCCTTCCAATGCAATGATCTGGTTTGTGACTACAAACGGGAAACAGCCTACTGAAAATTATATGCTTCTGTGAGATAATTTCTCACTGCAGAGAAAATTCTGTAATTGTACTCTCTCTTTTATTCTATTCAACAATCCTTAATTTGGAAAAGCATAGAAAACATGAAATCAATGTTTTAAAGATTTTCTGAGGTTTGGAACATATCAGGAATGCCTTTAAGGATTAATATTAACCAGAGCAATATAGATACAAAAGAACATACTAATATTGTTCCTCTCATGATCTTGGGATTTTTGAATGGCCAGTTATTGAAATGTGATTACTATTATAATAAGGAACCGGAGAGACGGCATGCGCACAGATGTATCCCACAAAGAATAACGGAGTTAAATCTTGTTTTAATGTTGGTGATTTGGGGGATCTTGTCCAGAAATTTTGATAACCTGTATTTTCCTGCAAATTTTATTTTGGATTTTTAACTTTTTGACAATAAAACAATTGGCTACATTTTCAGCTTGTAGAAGCAGGACTTAAGTTCCATTTGGATCAGTTTACCTACATAACACATCTGCTGACTCAACTGCAAGCATCTCATCAAGAAATACATTTAATCATGGCACTTAAATCCAGGTAAGTCATTCCATCTTAACTCTGCAGTTAGATGTGCGACTAAGTTTCCGTTTTGTTTTTGAGTGATGAGTTTGCTGCATTTGTGTTGGCAAGCTACGTTCGGACGTTGGAGGATTCATGAAAAATTTCATCTTTTATTTGGAAAATAACATGAAAATATTTTTTTATTTTGCCATTTAATATCAAATGCTGGGATGTAGAGTGGTGGAAGAAACGATGCATTAATCTATAGATGGTAAATAAAAAATGATATTTTGCAGAACCAGAGATATACACAAGTCCGGGTAAGTTGTTGTCTGTTTCACTCTTCAACTTTATCTCTTCTGTTTGAAGTTGTGAAATTAGAGTGACCTTTTGATGTAGAGTGTCTAATTCCTAAATTCTTATCTGGATAGTCGATCCCAGTCTCATTTTCAATCACTCTATCTTTCCAATAATGGGACTTCCAACTCATTGAATCACGTCTAAGGATTGGCTCTAAATTTGCTGTCGTAAAATGCTACTGATTTAAAAAGAATCATGTAACATAAGGAATGTCTTTTGGCTTATCATGTTTGTGCTGCCACTCAACATTATTTGATTATTCCCTTTTTATTTCATAAACCTGCATTTTATTTTCAAGTTTTTAATTCAACTCACTTTTGTAAATTGCATCCTGAATATTTTTTCATCTTCCAGGCTACTTATTCATCAAACTGAAGAAGCAGCAGTGTTTGACTTGAATTTTGCAACAGATGAAATAGAGGTTTGTGGATACTTAGTCCTTTGTTTGTGTATTTTTAGAAAACAGCATTTCAAAATGAATAAATATCTAAAATTTGTGGACATTCTCAATTTGGGAAATGCTTTGGGTTTTCTTTTGACGAGCTACAGTCAGAACATTTATCACATGCATTACTTTAAGTTGGGACTAGATGTAGCCAAACTTTCAGAATTGTCCTAGAGTCCTGAGGAATTAATCCACTGGACACACGCACCTGCAAGAAAAATTAAGAGAGAATTTAAAAAACTGTTATTTTTCATTCTCTTTAAAGATTGTTTATTACATCAAATATAGGAAATGGGGGTGAATAAAGCTGATGGATAGGACACTATGCAATGAATATAGAAAAGTCCTTGTTCTGGACCCTTTTGCCATTAGGAAAATCCTCCCCTGTAACTCATCTGTGTGGGTCTGTTACAATTCTGTTAGAATGGATCGTCTGGGCTTGTATTCATTGGGATTTAGAAGGATGAGAGGGAATCTTATAGAAACATGGGAAAGATAAAACGATAGATGCAGATGTGTTTCATTTTACTGACAAATCTAAGAGGAGGACAACCAGGAAAAGGCCCATAAAGTGGAGTTTTGAATTCGTATTCCAAATATTCTTGTGGATAAAGATGGGAGTTGCGATATGAAAAAGAACAAGCTCCAATAATTTTCAGATACTTAGGGTAGCATTCCACTGCATCACAGTGTGCTTTACATTTAGTTAAATATTTGTTATACTTTTGTTATCTTCCATGGCACTGCATTTATTGAGTCTATGATATATTATAACAATACTGCTAATTGGAAACAGATTACATTCTGAAGAAGGGACTCAACCCAAAATGTCAACTATTCATTTTCTCCAGAAATGCTCTGACCCACTGAATTCAGCATTTTGTGTCTATCTACGGTGTAAACCAGCATGTGCAGTTACTTCTCACACACACAGCCCATAAGATCTGTTTAAATGATTATAAATAAATCTAGTCATGCACTTCCCATGCCTGATGGTTAGTTTTAATTCAAATAAACTTGCACACTTCTAGTCTTTATCTTCCTGGATGGTTTTACCCCATTAGTTGAAGCTTTCCCAATTTTCCTTCCTCCTTTATGCCAAAACCTAAATCATTTTAATCCATTCATATCATGCATATCTTTTGCATGATTTTACAACGAAAATCTAATTCAAACAGTGCAACTACACACCAATAGACAATAGGTGCAGGAGTAGGCCATTCGGCCCTTTGAGCCAGCACCGCCATTCAATGTGATCATGGCTGATCATCCCCAATCAGTACCCCTTTCCTGCATTCTCCCCATATCCCATGACTCCGCTATTTTTAAGAGCCCTATCTAGCTCTCTCTTGAAAGTATCCAGAGAACCTGCCTCCACTGCCCTCTGAGGAAGAGAATTCCACAGACTCACCACTCTCTGTGAGAAAGTGTTTCCTCGTCTCCGTTCTAAATGGCATACTCCTTATTCTTAAACTGTGGCCCCTGGTTCTGGACTCCCCCAACATCGGGAACATGTTTCCTGCCTCTAGCGTGTCCAAACCCTTAACAATCTTATATGTTTCAATGAGATAACCTCTCATCCTTCTAAACTCCAGAGTGTACAAGCCCAGCTGCTCCATTCTCTCAGCAAGTTCTGCTGCAAAGGAAGATTTTATTTGACTAATTTGAAAGAAGTGTTATTTTACTAATTTGAAAGAAGCTGATGTGTGCTTAACCTGATGTTTGGTGGATTGGAAGGCCTGCTAGAAAACCTGAACACCATGTCAAGGAGCATTAAGGAGTCCAACAACAGCTTGACACTGAGCTTAGCATAGATTTGAGCTCATAGTTTGAATTCAGTACGATGATGAGGAATGATGCTGGCTCAAAAGTTCAATATGTAGCGTGAGTTTAAGTGGATATTAGGAATAGTAACTGTAAGAAGTCATTGGTGATAGTAGCATTTTGGCTCCATGGCAATGGCTTTAAGCACATAATTCAAGAATTATTTTTCAAATGCTTCGGGTAGTATTTGTAAGAAAGCTAATAACCATGGGGGATTTTAAATATATATAGAGAAATTAAATTGGCGAAGGTTGCCTTGAGAATTAATTTGTAGAATATATTTAGGATAGTTTCTGAGAACCAAGTAGCGAGTACATTATTTAGATCTGATATTATGTAATGAGACAGGATTCATATTTTCCTGTAAAATCTATGATTTTATTATAGTAAAGGATCCCTGAGGAGAAAGAGTGATCATCAGAAGAATTTCAACCAGTTTAAGAGTGAAAAACTGGTCTTGAGTCTAGTGTCCTAAATATAATAAAGGGAATTCCAATGGTACAAAGATAGAGTTGTGTAAAATGGATTGTGATAATATATTAGAGAGTAAGATGTTAGAGATACGCCATAAATCACAACATGAGTATACCACGATGAAAAAAGCAATACCTTGTGCTATTGATAGTGCTCATTTTCATATTAGATGCTAAGCCAATGTCTGAATTGCTTCCAAGGCGATAACAATTCCAGTGACATTGTTTTTGAAGAAGAATGAGGAGATTTTACGCAGTGCTTCAGCGTTTAGAAACATTACCTGGTTGCTATGGATCTGCTGTTTTTTGGGTTGCCACTGTTCCAACCTAACAGCAGTAACCATAAAATCCACTTCATTGGCTATGTAATATTTTGGAACTTGAGGTTATAATTACCACCTACACATTCAGCAATATGTTCTTTACCACACTATGCAAATTAAATATAGCTAGGTTTCCATGGATTTTGATGTCTGATTTTATTTTGTTTTACAGCATTGTAACGACAAAGGCCAATGGAATAGGATGGGAATTATGTTTCAAAATTTACTTCAGAATCATAATGCTCACAGTGAACACCATAGAATTGCCACGTGCATTGCTATTGCTCTTATAAAAAACAAGGATAATGGAACTGCAGCACCTTTCTGTGAATTTGCAAAAGCAGGTGGAGTTCATTTAATAAACATTAGTTTAAAAGTATTGATGCTGCTGGCTACTGGTTTGCAGATTGTACTCCGAATCTTTGGTAGTCAGAATACACACCATCACCAGTGGAGTGGAAAGGAGGGAGATTTTACTCTAGTTTTTATTATATGGCAACATTTTATTTTAGATTTAATTGAACCAAGTTATGCATGAGTCTTGACAATCTTTTGTCATGTTTTTCCTCATTTGTTTATCTTCAAATGTGGATAACCAATTTAAAAGTTAATAGATATATCCCCATTATTCAGTGATATCATTATTCAGTGATATCATCAGCCATGATCACATTGAATGGCGATGCTGGCTCAAAGGGCCGAATGGCCTACTCCTGCACCTATTGTCCATTGGCTTTTTTGAAAGCAGTAATTTCTCGTGGAGGTACAACTCCCTAAACCCCCTGGTCATTTGTCCCAGGTGACGTTGCTCATTAACGTTTAGTGAAATGTTGGGTCATAGACAAGCCTGACCTTGTCCTTCGCTAATATTCAGAAATACACAGACGGGTTCATTCGGCAATAATTAAAGCAACACACCTGTCCAGCTGTGAGATCCTTAGTCTATTACAGGGATCAAATGTTTTGCCACTATTATGATTTTTTTCTGCTGCTCCCTTACCTTCTACTCCCTGTTTTATCTGTCTCTCTCACAATGTTCTTTCTCGTTTCGTTTGCATTCACCCTTCCATCATATGCCTAATTGTGTCATTTCATACATGTCCTTGTGTCAAATAATGAAGAATTTGAAAGTAATCATTAGCAGGTGTTGATGAAGGTGCTCATTTGGAGCAGGAATTATGTAAAGGATGGGGGTGGCTGAGTTTTAGGAGGGCACAAGCTTCAAAAGTACAGCTAGAATAATACATCTGGAGTTCCACCAGGGGCAGCCTCGCCAACAGTCTCTTTTTTCTTTTTCTTTTTTCTTTTTAGTGTGTTTTAAATGTTTGTGTAAATGTTCTCTGGTTTGTTTTATGTGGGAGAGGGGTCAGGGAAACTTTTTTTCAGTCTCTTACCTTGCTGGAGATGTGATTGGTTTTCGGGCTGTCTCTCCGGTCGCTCTGCGGCCTAACATCATGGAGCTGGAGGCCTCCTCGGGACTGACTTTGAGCCCCAGTACGGGGCGTGGACTTACCATCGGGGCCGATCCCTTGCCTGGGATTGCTTCAACCGCGGCCTGCGGATTTTACCATCAAGGGCTCGCAGTCTCGGGACAGACCGAGTCGGGAAGCACCAACGATGCAGAGGTTCAACCAGCCCCGACCCGGAGTCTGATCGATCGGCGCAGGGGAGCTGAGATTCCCCCCCTCCTCCCGATGCAGGAGCTGATCGCCCCAATGCGGAAGGCTCGAGGCCCCCGACCACAGGAGAACAAAGAAGGGAAGAGATTTAACTCTTTTTTTTCGCATTCCATCACAGTGAGGAATGTGGAGGAGTCACTGTGGTGGGTGTTTATGTTAAAATGTATTTTGTGTGTTCTGTTGCTTTCTATTTGTACGACTGACTTGGCAAATGAAATTCCTCGTATGGTGCAAAACATAATTGGCTAATAAAGTATTATTGTATTGTATTGGATTGCAGGCCCAAAGAGTAGGGTAGGGAACAGCAATGATTTTGGGAAAGGAACTAGCATGGTGTTGGAAATAAGCATATAAGGCATGCGGAAAAATCGGCAGAGACATCAGAGAGACTGCAGATGCTGGAATCTGGAGCATAAATTGACTACTGGGGGGAAACTCAATGGATCAAGCAACATCAGTGGATGAAGGAGATGTTCAGCGTTTCAGACTGAGATCCTGCAGTTCTGATGCAATGTCTTGACCTGAAAAGTGGACTTTCCCTTTGCCTCCAAAGGTGCTGCTTGACAAGCTACAGAGGACAGTGGAGTGGTATAGAGTTGAAATGTACTCAATAATATCCCTATGGTTCTTCAACCTCTCGAAAGCAAACTTACTACCTATCCATGGTCCTTGGGACAATTTGGCCAAATATTCAATGTGAGGCTAAAATTACACAATGCCCAGACCAGGCAGCTATGTTCTTATTCAGCCAGTTGGGGTTTGTGACAGTTGGGCACAACTCATGGTTGTTTCTCTACCAACCCTGAGATTGATTTTGAATACTCTGGTGGCATTTCAGGTTGTTAACTCTATACCTTAAACACAGCTACTTAATGGTTAGCAAACTAAATATGTTAAATAACATATCTTTATCAATATTGTCAGGAAGTCTTTAAGGAGATTCCACCACTACGTTCTAAGCATCAGTTCCCAATTAAAAATGGAAAACAACTTGGATCGGCAGCAAATTGTCAGAGAATAAATAGTGCTGAAGTGGGGAAGCTAGCTGGCTGATGGATTGATGAGGCATCACAATGCACTAGCAATAGGAGCTGCAACTACGTTGTGACAAGTAAATGTTTACTTTGAAAGTATGCATTGTAAAGCTAGGCAGTTCTAATTATGAATATCGACATAAGCAGTACCAAAGAATGGCACTGGGAATTTGGATAGGAAGTTACTAAATATTATTATTTATACACGTTTGCTTTACATTTACAGTGTCAAACATGAATGGCATGACTAAGAAATGGCTTGGTAGGATTGGAGCATCTGTATTGGTTGCATACTATAAAAGCGAGCAGTGGAGGAAGGTATGTTCAAGCCTTGTTGGAAAGTAGAGCAGCATTAACTTTTTGCATTTTCAACATCAAAGGAAAATCAAAACTGAGCAACTTACTACAATCGTTCAATACCCAGAGCTTCAGATTTTCATATCTGCATTCCTTAGGTGCACCAATTGAAGTCTCATTATCAAATCACGGCTCATTAAAGTTCTTTACCTATTTATTTAAACATCTTGAAATGGGGAAGGAGTGTTTAAACTTGCAAACTAATTACCACTGAAATGTCATCAGCTGCTGTTTTGACAGATACAATTTGAAATAGTTTTTGAAAACCATATCCAGAGAGCCAGGACACAGTTTGAAAAGAGAAGATGTCAATGGAGTGGGGACCTGTTATGGGACTGTTGGGACAGATGATGTGAAGCCAAGTCTGAAGGTGGTAGAAGAGAAGACTGATGGAGGCAAGGGGTATCTCAACTTAGTGTCATACCTTCAGAATAAGCTTGCCTATTAGAAGCAGAGCATGGGAAAATATGTGTGTAGTTCTCAAATCTTTGTAATCCTCTACCTCTGAAATGGTCATTATTTTTCTGTGGTGAAACATTTGCTTATTCTAAGACTAGATATCGTCCTGGTTTGCTGGAGCTTGCCATTGCCTGTTTCACTGTCAGTGAATGTGCAGGTCAAACCGAGCTCTGCAGCAGCACATGAATTTGGGAGTTGTGATTGATGTTTAAAGTCATTGATAAGGCAATATGAAGGTGCTGTAGAGAGATCCAAAGAACTACAGCATGATATCTTGGAGCTCTAAAGTTTGACCATCATCAACCACAATCATCCATTTTTGTCCCAACAGTGATTCCTGCCACTAAAAAGCTTTTTGAAGGCTTGGATTAAAACTTTCCTGTTGTTTATTTGGTCAAATGATGCCTTAATGTGCAGTGAAGCCACTCCCCACCCCGTGGGAATTTAGTTCAAGTGAAAGATGTCATCGTGTTGTGGCTATGTCTGAAGCAAAGTGTACACAGCTGCACTGCTTCCAGCAATGTTTATGCAGTGACCTATGACCTAGGCATGTGCAGTCGGAATACCGAACTTGTTCTCAGAACCTGCCTAAAACTAACTCTGTTTCTCACCCCATGTATGTTTTCTAATCGGTTGACTTTATCCTGTATTTTTTCATTTTAATTATATTTCCAGGGTCTGCCTTTTTAAAGTTTTATTTTAAATTTTTAATTTGTTTCAAACTATAATTGAATTTTGTATACATTGTTTTATTGAGCAGGGAAGAAAGGTTTTGGACCTTCTACAAGAAATTCAAGTGAATTTTACAATATTGAAAGGTCTTGTCAGTGAGTGGACAACATCGAGATGCCAGATCATTAATATCGCTGGAGAGATCTATCTTAAAACAGGATATATGAATAGAGCACTTTGGTTGCTAAGAGGTATTTGCTATTGTATTCAAACATCCTCTGCAATTGGGATGCTTATTATATTTACTATTTAAGGTTTTCTTATCAGTGACAAAACTCTGAATCTTTTTGTTGTAAATTAATTTTCTGAAACTATAACAATAATAAGGGTAATATTCAAGAGTAAAACCAGTTTGAATCACCCTAAACATCATTTCCCAATAGAATCCAACATGAATGGCCCTGTTCATTCCGACTGATATCTATGCTATTCCCATTTTTCTACATTAGACCTGTATTCCTCTATGAATTTCCTAGCCAAATATCTGTCCAAAATGCCTATTATACACTGTAATTGTATATGCCTCTACCATCACCCCTCGAAGCTTGTTCCAGATAACCACCCTCTATGTGAAAAATTTACTCCAAATATTTTTTATATTTCTACCTTCTTACCTTGAACAGTAAAGAAGCGTTCTATTGGAGTGATATTCCTCATCTTCTTCTTGCGTATGGCGTGCACAGCCTAAAGTTGAAGAACAACTTGTTCTATTTGATCTTATTTGATTGTGCATGCCAGGTTGATTGCATTCGTCGAAACAGGGCGGACCACGTGAAGGTTGCAATCTCCCACCCCATATTCCTCATCAACCTGTATTAGTCTGATGACCAATAGTACCTATAGATTAATCAAAAGTTTACTGTTGCTGTTGCTGTACCAGCCTACAGAATAACCTTCACCTTGATTCATTTTTAATGCACAGAATCTAACTGGATAACCAGTTCCCCAGCATGGCCCAGTGACAATTTGGATGTTCTTAATCGACACAACTTTCTGTTTAGCCTTGCTGATGAAACTTTGAAAAATAACATGTACTCTGAAACGTTGGAGGTTCTGCAGCATTTACCTGGGCTCCAAAAAATAAATGGTAAGTTTAATGAAAGGAGTCTGATTTTACTTTGATTATGGGGAATAAAATGATCTTGTGTGTCGCCTATATCTGAAGTTAGCTACTTCTGAACCTTTGTGACTGGTCTTGGGTAGTAAATCATTAATAGTTTCATTCAGCAGGACAAACCAAGTAGAGTTTGGGTTTCCAACTGTTGTTGGATGGTTGCATTTCAAGAGTATTTACCTCCAAGCCTGGTCAAAAATCTCTGGTCAGATTTCCAAAATTTGTACAATTAATGAATACAAGTTCAAAATAATGTGGCTAGGAATTTTGACCAAGCCATGTACTGGATTAATAGTTGTAGTAATAATCAGTTCTTTCCAGATGCAGCCTGGTGAATATTCCTACCTCTGAGATAAAGTAGAGAAATTATTCATTTGAAAATATCATAGACTACACTGATCGCACCAATGCATTTAATGGAAAGCCCACCAGTTTTAACAAATCCACTATAAAAAAATAACTGCAGCTGCTCAAGAAGGCAACACTACCTTCTCGGGCTTAATCATGGAGGACGAATGGGGATAACAGAGGGGATTCAGCTTTCATTTGAATATCTTTTGAAGTTTCTAAATGTAAACCTGTAGAATAATGATTATATTTTAAATACCTTTCTAGCCTGTCTGTTGGGCAAAATGGTAGGGATTTGACAACACTCATGAAACACAGATTAGTGTGATGCAAGACACAAAATGCTGGAGTAACAGGCAGCATCTCTAGAGAGAAGGAATGGGTGACGTTTTGGGTTGAGACCCTTCTTCAGACTGATGGTCACCCATTCCTACTTTCCAGAGATGCCTGTCCGGCTGAGTTACTCCAGCATTTTGTGTCTACCTTTGATTTAAACCAGCATCTGCAGTTCTTTCCTACACACATTAGTGTGTTGCAAGACAGTTTGGCAAACAGTATGAAAAGATCAGATGGGGAAACAAATGATAGCCAGATGAAGTATAGTGTAAATTCTTAAGCCTTTGCAGCTAAAACTGAAATACTAAACCAAAGAATAAGGAGCAAGACAATATTTTTACTCAAGTTCCAGTTGTAATTCTAGTGACAATGATTATCAGCAAATTTATCACGAGGACCTAGGAGAAGGAATGTATCATAGTTAGGATTTTATTTCACCAAATATATAGGAACAGCAGTAAGCCATAAGACACAAGTTGGAGGCTAGGATTGCAGCTTTGCAGTAGACCCATTACTTCTCTCCAGAGAAGCTGCCGGTCCCGCTGAGTTACTCCAGCATTTTGTGTCTACTTTCGATTTAAATCAGCAGCTGCAGTACTGCTACACCATATGTTTTGTACCAGGTCTGAGGTTAGATCTTCAATATTCTCAGGCGGCCAAAAACTATATTAGTTCACAGAAGATGGTGAATTCATCATCTGTGTCACCTATCGCTGAGGGGTGTCTCCAAAATATGAGAAATAGTACGCATTATTACTCCGAGATAGTTATACACCATAGAAACAGCACTTTGGCCCAACTACTCAACCACCACCAAGTTTCCCACCTAGGCTGATCTCATTTGCTTGCATTTGGCCTAAACCTTTCCTATCCACGTTCCTATCTAAATGTCTTAAAAGTTGTAATTGTAACTGCTCCACCACTTCTTCTGGCAGCTCATTCCATACACCCACCATCGTCTGTGTAGAAAAGGTTGCCCCTCAGATCACCTTTAAATCTTTCCCCTCACCTTGAACGGTGCCTTCCAGTTTCAGACTCTTACCCTGGTGGAAAAAGGTTGTGACTTCACTTTTATCTATAAACTAAAGGAAAAGATTTAAGTATATTTCAGAGTGTCAATGGAAAAAGTACATCAGTAATTAGATAAGTAGATGCTTGTTCAGAGGAGAGAAGTGGAGAGGTTTAGGGAGGGACTTGCAGAACTTCTAGCCATGGTAGGTAAAGGTACGCCTTTCGATGTTTAAAGGATCAAAATCGAGGAAGCATTAGAGGATATAATTGGTGGAGTGGACACGTTGGAGTTGTAAAGCTGGATACTTCAATTTTAGGTCCTAGTTCAATAAAGGAACTTTGCAGGTAAGGTTCATTCTGTTTACATCAGTAGCTTGGTTTATATCTCAAACCAATTAGCACAGTTGGAGATAAATCTAACCAAATAGATGATACCTTCAGCTCTGTACTGTTGCACTTGAGTATTTTACATAGTGCCTCACTTGAATGGCTAATACCAAACATGATCTTTCTGAACTCAAAATGCTGCCAATCAAAGATTATAACTGGCGGTAAATCAAAAATGTATAGTACCATTGGTGATCAGTGGTCACATTTAACATTTTCTAGAAGTTTGTTACTGATTAAGTATATTTAATAAGAATGACTTGCTAGCAATTTGAAAGGTTGGATATTTTTCAGTAGAAATTGTTTTTTGTGTACTGCAGGTACCTTTGATGTAACCCCATATGCTGGAATTTTCAATAATCTTCTGGATCAGTGCATCCAAACTAATTGTCTCGGTGTATCATCTGACACAGTAGAATTCATGAGGTCAATGAACATTCCTGTTAATCTTTTGCCTGTAAGAAACTTAATTACAGCACTGGGCAGGTCCAATCTGTGGCTGAAAGCAAGAAATCAGTACAAGAGTAAGTCTGCAGTTTTGTGCGCACCCACACAAAATCCTGCCCCCTCCGTCTGAAATGTACTCGCTTGTCAGAACCGCTCATTTCTGATTGTCTAAACAGTCTGAACTCAATATTTAGTTGCCTTGGTATCTATAGTCATGTTCTTTCATTTGTCTGTCAGATAATCCAGTTTTATGATATTTCTGTTTCTTTGCCCTCACCTTTAACCTGCTGAAAAGTCTTTCAGCACATTCATTCTGGCTCCTGCCTTTGTGTAGCAGACTTGCAAACAAGTATCATATCTGACGTATGATCACTGTTGTTCCTTACAAGCTTCTTGAATGTATTACTGGCTGTTCGCTTTATGGTGCAATGGCTGGTGCATTAGGTGCTGACTTTCTTCAAGGGGGATCGAGACTGCTTCCTGTCTAGGGCAGAGGTTAGTTAGCACAAAAACAGGTCCTTCACTCTGTAAAGTTCATGATGACCATCACACTTTCATTTACACTAATTCCATTTTATTCTCCCTCACATTCTTGCTGATTATTGTACCTGCACTGCCCATTCTACCAATCACCTATATCTGACAAATTAGTGGCCAAAAAAACTACCAAACCAAACATCTTTGGGTTGAGAGAAAAGCCATCTTGTAGATTGTGAAAGGGTTTGTGGTGACAAGAAATTAGTCACTCGCCACAAATATCTCTCCTCTGATCTGTTCTTGTAGCAACACATATTTATGTAGTTGTTGAGAGATACAGCATAGAAACAGAATCTTCAGATCACCGAATCCATTAATTCCATTTGTTCATCCTACCCAAATTCTCATCAACTCCTCCAATTAACCTACCAGCCCACACATCTTGGGGACGTGGGAGGAAACTGGAGCACCTGTAGGGAAACCATAGAGAACTAGCAAATTCCACACACGGACGTGAGATCAGGATTGAATCCACGTCTCTGGTGCTGTGAGGTATTAAATGTCAAGGAAAGATGATTAATTTCTCTGTTGGAGATGGTTATTGCCTGGACTTCACCTTTGCTTTCTGTTGCTATTAGCTTCTCTTCAGATACATGGTTATGGAAGGAGGGAAATGGTATATTCAAAGCCATCATGGTGTAGAAATAACTACTGTTTCCCTGCCAAGGTAGAAGAGTGACAGAGGTTGGAGAGTCCAGAAGCATGAGGTCATCGGGACGACAGATGGCGCAATGGGCTAAGTGTTCGGCTGGCAACCGGAAGGTAGCTGGTTCGAATCCCGCTTGGAGTGCATACTGTCGTTGTGTCCTTGGGCAAGACACTTCACCCACCTTTGCCTGCGTGTGAATGTGTGTGAGTGATTGGTGGTGATCGGAGGGGCCGTAGGCGCAGATTAGCAGCCACGCTTCCGTCAGTCTGCCCCAGGGCAGCTGTGGCTACAGAAGTAGCTCACCACCACCGAGTGTGACTGAGGAGTGAATGAATAATGCAATGTAAAGCGCCTTGAGTATTAGAAAGGCGCTATATAAATCCCATCCATTATTATTATTATTATTATAATCTCAGAATATGAGTGTTGCCCTTTTCAAATCTGGGATTAGGAGAAATCTCACTCAGAATGTGAATGTTTAGATTTTTCTCACAAGAGGGCAATGTGTACTCAATCATTCAGTACTCCAAACTAGTGCAATAAAATTAGACCTCTAAAAATGTAATCATCGCTACTGACAGAAAAAGAAAAATATTTTTTCAAGAATTTAATATGGCACCTTTCAGGGTGTTCTTAAACCTTTACACAATAAAAAACATTTGAGGTATGGTCCATATTATGTTTGGGAAATTGGCAGTAGATCTGGCACAGAACAACCAGAAAATACATTAAACTCCAAAAATCCACTATTCCATTGTTTGGAAATCTAGACTGTTCGGCCACTGGCACCAGGCATTGTTACCAGTGTTCCCTTTAAATTCACCAAGGCCCTACTACAAGTTCCCTTGAAACACACAAGATTCATTAGAAAAAAAATATTACACTACTCTAATATCTTCAAAAATGGAAGCTTGCTGGAGTATTCATTATCGTGTCCAATATATTGGAATAAGTGCCAGTCCACTACCACAAAATCCCATGAGTACTGGATTATTGGAATCTTACTATATCATTTTGTGGTTTTGGTTAAGATATAAATAACATATTTTCCTTTTACAGAAGCTTTATCCAATGGTTGCTACCCTCCAATTGAGGAGAATCTGTACCGTAAACTGCTCCCTATTCCTTGCTTCTTGTCAGAAGTGGAAATGATGTTGGCAACTGAAATGTTTCTAGTAACAAATGCAAGCAACATTCAGAGTCCCAGTGTCTCCAAGCAATCTCTGCAGATTGTGCTGAGAAGGTATTCACTCTTTCGGAATCATGTCCTTTGTTTCTTGGTCAAGAATAAGATGTTTTAATTTGATGGCTTTTATCTGTAAAGGTATGAAGATGAAAGTTTATTCGCAAATGGAGGTTATGACGCAGCAGTGGAGAGATTACTGGCAGCTGTTCGAATTTCGGAACCAAAACTTCAGATAAAACATACAACAGTTAACATTGCAAATGAAGAGATCTTCAGTTTGGAACACTCTTCTGCCCTGAGGTGGCTTGAGCAGAACATGAAGTGGGCAGGCAAGGTTTGGCTCTTTGGCTACTGATGTCAAGTATTATTTCACCTTAAGCATGTAGAATATTTTTGTTGACAATAAATTGTGAATCACTGTACAATAAACCATTTAGATGTTCAAACTGTCTTTATGGTAACTATCTGTTGTGCTGTAATAAAATAATTTAGATAGGTTGTACCAAAAGCATTTCCCTTGAACAGATGTCACATGTCAGGCATCCTCTTGTTTTGGTGGTATTGCAACATTCTGTTTGCAATTGAAAATTAACTTCCTGTGGTGTACAGTCCTAGTCCATAATTCCCCAACAAGTATCATTGTACTCTTCCTTATTTAGGCATTTCCTTGAAACTCCCTGAAGCAGCACTGAGTCTTCACTCATTTTGCATGGAGATTCTTAGTGAATAGATAAATATTGTAACCTTTGTGGAGCTTCAAAATCTCAGAATCAAAAGCTGCTTGCATTCATGTTTCTTCCTCTTTGAAGCCGGTTGGACAATCAGTTTGCTGGAATCTGACTGCATTCAAGAACAACCAGGGAAAGGACTAGGTGGGACCTGTCACACTTGGCAAATTATATGCAATTTTAATTTGCACAATTGGAATATAGTTGCCAAACTGGAATTTCGCAGCATTGGATGTGAACTACACTTTCAAAAACATGCTGTAGTCTTGTTTTTGCACGTGAACTTTATGTAGTCACTTGGCACTACTTGAACTGTATACCAGTTCACTATTTTTCTTCTTTCCATCTACTGTTTCCAGTCCCAGGGAATGCACAAGTCACCATCTTGTAACACTGAATAGAAATGTGAAATGCACAGGTGCATCCTGGGTAACTCTGTGGGCTCTTCAAGCAGTCTTTTACAGGACTCTACCATTTGTTCACTGGATACACTTTGCTCCTTGTATAGTCTTTTGAGAAAAAACTGCTCTATGCAAACTTTGATTAGTTTTTCCTGGTGGATTTTCAACCTATTGGGATTAAACAGAAATCCATTATATTCTGGAGTAAAATAAAAGTGATCCAGAATTTGCTGGAAGAAAGATTATATGAAATTGTTACAGATTCATGCATATTCTGTAACTATGTATTATGAGTTGCAATTCACCAGAATTAGTTGCTATTTTGACTGTTCACGATTTCTTTTGAACAAATAGTTCCTCGACCTCTAAATTTTTATTGGCTTTGCACACATCACTCATTGGGAGTTGTTTAGGGTTCCTCACAACATGAGAAATATCTATTTAACAATGTGATATTAACCAATTTAATCTCAACCAATTTCTCTGGCCCAACAAGGAAACAATCTAAAATGTGCTACTTCAATTAATGTGATTGAACAATTTTTCTTAAGACTTCTTAAGACTTTTAAGCATCTCTAATCTTTTCCTTCCCTCATCTGGCCTTTGCGTCTTATCTATAATCAATTTGAATAAAATTCACCAAATTAACTCAGCACGAGTTACTTTCTCCCCTCTCACTTGTTAATCTTCGAGGTTAAGGAGCCAGACTATAATTCACTGAGATCTGTTAACCATGCAGCACTCATGATGAATTACAGATGGTTCCTCGGCTTCAGGGTAGAGGTAAATATTGGTCTAGCTAAAGGGGCTCTGTTCCAATCGTATTTAACCTATTAATTGATTTAATTATGCTTTGCATGGAAAATTATAATGGGCTATCAGCAGTTATTTGATCATATTTTATTTTGATAGCCAGTAATTGCCTTCTTCAGCCTAGAATAATGATACCAATAAACTAATCAATTTGAATTCATTAATCCTGACTAAATCAAATTAATTCAGATATTGTACAGATTATTTGTATTAATTCACTTATTCAAGATTCACAAATAAAAGACCAGTGAAATGTTCTGGTTATCTTTAAACTAAACATGTGGTCAAATGGACTGGCTTTTACTTAGAACATTATAAACAGTAACTTGCAACTTCATAAAGCGTTAAATTGCAAAATATTGCTACACTGTTGTGTCAAAATAGTGTCATTAATGAGGGTCACCAATAAATCCATAGGAGTTCAAGATGAGAACACAATGTTACCATAATGATCCAGATGAATAGCATAGATGTGTTGAAACAAGCGAGAAAGGAATACCGTGATATGTTGGGAAACATCAGTATTGACCATTTAACATGAAGAGCCAGTGATTGTGTTACATAGCCTTTTGCAGCAATGAAATAGTCAATACAGAAGTATAAAATGACATTGGTAGCAGCACACAAACTGGTCTTGATTCACATTTCCACTCCACGTGTGCGACACCTGGTTCACATAGTCCACCCCAATGGGAGTTATAGGCATATAGGATTGGCTTTAAGAAATGCTCTCACATCTTCAACAGGTGACGGTAAGAATCTTTTACTTACTTCTCCTCCTTCCGCAGGTAAGTCCTGGCTGTTTGTGCATGGCTCAGAATAAACCATTGCAAGGCAGAAGGGTCACAAGTGATGGGTACTCTCATCTGGCCTGTCTTAAGGAGAGTAGGTGCAGAAGAGCCTCTGAAATGACAGATCATCTGGTTAGCAGCCACAGTTAAGAACTCAAGGAAAATTTTAAAAACTTATCTTGACTGCCTCTCATAACCTCAGGATATAATGTGGTGACTCTCTGCATACTTTGTATATGGTTTGCAAAACAAAGAATTTTACTGTGACATGTCACATTCATTCATTCAATGTTTCCATAAACAAATATTTTTTAAGAGCTCGAACAGGAAATGTAACAGCCAAATTGCACAAGTTTTCCATCATGAAAATAAAACTGAAATTAAGTGCTGAAAGATCCAGTTATAGATTGAACAACTCTAGTACCATACAAAGTCAAGTTATCATTGGATTTTAAAGAATAAATTGTACCACTTAGACTGTAAAAAAAAATCGGATGAAGTGGGAAGGTGATTTGAGTTGGCAGCAATGGTGGAGGTGGACCTAACCAATAGGAGAATGATGGGTTTCCACATTTGTTGGATTAGGCTGAATATAGGGAAACTCCAGGGCCATAAGTCTGCATCAGTTGAAAAAGAGAAAGCAATGAAGGAGGAACTTGATCATAAATTTCAAGAAGAAACAAACCATTGAGACATGGAATATGAAAACAAGTTCTTTGGTCCACAGAGGCTGCATTGACCACTGAGCACCCATTTATGCTAATCCTATTCTACATCCTTTCAACTGTTCTCCAGAATACACCATTCATTTATACAATGCCAAATCTCCTCCCAATTTTCACATCTTTGGGATGTGGGAAGAAACTGCCTAGAGCAAATTCATACGATCACATGGAGAACATTATGGGCAAAAGGACCTGCTCCTGTGCTATACTTTTAGAACATACAAACTCCATAGACAGCAGCAAGGTCAAATTGAACAACGAGGCAGCAGCTGCACTAGCTTAGCCACTGTACTGCCCCAAGTGAAGGCAGGATAAGTTCAAATGCCTCACGTGTTTTGTGCTTCAGATTTGCAGCCCATCAACATGAAGACGGCAGAGGCAACCTTTTGAGATTCCCTCAACTGCTTAAACAGCTTCACATGCAATTCAGTAACCCATTGATCTGATATTTTTTTCACTCACTCACTTTTCTAGAATCATTTGCAGTCCTTTTAGACTTCGTGGGTGAAACAGAGGTCGGCTGACAACCAAACTCTGATGAAAGGTCTTTAACATCCTGTAATAATCCTCTAGCATCATCGAAGGCTGCAGGTCTTCATTGTAAATTAACTCTATGTCTCCAAGAAGAAAGCTGATCCTCTCTTCCAGCATACAAAGGTGGCTGTGAAGATCATAGTAGGTAGGCAACCTCTCCAAAAGCTTCAAGTAATAACAGGTTAAATATTTACTGCACTAATACAGTGCATTGCTCACATCAAATTAGATTTCTTCGTTACATATCAGACTGGCTTCTCTCCTAGCAGGTACGTGCCGTGAGTAATTACTCAGGGTAGGCAGTCAGTCGGCTTTAAAAAAAATCTTGAAAACCGCGCATGCGCAGATTGTTCTCTCCGTAAGCTGTCAGTCGGCTTTTAAAAATCTTAAGAACCGTGCATGCGCAGATTGTTCTCTCCGGTAAGCTGTCAATCGACTTTTATAAAGTAATTTGTCTTCAAAAGCCATGTCTCTTAATAAAGTACCGTATTTCCCAGCAATGAAAACAATTTGAGTTGCTATATTTCACTGCCTACCTTGCCTACCCTGACGGCACGTGTCTGCCTCCAAGGTAACCTGAGCGCATCCAGAATTCTGTGATCTTAACCTGCACGAAGTCCTGCTCGCCATTCACTCCTGTGTTTGCTGATCTAGATTAAGTCTTAGTTAAGTGCCTCATTTAAAAAAAAGTCTTATCCTGGCTTTCAGACTTTTATGAACAGGCCCTTCCCAGTCGCTGACCTCTTCCAGACAAATAAACCCCTCCAAAATGTCAGTACTCCTCTAATTCTATATCTTAAACAGATTTAAATTATTGCTGGTGTTGTCTCCAGCTGCCAAGTTCATAACCTCTGAAATATCTTTAAGCTTTTCTCTACTCTTTTAAAAGTATTCCTTAAGCACTAAATCTTTGACTACACTTTAAGACATCAGTCCTAACATTTAGCTTGCCATCAAAGATTTGTTTGATAACATTGCCCTTAAGTTCTTGGAATGTTTGTTTACAATACATGTGGTTGATAAATGGAAATTGTTTCCCAACATAGCAATGGGAGGAATGGTCAGCCGGTGATTACACTTCCCTGTTACTCTATGACCATGACTGAACCAAGCTGACACACACAATACAATTATTAAAACCATAATATTGAACACAAATATCTACATGCTATTCTAAAATGTTTATTACTAATTAGTTTGACTTACTTTTGTCCAGTGCTGATGGACATCTACAGTTCCCAACATAATCTGCCCTGCAGCATTCATTCCAGAGTGCTCTGCAAAAATTAATGTACACCCTGTGCAGAAAACAGCCAAACCCAGAACATAGCATAAGCGGTTTGCTTAAACACGTGTAATGCAAAAGATATCACAGACTTCTGATTTAAATTGGTTAGACTCTATTCAAAGCCATGGGCACCACATCTTAGGGAGTTTTACGGGATGCAATGTAGAACCACGATGCGACCATTAGAATTAAAACGGTTAAATAGCACAATCTAGGTGTGTAGTCCATGGATTTGGGAGATTAAGAATGGGGGTAAATTCAATCAATGTGCATAATCTGGTTTAAGGACTCGGTCAGTGATTCTGACTCGCCCCCAACTCACTCTGTCTCCACCTCCTCCCACCTTCCCGAAAACTATGGGTGGTGGTGGGGGTAAATTGAACTGTTTAAATCTGAAAGGAACAAAATTCCATTGAGGTTTAACTAAAGCAAGTGAATGAGTTGAGATACAATTCAAAAGACAAAATGATCAATCGGGACTGAGTACCTCTGTCTCCTGCAGAGCCACAGAATTGATAGGGATGTATAAGGAACACGCTAAGGAAATGGGGGGAGAGAACAACTGGTTTATGGTAGAGTTACAAATCAAAGTGAAGTTATTTAGATATTTCAGCTTCAAAGAAGAGTCTGAGCTGGGCAGATTTAACGCATCGGGGAGTGCCTTGGTGTAATGATATGGGAATCAGCAGCAGGAAAAGTAAAACAGTGTAAGAAATTAAAAGATAGGTGTCAGCACATCACATTTCACTTGCAATTTCCAGTGAAATCTAATGATTCCTATGACACCAAGTCCAGGAGTTCCTTTGAACAGGAATCTACTATGACTGCAGAGCATGGAAGTATGCAGAACACAGAGTAGAGCAGATGGCCCTGGGAATAAGTTATGGGCCTCATGGCATCCACCTGTTCTTTGATTCAATGTGATTTTTCCAAAGAATCTGAACTGAATAAAACCAGGGCCAGTCAGAGGGTTAAAAGCAGATAAATTCTTACACTCTCTTGTCCAGGAGCTCATGTTGGTTCTGACTTTTCATGGTAGATTTTCTGCTGCCTCCTATGGGATGAAGCATTTGACCAGTCAGAAAGCCTCTGGTTGGCAGCTCGCAGCTGTTTTTGGCCGAGTGTGGAATGAACAGGGCTACCTCCCTGTTCTAAATCTGCTATCTGCTGACGTGACTGATTGATTCCACAAACGTACCAACAAATCTCTCACTTGCACCTTTTATATCAGTTTCCCATCTCTACCACAGCGCTAAGAATCTTATGAGCAGAATATCACGGTATGAAACTGTACGTTATGAGAGATTTCCATGCATTCTGAACACAACCCTGCCATTTAGTTTCCAGATCAGTCACTACACAAATTATTGCCACTTGTTTCCTTTGTTAATCCCCTCTACTCCGTGCCCTTCGATTACAAACCCTCCTGCCTTTGGAGACAATTTCCTTTTATTTATTGTATCAAAATTATTTGATTCTGAACATTTATACTGCTTCTCTTGGCCTTTGCTGCTTTGGCAAAGCCACAGGTGGCTGTGGTAAATGGTTTCTCTTTGACTATTTTGCAGCCTTTAACATGGCTGACATGACTGTCCTCCTTCAACACATTTCCACTGTTGTCCAGCTGGCTAAGAATCATCTGACCTGCTTCTATCTGTTGATCCCAGTCACAGCCTATCCCCTCCTGCAATGACTTTATTATGGTCCTGGTGAGTTCACAAATTCATTCTATCATGGGTGTTCTCAACTCCCTCAACTCAACTCAAACATCAGAACATGTTTCAGGTTGAAGTTCAAGTCCCCTGCAATATCGTCAGAGTACTTTGAACTTACAGTTACAGAATGATTCAGTCTATTGAGCTTGTGCTGAATCTTTGAAACATCTACCCACTCACTTCTGCTCTGCTGCTCTTTCTCACAGCGCTACAAACTTTTCCCTTACTAGTCGCAGGGCTCACCTTCAAACATAATTTAAAAGTGCTGGGCTTCTGCATTAGAATTGGGCAAGTGCTGAAAGAGAGTGAACAAAGGCTCAGGGAAAGATCATTCCTGCATTCAACGAGATCATGGCTGACTGATTTATCCTCCTCCACTCCACATTCTTCCATGCTCCAAACCAATGGAAGTTCCAGTCCCCAAAGGATGATTGTCCCTTAAAAAACTCCTTTGGTGGAGCGCATATCGGGTTTATACGACCCTTTCCTTTCTGGACTTCTGTTTTCATTTCTGAGACTGGCCTCCTTGTTGATAGCAGCTCTGCCAGAGCAAATGTTCTACTCTAGAGAGTTTGACTCGGTGGACAGTGATCTCACCTCCAAGTTATGAAATGGCTGGGTTCTGTCCCACACCTGAAATAACTAACATTTCTGCTCATCCACCCTGCATTGCTGAGCAATTCTTAAAGGCACAGTGCTTTGAATGACTCATTAAACTGAGGTCCTTTTAACCTCATGTGGGAACAGAAAGATCCCATAGACTAAGTCAACAAAGTTCTCCACATTGTCCTGGCCAACACTACTAACAATGCTTAAGGTGATGATCTAGTCACTACCTTGTTGCTGTCTATGGGAGCTTGCTGTGCATAATAAGGCTGCCACATTTCCTGCATCACAACTGCAATTGCATCACACTATAATTAATTGGCTAAAATGCACTTTGGAACTTAATGTGGTTTGAAAGACACTTATATAAATGTGGACTGGATTCAAACCTACAGACCTGAGGGCAAAGTTAGATCATGCTAAGCCATTAAACCAAACAACATTATTGGGTCAAGAGCAAACTGTTGGCGCAACACAGCTGACCAGGCAGCATCTGTGGAAGGAAACGGACATGCAACATTTCAGGTCGAGACCCTACTTCAGACTGATTCAAGAGATTAGTGGGAGGTAGCTTAATGCACTGGGTAGAGGATGAATTCTGAGAACAGGCTTTACTTGCATGCCATCTATCTGCTGGGACCTGGCGTACCTTTGATATTGTGCAAGATTGCAGAGTTCTGCAGAGCAAAACGAGACAGGCTGTGCAGTTGGCTGCACCGATGAGCTATTCCCCAATTTTTTCGCCACCTAAGACAAGAACAAAATTTTATCAACTCACTGCGGCTGGATTCCAGGCAATAAAAATATCAGAAACATTCCCAACACATATTTGCAACCTACATTTACCAAACCATTTGAGTCTGCCTGGTACAACATGAGAGCACATTGTCTCAAAGATTTGTGGATTAACGTACAACTCAAGAGACCCGATGACTAAATGAGAGGTGCTGTTACATTGATCATTACAGCATAAGAACAAGCCCTTCGATGCACAATGTCTGTGCCGAACGTGATACCAAGACCATCGCTTATCTACCTGCACATATTCCATATCCCTCAAGTCATGTCAAGAGTCAAGAGAGTTTTATTGTCATGTGTTCCAGATAGGACAATGAAATTCTTACTTGCTGCAGCACAACAGAATATGTAAACATAATACAGAACGGGAGATAAAAGTTCAGTGTGTCTATTGACCATAGACCATATATACACAATAAATAAACAGATAAAGTGCAATAGTAATAATACTGTTATTGTTCAGAGTTTATTTGATGTTGTGTTTAATAGCCTGATGGCTGTGGGGAAGAAGCTGTTCCTGAACCTGGATGTTACAGATTTCAGGCTCCTGTACCTTCTTCCTGATGGCAATGGAGAGATGAGTGTGTGACCAGGATGGTGTGGGTCTATGATGATGTTGGCAGCCTTTTTGAGGCAGCGACTGCAATGGTGAGGAGGTCAGAGCCGGTGATGGACTAGGCAGTGGTCACAACTTTCTGCAGTCTTTTCCGCTCCTGGACATTCAAGTTGCCGAACCAAGCCACGATGCAGCCAGTCAGTATGCTCTCTACTGTGCACCTGTAGAAGTTCGAGAGTCCTCGACATACCGACTCTCCGTAATCTTCTCAGGAAGTAAAGGTGCTGATGTGCCTTCTTTATAATTGCATCAGTGTGCTGGGCATATCTATATACCTAGCCAAAAGTCTTTTAAACTATTGTTTCTGCCTCAACCACCACTCCTGGAAGCGCATTCCAGGCACTTAACACCCTCTGTGTAAAATCATGCCCTTCACATCTCCTTTAAACTTTGCCCTTCTCACCTTGAAGCTATGATCTGTTAAATAGTCTGCCTGCTTTCCCAGGATGTTTGTGGGAGTGGGGTTTGGATAGTAAAAAGATTTAATGCACTATTTTAAGGGAACCTCTCGGGTATCTGCTCAACATTCGGCTGCTGAATTTTTCCATTACGACAGTGAGCGGAATATTTAATTTAGCAGTTTCAAACATGCTGAATCAGCCGAAATCTCCAGTATCAGCACTAATCTGACAAAGATGTTATCGTACACAGCAGTTAAAGCTACACATTGGGTTTAGCAAATATGTGAGATTTTACTGAATATAAACAACACCAACACCTGAATTTATAACGGAGCAGGCATTTAACAATGATGAAATATCCCACTGCATTTCACATGGACGTTATCAAGTCAAGTCTGCATGGATCTGCATAAAGCTGCCAGGGAAGATGATCAACAGCTTGGTCACAAAGGTTTATGGAGTAAGTTAAAGGAGGAAAGAGTGGTGTCGCGAGCAAGTTCCAAAGGTTAGAGTTGTGATGCAAATCCATGGTAAAGTGGAAGGCAGAGATGGGGAGCGATGTGGAGCTGAAGGGAGTTACAGGGCGCAAGGTGCCTGGAGAGATTTGTTAAGCAGTGATTGAAATTTGATTACAGTTTTGAATATGTAACAAGATCCAGCCCCGCACCTTGTATAGTAACAGAAATTGGAACTTGCTTAAGATTCGTCCAGGGTGTGGTAAAGGACTAGGTGTAATCCTAATATATAAGGACACATATTAAAGCCTCCAAATGATACACACTGTCCTTGCTTCTCATTTATGCTTCCAACATCCATACCTGATGTCAGTTACCTCCAGTTCCTCACACAGTTCTGTTTTTAGGTTTTTCAGGTCCTCTCGCAGCGGAAGACTGACACTCAATCTCTTCAAAGCAAGAGATACATTTTTATTCAACCACAACCTGCAAAAGGAACATCAAAATCAATTTTACTTCCCCTTAAAACCTCTCCAGTATAAATGCACTGACTTTTATGTTTAAGGATTTCCTAAACTTCATCTAGTTGTCCATGCACTGCCACATGGGTAAGTGCAGGGATCTCAACATCTGCATTCTATAGCAGTGACTGTGATGATGGAAATGAATGATGAATCCACATATACTGACAGTACCAAGCTAGGTAGGAAAATGGGCTTTGAAGAGGCTACAAGGATACAGGCAGGTTAAATGAGTGGGAGAAAACATGGCAGGTGGAATATAAAGGGGAAACATGTGAAGTTGTCCACATTGACAAAATAAAGAATATTTTTTAAACGGTAGGCAACAAATGTTCAGAAGGACTGGGAGTCCACAGATGCGAGTTACATGGTGGCAAAACTTGCAGGGTTATGGAGAACTCTTTTCAAAGCACCAGCACAGATCACACTGAATAGCTAGAAAGCTTCATGGACCCGATTGCAGACTCCTGCTTCTGTTTCCTAGTGTTCAGGGCAATATTATGAATGGTGACATTTTACATAAATATATTATACGTTTTCTGCTTCATATATCAGCTTGCAAGAATTTGCAAGAATAGTTAACCGGTACCAGCTATTGTCTTATGATACAAATTAAAGAAAAAAAGTCTTTAGATAGCTCTAATCATAACATTATAACGTCCTAAAGTGATTTTAAGTTCCATTTTAAATGCTAGAATTTTTTTTACCCAGCGGGTCTGATAATGGGTAAAGAATCTGCTACAGTGATGTGAATAAGAAAGATTTGGAATTTTTCATCTTCACTTGCGAGAGAGAGAAAGAGAAGTAGGGCATCAGGTTTAGTTTAAGACCTACCTGATCTCACGGTTGCTGGACACTTTAACTCCCCTTCCCACATTGACCTTTCTGTCCTCCATTGTCAGAGTGAGGCCCAGTGCAAATTGGAGGAACAGCACCTCATATTTCACTTGGGCAGCTTGCACCCCAGCGGTGTGAACATTGGCTACTCTAACTTCAAGTAGCCCTTGCTTTCCCTCTCTCTCCATCCCTCCCCCTTCCCAGTTCTCCGACCTGTCTTATTGTCTCCGACTACATTTTATCTCTGTTTGCTTTGTTGTTACCTTCTCCCAGCTAACAATGTCCCATTCTACATTTTCCTTGATCTCCATTCCCTTTGCCCTGTTTTGACACTTCCTTATCTATCCACCTCCCTCCCCATTGACGTCAGTTTGAAGAAAGGTCTCGACCCGAAACGTCACCCATTCCTTCTCTCCAGAGATGCTACCTGTCCCGCTGTTACTCCAGCATTTTGTGTCTATCTTTGGTTTAAACCAGCATCTGCAGTTCCTTCATTCACATCAGGTTTAGTTTAGTTTAGAGATATAGCATGAAAACAGGACCTTCGACCCAACGGGTCCACAACGACCAGCGAGCCAAGCACAATGACACTACCCTACACACACTAGGGACAATTTTACATTTATACCAAACCAATTAACCTACAAACCTGTACGTCTTTGGAGTGTGAGAGGAAACCGAAGATCTCGGAGAAAACCCACGCAGGTCATGGGGAGAACGTACAAACTCTGTACAGACAGCACCCGTAGTCAGGATCGAACCCATGTCTCTACCACTACGCCACCGTGCCACCCATTTTCATCTATCAACTTGCTCCCCTGTCTGTGCAACACTCCCTCAGTCCTTGCATTGAGTGATAGTTTGAGCTAGCTGCTCAAGTCTCTGCAGTGGGGATTAAACATAGAAACCTGACCCACAGGCAAGGAGACTGCCCCCCCCCCCCTCTCCGAGTCACAAGATAATAAGTGAAATGCTAACTACTGGAATTACTCCTCACCTCTCTGTTCCTCACATCCATCTGCACAACCCAGCTTCCGTAAATAAAATGAGGCGTTCATACCCAAGTGTAGGTTCCAGCTGCCGAGAAGAGTCCAGCTCCTCCTCTGGGTCCCTGTATCCTGTGAAGGTATAATATGTCTTATCCCACTTGATGGGTCGACTGAATGGAATGCTCCCATTTTGATGAGGCGAGTCCACAGCAGCCTTTGAGCCCTGGATATGGTCAATGGATAAACAGCAGGACTTCAAGATATTTACTACGGTACCGAGAAGGTCCTGGGTCTGGAGGGTGAAGCTGACAGCTCGAAATCCTGAAATAAATCAATTTGTATAAAATGTTCATTTTGGTTCAAATAATTATTTATTAATCTAAAGCAAACATACTAAAGAGCAATATGAAATTACAAAATCTTTCAACACAAACACAGGCCTTTCGGCCCATTAAACCTGTATTGGTTCTTCAACTGGACCCATTCATCCTGCTCAGGTTTCTGGATTGGGGCTTAAACCAGCCACCAGTGCATCGGAAGTAAGGTGTGAGCACCGACATAAATGCTTCATTCAGTTATGAGGAGAGACCGGAGAAGCTCAGTCTTTTCTTCCAGGAGCAGTGAAGGTTAAGGGAAGACATGACTGAGGTACATAGAATTATGAGGGGTATAAATTCAGCAGGAAACCTTTCCCCATATTAGAGCCAAATAAAACTAGAGGAGATAGGTCTAGGGTCAGGGGAAGAGATTAAGAGGAGAGATGGGGTACGGAGAGTGGTGAGTACTTGGATGAACTGCCAGAGAGTGTTTGAAGTTGGCTCACTGGCAGCATTTAATAACTGTCCAAATGAGCACTTGAATCGCTTAGGCATAGTGACAATGGACCAAATGCTGGTCGAAGGAGTTAATAAGCATTGGTGCCCACTATCGGTATGGATGAATTGGGCCGAACGGCCTGTTTCCATTATTCTGTCTCTTTTGGTCAGCAGTTGCGTCCTGCTTGACAAACAGTGATAGAGGCACGACATACCAAGACAATTTTAATAAAGGCTTGACATTGAGCATGTTGCAGTAACTGCCTGAATGTTAGTGCAATCCAATCAATGCAACAATTATGCATCTCTTATTGACAAGACAAACCTGAAGTATTCATGCCCTGAACGGCACCTGCATTGCCCGCGGTCTCTCTGACATAGAAAGTCAGCTTGGTAGGTTGTGGAGCTCGGTGCCCAGGATGTTGCAGGCACTGCAAATGGTTATTTAACTTCTTGAGGGAATTTTCATTCATTTCCTGCACAAGCAAAACAGAGATTTTCTTACATCAGTTAGCAGAAACATTTTGCGACTCAATGCACTTTATTGACAGTTGGACTTCATTTGGAGTATAGTGAGCAGTTTTTGGCCCCATATTTGAGGAGGGATGTGCTGGCATTGGAGAGGGTCCAGAGGAGGTTTACAAGAATGATCCCGGGGATGACTGGATTAACGTGCGATGAAGGTTTGACGGCTTTGAGCCTGACTCACTGGAGTTTAGAAGAATGAGGAGAGACACCATTAAAACTTACCGAATAGTAAAAGGCACAGATAGAGTGGATGTGCAATGTTTCCACTAGTAGGAGAGTCTGGAACCAGAGGGCACAGCCTCAGAATAAAAGGACGCACCTTCAGAAAGATGTGGAGGAATTTCTTTAGTCAAAGGGTGGTGAATCTGTGGCCTTCATTGCAATGGATGGCTGTGGAGGTCAAGTCATCTGGTATTTTTTATAGCGGAGATTGACAGGTTCGTGATTAGTAAGGGTGTCAAAGGGTATGGGGGAAAGGCAGGAGAATGTGTTTGAGAGTGAAAGATAGATCAGGCAAGATTAAATGACAGAGTAGATTCAATGGCCGAATGTCCTTATTCTGCTCATATGCACATGACAGGATAGTAAGAGCTACTCCAATAACTTGCCTCTGGCTTCTCGGTTCTTCCCGAACCAATTATTTCTCAAGCACAGACCCCTCTTATCAGCACTTACCCTCTCTCTCGGATGTTGGCCAAAGAAATCTGGGTGCACAGCAAGGTAGAATGGCCTCAGTGCATTAATGGCATCAGTAACCGAGAACGTTCTCACACACCGGACATGTTGATTGCCTATTTCTATGCAAAGTCTGAAGCAAAAAAGAAAACTGGTCATTCATGGATTTTTGTTTTAAATGATCTTTTCTTAATTAAGCCTATGTAGCATTTTGATGAAAAGCGTAGTTTCCACAAACAATCTGAACATCTATGTGTTAAAAATCCTTGACAAAACACTTTCAATTATTTACTTTTCAGGATCTGGGCATTGCTGGCCAGGCCAGCATTTATGGCTCATCCTTCATCATCCTTATAAAGATGGGGGATGACCCGTGTTATTGAGCCACTGCAGTTCTGGTGAAGGTAACCCCATGGAGCTGTTTAAGAGAAAGTTCCAGGATTTTGACCCAATAACGATGAAGGCATGATGATATATATGAAAGCCAGGATGCTCGTTTACACTAAAGATAGACACAAAAAGCTGGAGTAATTCAGTGGATCGGGCAGCATCTCTGATGCCTGCTGCCTGACCTGCTGAGTTAGTCCAGCTTTTTGTGTCTATCTTTAGTGACGTGAATGTCGTGGAGAAGCTGAATTTGTCCTCCTTAACTGGGGGTCGTGCAGGGAGAGCTGGCAGCTATTTAAGATCATAAGATGTACAGACAGAGTGGACAGGTGTTGTTCTCACTGGCTGAACTGTCAAAAACCAGGAGACACAGGATGAAGGTGACTGGCAAAAGAGCCAACAATGACGAAGGAAATTATCTTAGGCTGTGGGAAACATTGTTGATGATCTGAAGCATTCAGTATTCTTCCTTTGGTTTTAATTTAGCAACAGGTCTGACCTGTATATGCGCTTTACAAATCCCACTGTTTGTTTTCCCCAATTTCTCAGTTCTAAACAAGGGCCTTTGACTTGAAAGATTGACTCTGCTTCCCTCTCCACAGATGCTGCTGCTGCTGCTGCTGCTGCTGCCCGTGGATTTCGATGACTGTGACCTTGGTCAGACCTGCCATGTGGTGCCCGGTCACGTTTGGTGCTTTGGACTTGCTACTGAGCCGGACAACAAGGGTCAAACTCTGCGCCAAGCAAACGCGGGGATAATGAGACGCCGGCTGCTGGGAGAGGCCGAGAGTTGGGGGGCGGTGAGCAGATCAACGAGGGCAGATCAAACCTAGTGGCCATTGCGGGGGCGATACTGGGGACAACGAAGGGGCAGCAACAACGGGGATGGCTTTCACCTGCTCAGCGCCCAGAACCGCCGCAGTAGCGGCTCCCCGCGAATCATCATCATCATCATCATCATCATCGCCCCAGCGGTCACTGGCCGCGTTCCTGCTCCTGCTCCTGCTCCTGCTCCTCCTCCATCGCGGGCCGGGGCCGGGCCCTCTCCCTCTACTCGCCCCCGCGGTAACAACGCCCTCCCCGGGCGGGGCGGGGCGGGGCGGGGCCGCGATGCTCCTCCTCCTCCTCCTCCTCCTCCTCCGTCGCCAGGCCCGATCAATACACCCGCTCGTCGGAACCGTCGAACCGCCCAGACAGGTACAATCGATCGGGACCGGCGGAATAATCAACCTCCATGCAAGAGCAATCGTCCCGGCCCAGACAGGAACAATCGATGCGCTCTGTTTCAGCGATCACTCCGCGCGGGGCGGGGCGGGGCGGGGTCGGGGGGGGGGCGCGCGCTCCACACTGCCGGCGCTCCACTCCACGTGTATATATATATATATAGTGAACTCTAGTATATATGTCTACTATGTACATACTATATATATATATATATTTATGTATAAATACATTGAACTCTTGTTTCCGTTTATTATATTGTTTACAGTACTGTTTACTTCTCTGTTATGCTGATGTAATTAAGGATTTCATTATTCTGTCTGGGACATCTGACAATAAATAAAACCCTCTTGAACCTGCTGCTGCTGCTGCTGCTGCTGGAGGGGCCGATGGGACGAGCTGCATCTGTGCAGGCAGAGCAATGATGGATATTTGGGGGCGGGGACCCTGCACTAGGACAGTCACCATCACCTTGCTTATTGTGCTGCTTCAAAAATTATTTGTTCTCCCCAGGAATCTTTTTTTTTCTGGTTTGCAGTTCCCTCCGTTGGTTTTGCGGCGGTCGACTGGAGAGCGAGTCCCTAATGTCCACGACACAAGAATCCAAAATGCAGTCAATAACTTTATTAAAATTCAAAAGTTACAAGATTCGCCAAATACAACAGACTACAACCTTATCAAGCACACACACACACATTTAACAACCCTTTGTACCTTCAATGTTTTCTCACAGTAGTTTTTTCGATCGAAATCTCACAGGAGAAATTTGACAGCAATATCTCATTGTAAAAGCAAAACCCGGCCCCGTTTTAATATTTTAATATGTTATGATTAACCAAGAGAGCGGAGCTATTTGTTTAACAACACAATGGAAGTCAAAACAAGGTTTTTTCCCACCTACAGGTGGGACACTCGCTACAGTACCGACTATATCAGACACTGTATTTTCACTTTTTTAGTTTTTTTTATTACCACATTTACCCACATGTTTGTGTTTTGTGTTTAGTGATAAGCGTAAAATGGATATACCAACAAAACTTAAAAATTCAAAAGTTCCCCCAATACCCAAAGACCTGGGATATGGATGCACCACAAGATTTAAAGGTACTATAATTATTCAAAATGCATGACACCAAACAAAAGAACCTAGGAGGAATCTCATTTTGTAGTTGGAATATAAGAGGTATTAACAAACCTATTAAAAGGGGTAAGATACTAGCTCAGCTGAAACTGTACAACTCTGACATTATCTTCTTACAAGAAACACACTTAAAACCTCAGGATCAAGTTAGGTTGAGGGCGAAATGGATAGGTCAAACATACCATTCTTCATTCACTTCGAAATCTAGAGGCACGTCAATCATTATAAGAAAAGGTATACCATTTAAAGCAAAGAATATCATAACAGATATAGAAGGGAGATACTTAATAGTTAATGGAGAAATCCATGATACTCCACTTACCTTGGTAAATATATATGCCCCTAACTTTGACAACCCCCACTTTTTCAATAAAATTTTCAACATAATTGCAGAGTTTAACTATCAAAATGTTATAATAGGAGGAGACTTTAACTGTGTTTTAGATCCGTACTTAGATAAATCAAGCCAAAAACAGAGAGGGAATATGAAATCGAAAACCGGGGAACTTCTCAATACTTATATAAACAATACTAATATAGCAGATGTTTGGAGAATTGTTAATCCAACTGGCAGGGAATACTCGTTTTATTCAATGGTACATAAGACATACTCACGTATAGATTACTTCCTGCTGGATACAAAATTAATCCCTCAAACATTTAACCCAACATACCACACAAATTCGATTTCAGACCATTCTCCACTAACTTTCTTTTTAAAACTGGAAGGAATGTTTAAGAATAAATCGTTTTGGAGATTAAATTCTCAAATTCTAAAAGATCCACGCAAGTATATATTTAAAAGAACAAATGGAGGCCTTTTTCCAAATAAATGATACTCCAGATATATCGTCTGCTGTATTATGGGAATCTTTTAAAGCATACATTAGGGGTATTATAATTTCATATCAAGCTTTTCAAAATAAAAAGAATAAGAATGAACAAAGACAGTTAGAAGAACTTATTAGACAAATGGATATAGATAATGCTAAAGATCCATCAATAGATAAACATAATATAATAATTTTGAAATTTAAATTAAATAAATTATTATCTGCCAAACTTATAAGACTTTTTCAAATTACAAAACAAGAGCACTTTGAATTTGGGGATAAACCGCATAAACTTTTGGCTCGCCAGCTAAAAAAACGAGAAAAGGAACATACTATACCAAAGATTCATACTATACCAAAGATTAAATCAGATAAAGGGGAATTATTAACAACCGAAGGATATTAATAAAAGATTTGCGCAATTTTATGAGAATTTGTATACATCTAAAACGACAATTGATTCCAATAATATCACAAAGTTTTTGGATAATTGTAATCTTCCAAAGTTAGAGCTGAAGGAACAAGAGGAATTGGGTGCACAAATTTCAATTAAGGAATTAGAAGATACAATAAACTCACTAAAGAATGGAAAAACACCAGGCCCTGATGGATTTACTAATGAATTTTATAAAAGCTTTTATGATAAAATAATACCAAGATTACAAAAAATGTACCAATATGCTTTTAAAAAACAAATACTACCTGATACATTAGCGGAATCAACGATTACACTAATACCTAAGAAAGACAAAGATTTAGAAGAACCGGGTTCATATAGAGCTATAGCATTGTTAAACACAGATCAAAAAATATTAGCGAAAACATTAGCTAGAAGATTAAGTAAATACATTAGTAAATTAATAAACCCAGATCAGACGGGGTTTATCCCTAAGAGATACTCATCTAACAATATGAGACGTTTACTCAACATAATGCACTCACACAAATCTGAAGATCAAGAATTATCAATTATTTCGCTGGATGCTGAAAAAGCATTTGACCAAGTAGAATGGAATTATATGGATAAAGTATTACAAAAATTCCAACTGGGAGAGAATTTTATTCTATGGATCAAGTTACTATATAACAAACCTACAGCTAGAATACTAACTAATAACATATTATCCTCGAAATTCCAACTATCAAGGGGAAATAGACAAGGATGCTCATTATCACCACAGCTGTTTGCTCTCATTATTGAACCGCTAGCAGAAAAAATTAGAATACACCCTGATATCCATGGATATAATACTAAAGACTCATATAATAAAATATCTTTATACGCGGATGATATATTACTGTACATTACAAAACCTCAAATCACTATACCAAATATATTAAATTTAATTGAAGACTTTGGATCTTTTTCTGGATATAGAATAAATTGGAATAAAAGTGAAATTATGTCAATAAAATCGAAAGATTCAACACATCTTTTTAAAATTCCCTTTTATAATAGCTACAGAAAAATTTAAATACTTGGGAATCGAAATTACTAGAACATACCAAGGTATGTTTAAGGCAAATTTTGATCCCCTACTTAATAAATTAAACACACTAATTAAATTCTGGAAAACGCTCCCGATGTCTTTAATAGGCCGAATAAATGCAATAAAAATGATCTTTCTACCACAAATGTTATACCTATTTCAATCGATTCCTATATACTTACCAAAGAAGTTTTTTAAAAAACTCGACTCAGATATCACTAATTTTATATGGGACTATAAATCACATAGAATACAAAAAACTCATCTGAATAAACCTAAAGTATTAGGGGGTTTAGCACTACCTAATTTTATGTATTATTATTGTTCAGTAAATATTAAAAATATGATTCAACTGATGGATAACTCCGCCCAGCAAGTGGACTGGATTGTAATGGAGAAAGAGGATTGCTCCTCTGGAAACATTGGAGCGATCCTCCTCTCTCCAATGAAACTGAATAATATAAATTATAATAAGAACCCAATTATTCATAGTACAATCCGTATTTGGAAACAAATAAAACAAAATTTAAAATTAAGAAATTTATCACTTTTATTACCCATAGTTAATAACCCTTCGTTTAATCCCTCTATTATAGATAAAGCTTTTACACATTGGGATAGACTAGGAATTAAAACGATCGGTGACTTGTATGAAACTGGAAAATTACTTTCATTTCAACAATTACAAATAAAATATAAACTCGGAAATAATCAATATTTTAAATATTTTCAAATATGCGACTATTTGAAAAAATATACAAAAGATCACTATAATAACCCAGCAGATGTATTGGATGAGGCAATGCAGATAAAAGCTGAATCAGCAAACATAATATCATATTTGTATAATATTATCTTAAATGTACAAATACCATCTACGGAGGGTATCAGAAGAGACTGGGAACAAGAGTTGGCTATTAAAATTTCAAAGGAAAGTTGGAATGAACACTTATTAAACGTGCATAAATGTTCGATTACTGTAAGACACACTTTAATACAATTTAAAATTTTACATAGATTATATTATTCGAAAACTAAAATTCATAAAATTTTCCCAAATGTATCATCTATTTGTGATAAATATCAATCCCAAGAAGCTACTATAGCGCACTCATTCGTTTTCTGTACAAAAATTCAAAAATTTTGGAATTAAATTTTCAAAATCTTTACAAAATTATTTAAAATAAGACTGATACCCAAAGCAGAATGGATTATCTTCGGAATAACGGAAGATGGTCCAGAACTAAATGTGTTTCAAAAGAAACGAATAGACTATGGGTTAATAACTGGAAAAAGCTAATTCTAAAATTTTGGAAGAAGGCTCCAATACCAACTATAAACATGTGGATTTCAAATATGTTCGAAACATTACACCTAGAAGAGATAAGACTCCTAGCAGGTAAACCAGATCACTTCCACCTGACGTGGTCTGCATTTATAGAATTATTACAAATATAGGGTGCAAAGGTACCTTAAAAAAAAAATTGAGGTCAGGTAAGGGGGGATGATAGTTGAAGAGTTGGTATGTCCCATTTGCGTAATGCTCATAAAAATATTTGTTTCTCTTTTTTTCCTCTTTCTCTTTCTCTTTCTTTTCTAGGGTCTATTTCTTAACTCTTTTTCTTTTGTTTTTAATTTTGTTCTTATAGGGTCTTCGTCCTTTTTTGTTGTCACATTTCCTACACTTTCACTTTTTCCTTCACTTTCTTCTTTCTTTCAATCTTTTCCTTTTATTAGTGTAAAAAATAAATGGAGTACATTAATTGTAAGAAGACATAAGTGACGAGTACTAATGTATGTGGTTGTAATGTAATGTACTTCTAATAAATAAAAAAAATTAAAAAATAAATAAAAAGAACCTGCTGCTGCTGGAGGGGCCGATGGGACGAGCTGCATCTGTGCAGGCAGAGAAATGATGGATATTTGGGGCGGGGACCCTGCACTAGGACAGTCACCATCACCTTGCTTATTGTGCTGCTTCAAAAATTATTTGTTCTCCCCAGGAATCTTTTTTTTTCTGGTTTGCAGTTCCCTCCGTTGGTTTTGCGGCGGTCGACTGGAGAGCGAGTCCCTAATGTCCACGACACAAGAATCCAAAATGCAGTCAATAACTTTATTAAAATTCAAAAGTTACAAGATTCGCCAAATACAACAGACTACAACCTTATCAAGCACACACACACACATTTAACAACCCTTTGTACCTTCAATGTTTTCTCACAGTAGTTTTTTCGATCGAAATCTCACAGGAGAAATTTGACAGCAATATCTCATTGTAAAAGCAAATCCCGTCCTCTCCAGTAAGTGCTACTTCAATATTTTATTTTCAAGTCATAGAATACATGAATTTTTCTTCATAAATAGCTTGGTTGCCTTTTGTCAGGAACAACGACTTACTACAAAATAAAATACACCATTATTGTAGAGTGGGTGTGAACACTTATGTTGCATATAGATCATAAAAATTATTGCAAATATACTTTGCCTTTCAGGTGTAGACTTTGCATTTCAGAACATATTTTACACAATAGCGTATGTAGTTACAACTTGTAGGGTCCATTTGAAACAACAGTAGCGCAATGGCTGAATTAGCACACCTCTGCAGGAAGGACCTGTAAAAAATACCATTATTTAGACTGGTCATTGTCGCTTTACTATTTGTGCGATCTTACTGGGTTACTTCAAAAGTACTTAAATGGCTGTAAAGTGTTTTGGGGCGTCCCGAGGCGGAGAAAAGTATGGAAGAGCCAGTCGCATTTGTAGCAGTTCACAACACTAAATACGCACAAAAGCTAAATCTACAATCTAGGGCATTATCAAACAAAAATAACAGTATTTATTGAATACAACAGCCTACCACCCATAAATTACACTTGCACAATACCACCCCACATATAAGTTGTAATGCATCTTTTAACAGCTGTAACACATTTATATATGTCGATTGAAATCCACTATGTAACATACAGGCTGCAATGCATCTTGTAACAACAATTTTAACACAAAGCCTGCAGGATTTGGTCAACTACTTCTCAATAGGAAAGTATCAAAGCAACTATTGGAATGAATTAACTCCCCCACACTGTTGTAACCAAGGAAATAAAACCTTGGGAACACATGGAAAGTGAACAGCAATGAAATTGATAGATGATAAAAGTAGCTAGCTGAGAAACAAGTAGAAATCCTGTGGAATTTCATAGAAAATATAATTGCTCCTGTAACTTGCTTTTGGTTCCCCCTTCGCCATGCTTTTGGGGATTTCTTCCTTTCTATTTATTTGGCATTCAGCTTTCTTCCTGGTTATCACTAAACCCATGTCCACACTCAACTGATTATCTAAGGTGGCCATTAACTAATTCTGTTTGTACCTCGCACATTAGTGAATTCATACTTAATACTTTATTTTAAAATGTGGATTACATACAGCAATGTGACTTAGCCAAAGATCAACAGCTGCAGTAGGGCAAAAGGCCGAGTTACAAATGCAGAACGTGCAAAATCAACCAATTGTGGTGATGACTGCATGTGGGGTGGGTGAAAACTACGCTTACTCAAGGTGCCAAGTGGTAAAAGTTACAGCTTTCCACTGAGCGCAAGCCCTGACATTTGATTCCACCGACTTTAGGGAAATTCTGCAGGTCAGAAGATATTCCCACCCCCTTTCAGCGCTGCAAGTTTATATTCCTACTTCCCTCATTCATTCAAGATGCTGGTCTCGGTGTGGCGATAAGACTTAAGCTACCTGCTAAAGCAAAAACTTGCAATGATGCAGGAAAAACTGGAGGTTAGGTCATGAGTTGGGTGCAAAATAAAGGTTTAGGCCTGGAGAGGAGATGGTGGCAACTGGGAGGTGGATTTGGCAGAGGTGTTGTGAGGCTTCTATTGCAGATCACCATGTACCAATCTACTACACTCATCGTCGCAAAATAACCTACACTAAACAAATAAATAAATCTAAATCTAGTAATTATGAATACCAACTGGTTTAAGATACAACCAATTTTATCACAGTTTCACAATTGACAAGATTTTATGTTCAAACACAGCAATAAGCAACATGATGCCAAATCCCAGGAGTATTCCTGCATTCTGAAGCAGGAAGCTAGCTCCATGGCTGTAGTCATGGTCACCAGCATCACTATGAAGCATTTCCGGAACCTGTAAAATGAGACGATAGATACCATTATTCAGTTTTATATTACTGTGAAGCAAATGCAGAGCAGTGCAATAAGCTGCTCTTGTTCAGAGTTTTATGAAGAGCTAATATTCCAGCCAGATAATATTGCTGATAGATAACTTCAGGCACCAAACCCTGGATCCGACACATCTCACGACACTGCAGGAAGTTACTGAGAAACTACTGCAAGCTCTGATCTCAATCTTTCAAATATACTTGGATAGGAATGTTCCAGAAATGATGTGAAATGCGTTGACCAATCAGACTAACACCAGTGGAATTTCATAGCAGATAGAAATTATACTTAACTTGAAATATTCCAAATAAATAAGGATTGTCTGTAGATATTTGAGTCTGTCAAAAAGGCACAACAGAGGATGTACTTCCTGCGGCAGCTGAGGAAGCACAATCTGCCACAGGCAATGATGGTCCAATTCTACACGGCCATCGTAGATGTCCTCAACTTCTCCATCATGGTCTGGTTTAGCTCAGCCACCAAGCACGACATCTGGAGGCTGTAGCAAATCGTTCGATCAGCTGAGAAGGTTATTGGCTGCAACCTTCCCTCCATTGACAAACTGTACACTGCAAGGGCCAGGAAGCTAGCGGGTAAGATCATCTCTGACCCCTCTCACCCTGGCCACAAACTCTTTGAATCACTTCCCTCTGGAAGGCGACTCCAAACTGTCAAAGCAGCCAGACATAAAAACTGCTTTTTTCCACAAGTAGTAGCTCTACTCAATAACCAAAAATCTGTAGCCTCCTTTTGCTCTTGTATTTTATTTAATTCACATGTTTAATCAATAATGTTTTATTGTTAATGTTAATGTTTTATGTATCATTCCTAACTGTCACTGTATGTCATATTGTCACTTGCAGGCAGAGCACCAAGGCAAATTCCTTGTATGTGAATACTTGACCAATAAACCTATTCATTCATTCATTCATTCATATTTGTAAAGAGTAAATTACATCACACAAATTTCATTGTATATTTTGGAAAAAACAGAAGTGTACTGATAAGGAACTGAAGTGCACTGCATGGATTTCAAATGCAAGTTTGATATGATTATACTCCCTGAACACTATATGCACACTTAAATTGCCAGTCTCCAGTATAGAACAAATGTTAGATGCCACTGCATTTTTTTAAAGGATGATAACATTAAGTACTAGACTAAGTGGGACCCGTTGCGTCCCATGTTCACACGGGAGGGCTGGTCCCCCAACGCGATATTCCACCTCTCCACCAATTCCAATATTGGTGGTGAGTGGGGGGGGGGGACTTTCTGGAACGCTGGTATGGGTGTTGTTGGCTGCAGGGACTACTGGTCTCCAAGGGCTAGTATGGACATTGTGGGCCAAATGGATTCTTGGAGTGGCAGCTCAGTCCCTCAAGCCTGATGTGCTGGCAGCTCACTCACGGCTGGTGGGCTGGCAGTTGACTCACGGCTATTCCTTGAAATTCCATTTCAAGCAGAGTGCAAGGCCACCAAATTCAAATCCATTTGTGCAAATGGTTGTTTGGGGGGTTTTGGGGTTGAAGTAAAAAGGCAGTGCAAATGGTTGTTTGGGGGGGGGGGGTTGGGTTGAAGTAAAAAGGCAGTGCAAATGGTTGTTTGGGGGGGTTTTGGGTTGAAGTAAAAATGTCACCCAACCATTTGCACTGCCTTTTTACTTCAACCCCAAACCCCCCCAAACAACCATTTGCACTGCCTTTTTACTTCAACCCCCCTCCCAAACAACCATTTGCACTGCCTTACTTCAACCCAAACCCCCCCCCCAAACAACCATTTGCACTGCCTTTTTACTTCAACCCAAAAAAAACCCAAACACCCATTTGCACTGCCTTTTTACTTCAACCCCCCAAAAAAACCAAACACCCATTTGCACTGCCTTTTTACTTCAACCCCCAAACCCCCCAAACACCCATTTGCACTGCCTTTTTACTTCAACCCAAAAACGCCCCAAACAACCATTTGCACTGCCTTTTTACTTCAACCCACACCCCCCCCCCAAACAACCATTTGCACTGCCTTTTTACTTCAACCCCAAACAACCATTTGCACTGCCTTTTTACTTCAACCCAAAACCCCCCCAAACAACCATTTGCACTGCCTTTTTACTTCAACCCAAAAAAAAACCAAACAACCATTTGCACTGCCTTTTTACTTCAAACCAACCATATTTTCATTTTCAAACCACATTAAGGGCACTCACAGTTGAGTAGACATGTGTTCAGTGTTATTCAGAGCTCAGAGAGACGTGAACCTCTCGCTTCCTCCATCTTGCAGAGACTGAGTGAGGCACACCACTTCCAGGTTTTATAGTCCCTCCCCCCTCCCACCAGCAGGGGCAGCAGAGAGAATGGCAACATTTTTTAAAACATTAATATATCTCAGATTTTTCATCGATGGGATAAATCCTCCAGTCCAGGCAGGCGGAGGGGGGCTCTGAGCGAGGTGGCCAAAAATGACGGCCGTAGGTGGCGGCGTTCTCTCGGAAATCACAACACAGCGAGCCAAAAGCGGTCAAGATCAGACTTTTAGTAATATAGATGCTGAGATTGCTTTCTATGGAGAATGTGCTACATAGATGTAAACTGTAGCAGTAAATACACAGAGCCAATTTTAAAAGGAAGCAACAAAGTTTCTACGTACCATATCAACCAGGGCCACGTACAAGAACAAACCAGCAGTAATTGCAAAGATCCAAGTGGAGACATTTTCAGCATAATGTCCAATGGCTGTGCCTGTTATCATGCCCAGGTATCCCAACAAAGCAGATAACATATTATACAGAATAGCTTGCTTGATGGTCATTCCAGCCTTCAACAGCACAGCAAAATCACCTGCATACAATCATAGTTCAAGACATTTTAGAAGTCACATTTCAAACCCATGTACTTTCAAGGTCTGGTTCCCTTACACTGTTACACCACCTCAGTTCATTGCATTAGCTTTACGGAGCAGATTTACAGTGCCCTCCATAATGTTTGGGACATGAATGTTTATTTATTTGCCTCTGTACACCACAATTTGAGATTTGTAATAGAAAAAATCACATGTGGTTAAATTGCACATTGTCAGATTTTAATAAAGGCCATTTTTATACATTTTGGTTTCACCATGTAGAAATTACAGCAGTGTTGTTCTAAAACTGACTCCGCGGATTTCCACGCACTCAACCATCAGCGCAGGGGCTCACTGTCTCGCCATTTATAGCGGAGATTTAGACAGATTTTATTTTAACCAAATTTCCAAATCCGCAGATCCTGTGTATATTTCGGAAGGTCGTCTGTGTTTTGGTAGGTAACACATATGCCTGAGTCAGAGAGTTGTGGATTCACAATCTGCTCAAGTTAAATTCTAGAATGTCATTCCTAATGTAGTTGTTCAGATTATCACAGGAGGTCACATCTGGCCTAATATGTGGCACAAAAGATTCCTCCAGACTATTTTGAAGATAAATTCTCCACAACACCCTGGAATGATATTTATCACAACCTCGTGAGAGATCTGACTGTTTGTGGAGTTTGTTGTGCATAACTAACTGATGTAAAATAATGACTTTATTCTGTAAAATACTTGGAAAAGTCTTGAGTTTATGAAGATTATATAAACATAGCATGGTAATGAATTACTTACAAAAAGAGATATTTTTAGAAGCATTGGTACAAACTTTCTATGCTGGAAGGCACAGGAGGCCTTCTACACAGTATTGTACATTCATCCCCCTCTGAACTGTTCAGTCACAGTCAAACATGTTATTGTGGAGGAGTTTTGTTTTGCACACTTACCCAGCTCGTGTGGTAGTTCATGACAGAAAACCGCAACAGATGTACTCAATCCACTAGACAAGCCTCCAGTAAAAGCAGCTCCTGAAATCAAAATTGAAATATCGACTATGTTGGAAATGAGGAAAAGAAAATTAAGTTTAAATAATTACAGCTTAAACTTAATGCCAGTGTAAATAATGCTTATTACAATGAGTTTCTCCACTCCACAATGCAGCTAGTTTTAGAAATTGTTTCCAAGAAATTATATAAATTACGTTGTACTGACAGCAATTGATCCATTGAAGAGAAATGAATTTTAACAGAGTCTTTTTTACAATCCCTACTCGCAAGAGGCAAAAGTATTCTAAGGGTTGTCAATTCACAGTAAATATGAGCCAGGCCTGCCATGGCAAAAATGCAGCATCTTAAAACAAAGCTTAAAACAAAACATTAGGTGCCGTGGTGGCACAATAATTTAGAATGAGAAAAAAAAACGTGTCAGGGGTAAAATTGGATTGTGGTGGAGGTCAATCTGGCATCCTTGAGGAAATGGTGAAGGGTTAACTACCCGGTCTGGTCGGGTTGGGCCTGTATGTGGCTCTGAAAACTGTTAACAGAATGTCCTCTGAAATGGCTTACAAACTACCCAGGTGAAGGGCAATGCATTCACGTACCCAGCAATCCCCAGATCTTAGAAACATTTTGTTTTTAATTTCACTTTATCGGTATATATAACCCCACAAGTGGAATCAGCAAACATGGCGAGAAGTAACAACAGATGTGCAAAATTCAGACTATTTTAATTGCAGCCTCTAAAACCCGGGTTAACCCTTCACTTCCTGCAGGTCAACATGACTCCTGAGCAGTGATTCTACATGGAGCATGTTGGTACGATGTAACTTCAATAAAGAGGTTCTCACGGGTGAAGAAGCACCATATCAGAGTGTAGTCAAGGTGGACATCTAAAGTTTTCAATGTGAAGAGAATTAGTGTACACAGGTTTAATATGGATGAATTTTGCCAAGGTAAAAGATTAGCTACAATTTTACTGAATGGCACAGCAGGCACCTGGGCATGAGCAAGTGGTGAGGAAGTCTGAGGAAGGGTCCCAACCAGAAACGTTACCTATCCTTTTTCTCCAGAGATGCTGCCTGACCCGCTGAGAAACTTCAGCATTTTGTGTCTATCTTTGGTGAGTAGGACCTGTTGAAGAGCTCTTTCAGTATAGAGTAAACATAGGCACAATGGGCTGAATATGGCCTTCCAAAACTGCATCATTCCATATCCACCAAGTCAATGCCAGAGATCTATGCCCTTCCTGAACAAAATATTCTCCTCAATCACTAGTGCAGGGGTCGGCAACCTACGGCCTCCGGGCCGAATGCGGCCCGTAACCCGAAATCATCTGGCCCGCAGGCGCATTTTTTTCCCCGTAATCATCTGGTCCGCCGAGCGCCTCCCCGATCGCGGCCGAGCGCCTCCCCGAGCGCGGCCGAGCTCTGGCTGTACCACATCCTGCGCAAAGCCGCCGGCATAGCCGCGCACCTTCTGTGAACACGTTTAAGAAGGAACTGCAGATGCTGGAAAAATCGAAGGTAGACAAAAATGCTGGAGAAACTAAGCGGGTCAGACATGCAAGGATTGCATGAGGCTGCCTCACCCGCTGAGTTTCTCCAGCATTTTTGTCTACCTTCTGTGAACACGTGATTTGCTGCCTGCCATCCGGGGCGGGATCATGTGTACACGTGATAGATGTGGCCCGCCATCCGCTCACATACATGCGTCCCGGCCCCAATGCAGAACAAGGTTGCCGACCCCTGCACTAGTGTTTACATTGCCAGATGCAGTTATGTTTCTTTCGTAAATCATTGTCATCACATTGAGTGTGGTTCGGTTTTTCTGATTGTAAAGAGTCGAGTCTCACCAATGGCTAAACCGTCGCTGAAGTTGTGAAGCCCATCACCCATTATCACCATCCACGCCAGTGTTGCTATTCCTGCATCCTTCAGGTCCTCCTGGAAATAGTAGTGGCCGTGACTATGGGGGTGGTGGTCCTGGTGGTGGTGGTGGTGCAGAATGTGATGGTAACGGTGGTGGTGGTGGTGGGATTCATCAGCGTTTCCTATGGTGTCATGGAAGTGAGAGTGGCATTTGTTTTCGCACCCTCTAGGCACATACGGGCTGTAATTTCCTTCTGGGTTTGGAGGGGCAATCATAACTTCTTGTTCTGGAGTTAGCGAATTTTGACTGTAATCCAGGGAGGGAATATTTGACTGATCCTTGGATTCAACTACATAGTCCTCGGGGTCTGTGGGTGGTACTGATTCTACATTTCAAAAAGACACATGAAAGGATAAAGTCACATGAAACAGCATAAAACAAGCGTGTATCACAGCGTGCATTCATTTAAAAGGAAAAACAATATCAATGGAAATTGAGGGAAATTATCCGGCATCCGGTCTAGACAAATATGGAAACTAGAAAGCAATATACATTGGTATTCATCTTAAAGCTGCATCTTCAAACACATTTTAAACTAAAAAAAACTACTTGAAAAAAATGAAAATGACCAAAATCATCAGAATGCATTCAGACAGCTGGTCAAACATAGCCATGTTGTACACATTTACTCAGCCAATGTGAGTGCTGTTTGTTACTGATGCTTAGCCAATGAGAGCACAGTATGTAATGAATGGCCCCTTTCAAAGTTCACCGAGCACTCTTGTCCCCCAGAATGCATCCCGAATGCTCGGCGACAGCCAGTTAATGAGGGTTGAAGTAATATCATCTACTTTCCAACTTAATTCAAAATGCAAAATGATGCCCCAAATATTTAAAACTTGAGGCTCACTTGTTAAAGTCGACATTAATGTCTGACATGAAATAGCTTCCACTCTTTAGATGCCCATTTCTCCACCATTTTGAGGTCTAGTCGAATTAGATCCACTTGGTATCACTGTCAGAAACACAGACCTGGTCATGTCCAGGAACTGATTAACCACAAAACTTGTTGTGTTCAAGGGACCCTTTCACTCCTTTCATTTTCACAATGCATAACTTCTGCTATTTACCTGGTTCAGTAGTTTCACTCCACAAAAACAAGAGAGTTCTAACAATCTCAGAAAATTTGTAATCTACACAGTGCAGGGCAACACTGATCTCTATTTTGGAAAATACCTGTGGACATTTACCTGTGGTCCAGTAATTAGCCTACCTGCAAAATGTTTTAGATATGTGTTTTCATCCTTGGACAACTGTTGTGATTCCTGGGGTTCTGCATTTCTGTCAAGATCCACATCTTGTTCATCCTGGTTAGATTTCTTCTGCTGTTGAAACAAAATCATACCTCTCAATCATTGCACACTGGTGCCATAATCCTAAATGCTAGGTGTAAAGTTGAAGGAAGATTGACCTTATTGACAGCCAAACAGAAATGCTCAACAATTCAGTTGGAAACGAGATCTTAACATCAGCTCCGGAACATCAAATTAGATTTACATCAAATATAATTTGATATAAATATAATTAAAGAGCACAAAACCCAGTGGGTCATCGACAATAGATGTTATAAGATCTTGCTAATTCTTTATTTAAACAAACCCGTAGTATTGAAGATATGAGGTTGCTTTGGTAAGTAAGGTGAAAGTAAACCCAAAGGGTTTCTACAGCTATATTAATAGCAAAAGGATAACAAGGAATAAAATTGGTCCATTAGAGAGTCAGGGTGGACAGCTATCTGCAGAGCCAAAAGAGATGGGGGAGATATTGAACAATTTATTTTCTTCGGTATTCACCAAGGAGAAGGATATTGAATGATGTGAGGTAAGGGAAACAAGCAGAGTAGCAATGAGATTTAAAGAAGAGGAGGTGTGGACACTTTTGAAAAATATGAAAACGGATAAGTCTCCAGGTCCTGACAGGATATTCCCTAGGACATTGAGGGAAGTTAGTGTAGAAATAACAGGGGCTATGACAGAAATATTTCAAATGTCATTAGAAACGGGAATAGTGCCGGAGGATTGGCGTACTGCGCATGTTGTTCCATTGTTTAAAAAGGGTTCTAAGAGTAAACCTAGCAATTATAGACCTGTTAGTTTGACGTCAGTGGTGGGCAAATTAATGGAAAGGATACTTAGGGATAATATATATAAGCATCTGGATAAACAGGGTCTGATTAAGAACAGTCAACATGGATTTGTGCCTGGAAGGTCATGTTTGACTAATCTTCTTGAATTTTTCGAAGAGGTTACTAGGGAAATTGATGAGGGTAAAGCAGTGGATGTTGTCTATATGGACTTCAGTAAGGCCTTTGACAAGGTTCCTCATGGAAGGTTGGTTAAGAAGATTCAATTGTTGGGTATTAATGGTGGAGTAGCAAGATGGATTCAACAGTGGCTGAATGGGAGATGCCAGAGAGTAATGGTGGATGGCTGTTTGTCAGGTTGGAGGCCGGTGACTAGTGGGGTGCCTCAGGGGTCTGTGTTGGGTCCACTGTTGTTTGTCATGTACATCAATGATCTGGATGATGGTGTGGAAAATTGGATTAGTAAGTATGCAGATGATACTAAGATAGGTGGTGTTGTGGATAATGAAGTAGATTTTCAAAGTCTACAGAGAGATTTAGGCCATTTGGAAGAGTGGGCTGAAAGATGGCAGATGGAGTTTAATGCTGATAAATGTGAGGTGCTACATCTTGGCAGGACAAATCAAAATAGGACGTACATGGTAAATGGTAGCGAATTGAGGAATGCAGTTGAACAGAGGGATCTAGGAATAACTGTGCATAGTTCCCTGAAGGTGGAATCTCATGTAGATAGGGTGGTAAAGAAAGCTTTTGGTGTGCTGGCCTTTATAAATCAGAGCATTGAGTATAGAAGTTGGGATGTAATGTTAAAATTGTACAAGGCATTGGTGAGGCCAATTCTGGAGTATGGAGTACAATTTTGGTCGCCTAATTATAGGAAGGATGTCAACAAAATAGAGAGAGTACAGAGGAGATTTACGAGAATGTTGCCTGGGTTTCAGCAACTAAATTACAGAGAAAGGCTGAACAAGTTAGGTCTTTATTCTTTGGAGCGCAGAAGGTTAAGGGGGGACTTGATAGAGGTCTTTAAAATGATGAGAGGGCTAGACAGAGTTGACGTGGATAAGCTTTTCCCATTGAGAGTAGGGAAGATTCAAACAAGAGGACATGACTTGAGAATTAAGGGACAGAAGTTTAGGGGTAACATTAGGGGGAACTTCTTTACTCAGAGAGTGGTAGCTGTGTGGAATGAGCTTCAAGTGGAAGTGGTGGAGGCACATTCGATTTTATCATTGAAAAATAGATTGGATAGGTATATGGACGGGAAAGGAATGGAGGGTTATGGTCTGAGTGCAGGTAGATGGGACTAGGGGAGAAAAAGTGTTCGGCATGGACTTGAAGGGCCGAGATGGCCTGTTTCCATGCTGTAATTGTTATATGGTTATATGGTCATATGATTACGAGGGGACAGAGCTGTGGAAAGGTCATAGAAACAGATCAAAGACTACGCCCTGATTTCGGCGTTTTAGTGGGAGCTGATAACCTCTGTTCTCTTGGCCCTTAGTAGGTGAGTCTGGGATGTTTGGGCCATAAACAATTTTGACAAGAGTCCATGCTTGTTGCATCTATCGGCTTGTTGGAGGTCCTGAACCATTTCACGCCACCAGCTGACCATTTCTAAACTATTAGATTTAGATTAGTTTTAGTTTTAGAGATACAGCTTGGAAACCAGTCATTCGGCCCACTGAGTCCACACACACTAGCGATCGCTGTACAATAATTCTATTCAAAGATAGACACAAAATGCTGGAGTAACTCATCGGTGCAGGCAACATCTCTCGAAACAAGGAAACAAGAAACAATGAGAAAGGATGTTGCTGAACTCTCTGGTTAAACCAAAGATAGACACAAAATGCACAGCATCTCAGCATCCCATTCCTTCTCTCCAGAGATGCTGCCTGTCCCGCTGAGTTACTCCACCATTTTGTGTCTATCTTTGGTTTAAACCAGTATCTGCAATAGTTCCATTCTACAGACTAGGTATACCGTAGTTCCAGGCAATGAAGATGCTATTTTTTACCCTAAAATAAGGCCTGAAAAATTACCTGCGTCTTGGAGGCCGAAGGCTAGACTGTTCATAAGTCTATAGCAGGTGCGTCAAACTCATTTTACTTCATTTTAGATCAAGGACAAAATGCGACTTCATGCCTGCTCTGGCATCGGGGAAATCATCCCGCGGGCCGGATCGGACTCCTTCGCGGATCGGATGCGGCCCGCGAGTTTGACACCCCTGGCCTATAGGAAGCGTTTCAGTACAAGACCGCAATCCAATCAGAAGCGACATGCATGCGCGCGGGGATTTTTGCCATTTCAAACACCTGGTCTAGGTAGGAGCTGTTTAAATTCTGTTTAAGTTGTTTAAGACGACTGTCTCTTTGATGATAGTGATGCTTCGAACAGCAGTGATGACCCTGATGAATTACCGGTATTTTGCTTTGAAAATTCGGATGACAATAGTGAATATTTCCGATTTGAAGATTAGAATGCTTTTCGTTTTTGTAATCTCTGTAATCTTTGTTCCGTGCACAATTAAATGTAATTTTATTCCAAACGCTGTCTTTTTTTTATAACCGCACCAATGTATACATTATCTGTGTTTTGCATTGGAAATGGCCGCGAATGGAAATGACCGTCACCACAGTGAATGAAAATAACCGCCACCACAGTGAATGAAAATAACCGCCACCACAGCGAATGTCTGTTTTTTATTTTTCAAAATTTCGCGACTCAAAATGGGGGTGCGTCTTCGACACAGGAGCATCTTCATTGCCGGGAAATACAGTAATTTTACAGAAGCCAATTAACCTACAAGCCTGCACGTCTTTGGAATATGGGAGGAAACCAGAGGACCGGATAAAACCCAGACAGTCACAGGGAGAATGTACAAACTCTGTAGACAGCACCGGAATTCAGGATGGAACCAGGGTCTCTATCGCTGTAAGGAAGCAATTCTACCGTCAGTGTGCTGTTGCTGCGCTTGGTCTTCACATGCCTGGAGTGCTGCTATGTACCCCACAGTGGAACTTCCAGCCCAAGAAAGCCTTGTGTTTGTAGTTAATTAGTTCCTGGACTTGAAAGAGTATGTTTCTGACAGAGATGACAAGTGGATCTAATTCTACTAGACCTCAGGAATCACCAGGCACTCTATGTCTCTGCTTTAGTGTAATCTAGAGATACAGCGCGTAAACAGGCCCTTCGGCCCACCGAGTCCATGCCGACCAGCGATCAACACGCTTTCACACTTTAACCAGCCCAATTAACCTACAAACCTGTACGTTTTTGGAGTGTGGGAGGAATCCAAAGATCTCAGAGGAAACACACACGACCACGGGAACAACGTAAAACTCCGTAAAGGTAGCACCCGTAGTCGTGATCGAACCCAGGTTTCTGGCGCTGTAAAGCAGCAACTCTACTGCTATGCCGCCGTGCTGTTATTTTCATGCAACAATTATGATTGTTACTGCTACTGGAAATGATCAAGTTGCTGTGAGGTGCCGACTGAGTCGAGCTTTCTCTGTGGGTCTTTGTCCTTTAACATTGATTTTCTTCCTGCTCTTTACTGTTAATACTGTTGAGGGACCATGTGGACGAAGGTGACAGCCTGGAATAGGCAGATACTTTATTTTTCATTTTCTCAATTTAATTTAATGTTGTTATTCTGATTAAAGTGGTTAATTTGAGCAAATTAGAGTCTTTTATTTTAGTTTTGAGATACAGCATAAAAACAGGCTCAACGGCCCACTGAGTCTATGCTGACCATCAATCACATTGGTTCAATGTTATCCCACTTTCTCATCTACTCCCGAAATATTAGGGACAAACTTGCACGTCTTTGTGATGTGGGAGGAAAACAGAGGAAACACACAATCTTAGGGTGAACATGCCATCTGCACACAGACAGCAACCAAGGTCAAGGCTGAACAGTGTCTCTGGTGCTGTGAGGCAGTAGCTCTACCAGTTGCATCACTGCTTTCAATTGTGTCACCTGTTCACAGGAAGTCCTTACTTGCCTCTCATTTAACAATAGTAGAATTTTCATCTTATTTGACTAGAATAAGTCATGCTACAGTTTCAATTTGTTTAAATTCAGATTGGCTGCACTATCTAGCTTTAGAGCAGTGACAACCACCGGTCACTTGTCATCCACGTTGGCACTTGCTCGTGCGATGACAGCCGTTCCTCCAAGATGGAGCCGCCATCTTGGAGGAACGGCTGCTAAACAGCAGCCGTCCGTCAAATTCACTTTTCCTTTAGTTTTAGCGTTTTTTATTTCTTTGTTTGTTTGGGGGATTTTGACTTTTAATGTGGGGGGGTAAGGGGGAAACTATTTCTGGGTCCCTACCTGGTCGGTGAGGCAGCTTTTTCTCCAGGCTGCCTCGTCGACCCGTGGCCTACCAGCGGGCATGGAGCGCCGTTTCCTGACGGGGACCGCCCAGCACCTCCAGCTTCGGTGGCGGCACAGCGCTGGAGCGCTATCGGAGAGCGTAGCGGGCGATGCCTTGCCTGGGTCGCCGCGCTGGATCGACGCGCTGGAGCTCCGGTGAGCTGGACCGCCGAGATCAACACCTCCGGGCTGCGGGTCTGCGGAGCGACCAGCCGCGGGCGGCGGCGCCGACTCCAACATCGGGAGCCTCATGGCTCCAAATCGGCTCGGCCCTGTCGGCTTCAGGTGCCATCGACTCCGCTGGGAAACCGGCCGTTCCAGCCGCTGCGAGGACTCTCCCGACGGCCAGGAACATCGGGCCTCCGTAGAGGCAACTGTGGAGGCCTCATTGGGCCTGACTCTGGGGAGAACTGGGTTGGGGACTGGACATTGTGCCTTCCCCCACAGTGGTGGTCATTGTGGGGGGATGATTTCTATGTGCTGTGCCTGTTAGTCCGTGTGCAAGATGGCGGTCGGAGGGGAGAGTGGACGCTGGCGCGAATTGGTCGCCGCTGCTCTCTCCTCAAATTGTGTTTCTTATTTTCTTTTTGTGCTTTTGAAATTGAATTCTGTCCTTGATTTGTGTACTGTGGTGTTTTTATATTTAATTTATTCCGATTATGTGTTTTGTATTTTTGTGATTCTATGCATTGTAAGGTGTCCTTGGGTTTTAGAAAGGCGCCAGTAAATAAAATGAATTATTATTATTATTATCTAACTGGATCGTGCTGTGTATTATAGTATTTTAATGATTTGGATAAGGGGATTGGAGGTTTTCTGGCCAAGTTTGCAGATTATGCTAAGATAGGTGGAGGGGCAGCCAGTGTAGAGGAAGCAAGGACTCTGCAGAAGGACTTGGACAGGTTAGGAGAGTGCTCAGAGAAGTGGCAGATGCAATTTAGTGGAACAAAGTGCAGAGTCATGCATTTTGGTAATAAGATTAAAGGCGTAAATTATTTCCTAAATGGAGGTGTCACGGAGGCGCAGCGGTAGAGTTGCTGCCTTACAGCGAATGCAGCGCCGGAGACCCGGGTTCGATCCTGACTATGGGTGCTGTGTACGGAATTTGTACGTTAATTCCACAGAATTAACAGTACGTTAATAACACAGAAGGTAGTTGAGGCCAATTCATTGGCTATATTTAAGAGGGAGTTAGATGTGGCCCTTGTGGCTAAAGGGATCAGGGGGTATGGAGAGAAGGCAGGTACAGGATACTGAGTTGGATGATCAGCCATGATCATATTGAATAGCGGTGCAGGCTTGAAGGGCCGAATGGCCTACTCCTGCACCTATTTTCTATGTTTCTATGAGAGAGAATCCAGAAATCGGAGGGGCAAAGGGACTTGGGAGTGCTGATGCAGGACTCCCGAAAAGTTAATTTGCAAGTCAAATTGGTAGTAAGGAAGGCAAATTCAATGCTAACATTTATATCAAGATGACTGGAATGCATAAACAGAGATGTAATACTGAGGCTCTAAAAGGCGCTGGTCTGGCTGCATTTGGAGTACTGTGAGCATTTATGGGCCCCATATCTGAGGAAGGATGTGCTGGCTCTGGAGAGGGTACACAGGAGGTTTACAAGAATGATTCCAGGAATGAGTGGGTTAGCATATGATGAGCGTTTGACAGCATTGGGTGTCTACTTGCTGGAGTTTAGAAGGTTGAGGGGGGACCTAATTGAAACTTACAGAATAATGAAAGGCATACATAGAGTGGATGTGGAAAGGATGTTTCTACTAGTTGGAGAGTCTAGGACCAGAGGTCATAGACTCAGAATTAAATGGCACTCTTTTAGAAAGGAAGTGAGGAGGAACTTTGGTCAGAGGGTAGTTAATCTGTGGAACTCATTGCCACAGAGGGCTGTGGAGGCCAAGTCAGTGGATATTTTGTAAGGTAGAGATAGACAAATTCTTGATTAGAACGGGTGTCAAAGGTTATGGGGAGAAGGCAGGAAAATGGGATTAGGAGGCAGAGATCAGCCATGATTGAATGGAGTAGACTCGATGGGTCGAATGGCCTAATTCTACTCCTATAACATGTGATCTAGAGATACTGCGCGGAAACAGGCCCTTCGGCCCACCGAGTCCATGCCGACCAGCGATCCACACACATTAACATTACCCTACACACTTTCACACTTTAACCAACCCAATTAACCTACAAACCTGTACGTTTTTGGAGTGTGGGAGGAAACCAAAGATCTCAGAGGAAACACACCCGGCCACGGGAACAACGTAAAACTCCGTAAAGGTAGCACCCGTAGTCGGGATCGAACCCAGGTTTCTGGCGCTGCAAGCGCTGTAAAGCAGCAACTCTACTGCTATGCCGCCGTGCTGTTATTTTCATGCAACAATTATGATTGTTACTGCTACTGGAAATGATCAAATTGCTGTGAGGTGCCGACTGAGTCGAGCTTTCTCTGTGGGTCTTTGTCCTTTAACATTGATTTTCTTCCAGCTCTTTACTGTTGCTACTGTTGAGGGACCATGTGGACGAAGGTGACAGCCTGGAATAGGCAGATACTTTATTTTTCATTTTCTCAATTTGATTTAATGTTGTTATTCTGATTAAAGTGGTTAATTTGAGCAAATTAGAGTCTTTTATTTTAGTTTTGAGATACAGCATAAAAAGAGGCTCAACGGCCCACTGAGTCTATGCTGACCATCAATCACATTGGTTCAATGTTATCCCACTTTCTCATCCACTCCCGAAATATTAGGGACAAACTTGCACGTCTTTGTGATGTGGGAGGAAAACAGAGGAAACACACAATCTTAGGGTGAACATGCAATCTGCACACAGACAGCAACCAAGGTCAAGGCTGAACAGTGTCTCTGGTGCTGTGAGGCAGTAGCTCTACCAGTTGCATCACTGCTTTCAATTGTGTCACCTGTTCACAGGAAGTCCTTACTTGCCTCTCATTTAACAATAGTAGAATTTTCATCTTATTTGACTAGAATAAGTCATGCTACAGTTTCAATTTGTTTAAATTCAGATTGGCTGCACTATCTAGCTTTAGAACAGTGACAACCACCGGCCACTTGTCAACCACGTTGGCACTTGCTTGTGCGATGACATCATCTAACTGGATCGTGCTGTATATTATAGTATATTAATGATTTGGATAAGGGGATTGGAGGTTTTCTGGCCAAGTTTGCAGATTATGCTAAGATAGGTGGAGGGGCAGGCAGTGTAGAGGAAGGAAGGACTCTGCAGAAGGACTTGGACAGGTTAGGAGAGTGCTCAGAGAAGTGGCAGATGCAATTCAGTAGAACAAAGTGCAGAGTCATGCATTTTGGTAATAAGATTAAAGGCGTAAATTATTTCCTAAATGGAGAGAGAATCCAGAAATCGGAGGTGCAAAGGGACTTGGGAGTGCTGGTGCAGGACTCCCAAAAAGTTAATTTGCAAGTCAAATCGGTAGTAAGGAAGGCAAATTCAATGCTAACATTTATATCAAGATGACTGGAATGCATAAACAGAGATGTAATACTGAGGCTCTAAAAGGCGCTGGTCTGGCTGCATTTGGAGTACTGTGAGCATTTATGGGCCCCATATCTGAGGAAGGATGTGCTGGCTCTGGAGAGGGTACACAGGAGGTTTACAAGAATGATTCCAGGAATGAGTGGGTTAGCATATGATGAGCGTTTGACAGCATTGGGTGTCTACTTGCTGGAGTTTAGAAGGTTGAGGGGGGACCTAATTGAAACTTACAGAATAATGAAAGGCATACATAGAGTGGATGTGGAAAGGATGTTTCTACTAGTTGGAGAGTCTAGGACCAGAGGTCATAGACTCAGAATTAAATGGCACTCTTTTAGAAAGGAAGTGAGGAGGAACTTTGGTCAGAGGGTAGTTAATCTGTGGAACTCATTGCCACAGAGGGCTGTGGAGGCCAAGTCAGTGGATATTTTGTAAGGTAGAGATAGACAAATTCTTGATTAGAACGGGTGTCAAAGGTTATGGGGAGAAGGCAGGAAAATGGGATTAGGAGGCAGAGATCAGCCATGATTGAATGGAGGAGTAGACTCGATGGGTCGAATGGCCTAATTCTACTCCTATAACATGTGATCTAGAGATACTGTGCGGAAACAGGCCCTTCGGCCCACCGAGTCCATGCCGACCAGCGATCCACGCACATTAACATTACCCTACACACTTTCACACTTTAACCAACTCAATTAACCTACAAACCTGTACGTTTCTGGAGTGTGGGAGGAAACCAAAGATCTCAGAGGAAACACACGCGGCCACGGGAACAACGTAAAACTCCGTAAAGGTAGCACCCGTAGTCGGGATCGAACCCAGGTTTCTGGCGCTGCAAGCGCTGTAAAGCAGCAACTCTACTGCTATGCCGCCGTGCTGTTATTTTCATGCAACAATTATGATTGTTACTGCTACTGGAAATGATCAAATTGTTGTGAGGTGCCGACTGAGTCGAGCTTTCTCTGTGGGTCTTTGTCCTTTAACATTGATTTTCTTCCAGCTCTTTACTGTTGCTACTGTTGAGGGACCATGTGGACGAAGGTGACAGCCTGGAATAGGCAGATACTTTATTTTTCATTTTCTCAATTTGATTTAATGTTGTTATTCTGATTAAAGTGGTTAATTTGAGCAAATTAGAGTCTTTTATTTTAGTTTTGAGATACAGCATAAAAACAGGCTCAACGGCCCACTGAGTCTATGCTGACCATCAATCACATTGGTTCAATGTTATCCCACTTTCTCATCCACTCCCGAAATATTAGTGACAAACTTGCACGTCTTTGTGATGTGGGAGGAAAACAGAGGAAACACACAATCTTAGGGAGAACATGCAATCTGCACACAGACAGCAACCAAGGTCAAGGCTGAACAGTGTCTCTGGTGCTGTGAGGCAGTAGCTCTACCAGTTGCATCACTGCTTTCAATTGTGTCACCTGTTCACAGGAAGTCCTTACTTGCCTCTCATTTAACAATAGTAGAATTTTCATCTTATTTGACTAGAATAAGTCATGCTACAGTTTCAATTTGTTTAAATTCAGATTGGCTGCACTATCTAGCTTTAGAACAGTGACAACCACCGGCCACTTGTCAACCACGTTGGCACTTGCTTGTGCGATGACATCATCTAACTGGATCGTGCTGTATATTATAGTATATTAATGATTTGGATAAGGGGATTGGAGGTTTTCTGGCCAAGTTTGCAGATTATGCTAAGATAGGTGGAGGGGCAGGCAGTGTAGAGGAAGCAAGGACTCTGCAGAAGGACTTGGACAGGTTAGGAGAGTGCTCAGAGAAGTGGCAGATGCAATTCAGTAGAACAAAGTGCAGAGTCATGCATTTTGGTAATAAGATTAAAGGCGTAAATTATTTCCTAAATGGAGAGAGAATCCAGAAATCGGAGGTGCAAAGGGACTTGGGAGTGCTGGTGCAGGACTCCCAAAAAGTTAATTTGCAAGTCAAATCGGTAGTAAGGAAGGCAAATTCAATGCTAACATTTATATCAAGATGACTGGAATGCATAAACAGAGATGTAATACTGAGGCTCTAAAAGGCGCTGGTCTGGCTGCATTTGGAGTACTGTGAGCATTTATGGGCCCCATATCTGAGGAAGGATGTGCTGGCTCTGGAGAGGGTACACAGGAGGTTTACAAGAATGATTCCAGGAATGAGTGGGTTAGCATATGATGAGCGTTTGACAGCATTGGGTGTCTACTTGCTGTTGTTTAAAGGTTGAGGGGGGACCTAATTGAAACTTACAGAATAATGAAAGGCATACATAGAGTGGATGTGGAAAGGATGTTTCTACTAGTTGGAGAGTCTAGGACCAGAGGTCATAGACTCAGAATTAAATGGCACTCTTTTAGAAAGGAAGTGAGGAGGAACTTTGGTCAGAGGGTAGTTAATCTGTGGAACTCATTGCCACAGAGGGCTGTGGAGGCCAAGTCAGTGGATATTTTGTAAGGTAGAGATAGACAAATTCTTGATTAGAACGGGTGTCAAAGGTTATGGGGAGAAGGCAGGAAAATGGGATTAGGAGGCAGAGATCAGCCATGATTGAATGGAGGAGTAGACTCGATGGGTCGAATGGCCTAATTCTACTCCTCTAACTTGTGAACTTGGGATGGATTGTGGTACTGCCCAGACCCTGCAATTGTTCCTCTGGAAAAATACGTCGGTGATGGAAAGCAGGCATTTCACCAAGAGGAGGAATCACCTGAATTGGGTTTCCCAACTCTCTCCTTTCCAATCGCACATCAGAGATGGACAATTTTTCTGACTCTGGTAATGTATTTCCTATGGTGGGCTCTTTGTCTTGTCTTGGTCCTTGGACCAGGGATTGCTCAAGGTTGGACAGGAATTCCTTTATGGATGTCGTAGCATGAATCCAGACATGCTGGTTCCATATTAGCATGGGCCAGAGTGATATGGGACACTCACATTATGGTGGAGTGAATTAGTGAGATCACACGATACCTCAGCCTTGACATTAAACCACTCCATTAAAACAGTATTCCTCTTCTGGTTTACCTTCCACAAAGAGTATGAAGAGTAACCCCCTTTTTGCCCTGGCTCTTTGACCTGACCATCCTCTTTCCACTGTGTTTTCCTCAGGGTGTCAATGTCAAAGCATCCATGTCCTTGGGCCAAGACAGTGGGGCTACATTCAGATCCAATGCTGTGAGGGTCCTGACGTCTGATGGCTGGAAGATACTTATGCGGGGTTTCTTTTAATGTGCGATGGTTATTATATACCAGCTACCAGAGTCTTAACAATGCCAGGCCATGGTGCATTGGCACGGATGTTCTGTCAACGTATCTTGTTCAGGCTGGAAGACTGCAGTTGGTGGAGTACCCCGAAGATCAGTTCATGGCCCTCAATTATTTATGATTTGTATTAATAATCTGGTGGAGGGAGTAGAGTGTAAGTTATCCTAGTTTGTCAATGACACCAAAATAGGTGGAAGGACACGTGGCAAATAAGGGTATTTGGGTTATGCAATCGATTGATTGAGGGGGTGGAAACTTGGCAAATGGAGTTTAATGTACAAAAGTGCAAGGCCAGATCTGAAGACAAACTATTATCTTAATGGAGAGATTCTGCAAAATGTGGAGTACAAGATGTTCTTGTGCATGAATCATAAAAAGGTTAGCAGGCAGGTGCAGCAAATACCCTGTAGCCTCCTCCTTCCTCCATTTACCTCTCTCCAAACATTGGTTTCTCACTTAACCTCTTAAACTACCCCTGCCTCCCTCTCCCCTGCTCTCTCCCTCATTCAACCTTTCTATCCCATCCTACCACCCACCCCAAGTAACTCCCTTTCCCCTAATTCCAACAAACAGTATCTCACACTCATTGGGGTGCTCCCACCCATAACTGTTCCCATTCAGCGCCGTTTCCCCTGTCATCACTTGCTTGAAGAAGTCTGTACAGCTTCAGCCCAGGACTAAGAGTTTGTCAATCCTGACAGAAGCTCTGGACAAGCTCTCGGGAGCGAGGGCATAAAGTGTAGGAAGCTGCTCCATTACTGTGATTATTACAAAAAATGGATTAGAATAGGAAATAAAACAATTAACGGATTGGACACGCTAGATGCAGAAAACATGTTCCCGATGTTGGGGAGTCCAGAACCAGGTGCCACAGTTTAAGAATAAGGGGTATTTAGAACTGAGATGAGGAAAAACGTTTTCACACAGAGAGTTGTGAATTTGTGTAATTCTCTGCCTCAGAAGGCAGTGGAGGCCGATTCACTGGATGCATTCAAAAGAGAGTTAGATAGAGCTCTTCGGGCTAGCAGAATCAAGATGTATGGGGAGAAGGCAGGAACGGGGTACTGATTGTGGATGATCAGCCATGATCACTGTGAATGGCAGTGCTGGCTCGAAGGGCCAAATGGCCCACTCCTGCACCTATTGTCTATGTATCTATGTAACAAAGTGCTGGAGTAACTCAGCAGATCAGGCAGCATCTCTGGAGGATGTGGATAGGTGATGTTTCAGAGTGAAGAAGAGTCTTTCAAAGAGAAACTTCAACACTTTATGTTTTCTTTTGTAAATCAGCATCTGCAGTTCCTTGGGTCTGGGTTAGAATAGGAGCCGGGACAAGCAGTTCACTGTCTATAATTTGAACCTTTAAGGGATCCAGTGGAGGTTCTGTAATTATGCAATTGTCACAAACGAATCTACCAGATAAAACACCAATGAATAAAGTACAATACTACCACTTAAATTCCTTCTAAACAAAGCAATCAAAGATCTTATTGGGGAGATTAGATAGCTTTTGTATTCTACTAGAGTCAATCCCATTTTCAATGCATACCACATTATCTTCCATTCACTAGTACAGGAAAGTTACACTAATCATTCGGAGCGAGGTAATCTTCGACACCAACAGTTTAGTTTAGTTTAGAGATAAAGCTTGAAAATAGACAATAGACAATAGGTGCAGGAGTAGGCCATTCGGCCCTTCGACCCAGCACCGCCATTCAATGTGATCATGGCTGATCATCCACAAACAGTACCCCGTTCCTGCCTTCTCCCCATATCCCCTGACTCCGCTATCTTTAAGAGCCCTATCAAGCTCTCTCTTGAAAGTATCCAGAGAACCGGCCTCCACCGCCCTCTGAGGCAGAGAATTCCACAGACTCACAACTCTCTGTGAAAAAGTGTTTTCTCATCTCAGTTCTAAATGCTTTACCCCTTATTCTTAAACTGTGGCCCCTGGTTCTGGACTCCCCCAACATCGGGAACATTCAAAACTTACGGCCCACCAAGTCCACGTTGACCAGCGATCACCCAATCGTACTAGTTCCATCCTACACACTAGGGACAATTTACAGATGCCAATTAGCCTACAAAGCTGCATATCTTTGAAATGTGGGAGGAAACCGGAGCATCTGGAGAAAACCCATGCGGTCACAGGGAGATGGTACAAACTCTGTACAGACAGCACCTGTAGTCAGGATCACACGCAGGTCTCTAGAGCTGTGAGGCAGCAACTCTACTGTGCCATCCCTAACAGCGTTCTTCCATTCAAGGGAAGACTTCTCGGCTCTAAGTACTGTACATTATATTTTACTTTTGTTAATCTGGGAAGGTGTCATTTAACCACCATGCTGGTGCTGCCTCTTTTCTAGAACTCCCTGATTTAGTTCCACTCCACTCTCTAGTTCCACTCTCGAGACCAATTCCAACTAAAAACATCTTCCCTTAAACAGTATTTGTCCAATTCTCTTTAATTTTATTATTACTGGCTAAATTGTTTCATTTGAACAGATCAAATAGGTTTAGTGCATTTAACTGTACAATTTACAATAGTCTCCCTTCAACACCAATATAATTCTCATTGTGTTTCACTTGAACAAGCTGCCTTACCCTTGCTCCCTATTTAGCAGTGGCGGCCCCAGGCTTACAGCCAGCATGGAGAAGGAGTGCTAACTCCAGCTCAACTCTGCTTCAACTCCTGATGGCTGGGGACCGTCAGCTGTACCTGTCACGTTATCCTGTGGCTGTAGGTTAACCCCCTCGGTGCCGACGAAAGCCGAGCACCAGTCGTCACCTATTCCTTTTCTCCAAAGATGCTGCCTGTCCCGCTGAGTTACTCCAGAGAGTGAGAGAGAGATAGAGAGAGATAGAGAGGGGGAGGGTGAGAGAGGGAGAGAGAGGAGAGGGAGAGGGAGAGGGAGAGGGAGGGGGAGAGGGGGAGAGGGAGAGGGGAGAGGGAGAGGGGGAGAGGGAGAGGGAGAGGGAGAGGGGGAGAGGGAGAGGGAGAGGGAGGAGAGGGAGAGGGAGAGGGACAGAATGTTCTGGATGAATTAATTGGTAGAATAGTTGACAATTTATACACAGTTTACACAGCCAGCGCTTTGTTCACTTTTCTTTATCACGAATGACCTTTGACAAACCCCATGATTTCTTGTGTTTTTTAGAATACCGAACTCGCTTATACTGGCAACTTATGCTCAGTGTGGTACAATCTACTTGTTGTAGTGAAAAATAGCATAGAGTTATAGAGTCATGCAGAGTGGAAACAGGCCCTTCAACCCAGTAGGAAAAACCCGGGGGGGGGGGCCAGAGGGGACACGTCCCCCCATGTTTTGTGAGGTGGGGGACATACCCCCAAGTTTTTGTCATCCGTATTTTAAAATCTCCGCTTTCCACGAGACAGTGGGGGTGGGACTGATGATCAAGGGCGCGATGATTGGAGGAGGGAGGAGTGGGGGGGTGGGACCGAGGATAGAGCGCGGCGATTGGAAGAGGGAGACGTGGCACAGATCTGCGCCTCATCCGCAGGCAGGATCGATCCCGGCCGGGTCTCTGGCGCTGTCCCGAGTGCCCCCCCACGGGCTGCCTGAGAGGTCGGGAGTCAGACGCGAGCTGTGCCCCCAGGCCCACAGCCAGCGCAGAAAAGCAGCGCTAAACCCAGCTCACTCTGACTGTCCCGCCAGGTTAACGTGCCTAGGCTTGCGGGAAATATGGCCAGCGCAGAGAAGCAGCGCTGGTATCCCGTCAGCCCAGCCAGGGCTGTAATTAACCCGGCTAGACAGACAGGGTTGAGCTGCATTTAGCGCTGGATTGAGCCTCCGAAGCCTCGCGTGCGCGTGTGTGAGTGTGCGCATGCGCGCGTGGCCGCCAAAAAATTGTGTCCCCCGTCCCCTCCATGTTTTGATAGCGAGTTCCGCTCTTGCTTCAACCCAACTTGCCCATAAGGACCAACACGCCCCATTTACACTAGTCCTACCTGCCTATGACCCATATCTTTGTAAACCTGTCCTATCAATAGAAACATAGCATAGAAACATAGAAAAATAGGTGCAGGAGTAGGCCATTCAGCCCTTCAAGCCAGCAACGCCATTCTATGTGATCATGGCTAATCATCTAAAATTAGTACCCCTTTTCTGCTTTTTCCCCCATATACCTTAATTACTTGAGCCCTAAGAACTATATCTAACTCTCTTGAAAACATCTAGTGAATTCGCCTCCACTGTCTACTGTGGCAGAGAATTCCACAAATTCACAACTCTCTGGGTGAAGATGTTTTTCCTCACCTCAGGCCTAAATGGCCTACACCTTATTCTTAAACTGTGACCCTAGGTTCTGGACTCCCCTAACATCGGGAACATTTTTCCTGCATCTAGCCCGTCCAATCCTTTAAGAATTTTATATGTTTCTATAAGATCCCCTCTCATCCTTCTCAATTCCAGTGAATACAAGCCCTGTCGACTCATTCTTTCATCATATGTCAGTCCCTCCATCCTGGAAATTAACCTGGTGAACCTACGCTGCACTCCATCAATAGCAATAATGTCCTTCCTCAAATTAGGAGACCAAGCCTGCACACAATACTCCAGGTGCGGTCTCACCAGGGCCCCTGTACAACTGCAGAAGGACCTCCTTGCTTCTACACTCAAATCCTCTCGCAATGAAGGCCAACATGCCTTTAGCCTTCTTCACTGCCTTCAAAGTACCTGTATGCTTACTTTCAGTGACTCATGTACAAGCACACCCAGGTCTCGTTGCACCTCCCTTTTATCGGACACCATTCAGATAATAATCTGCCTTCTTGTTCTTGTCACCAAAGTGGATAACCTCATATTTATCCACATTATACTGCATCTGCCATGCATCTGCACACTCACCCAAACTATCCGTCACCCTGCAGTCTCATAGCATCCTCATTGCAGCTCACACTGCCACCCAGCTTTGTGTCATCTGCAAACCTGGAGATGTTACATTTAATTCCCTTGTCTAAATCGTTTACATATATTGTAAATAACTGGGGTCCCAGCACTGAGCCTTGCGGCACCCCACTAGTCACTGCCTGCAATTCTGAAAAGGACCTGTTAATTCTTACTCTTTGCTTCCTGTCTGCCAACCAGTTCTCTATCCATGTCAATACCCTACTCCCAATACCATGTGCTCTAATTTTGCACACTAATCTCTTGTGTGGGACCTTGTCAAAGGCTTTTTGAAAGTCCAGATACACCATATCCACTGGCTCTCCCTTATCCATTCTACTAGTTACATCCTCAAAAAATTACAGAAGATTGGTCATGCATGATTCCCCCTTCATAAATCCATGCTGACTTTGACCGATCCTGGCACTGCTTTCTAAATACGCTACTATAACATCTTTAACAATCGACTCAAGCACCTTCCCCACTATCGATGCAAGGACAAATGGTCTATAATCCTCCGTTTTCTCTCTCCCTCCTTTCTTAAAAAGCAGGGTTACATTGGCTACCCTCCAGTCCACAGGAACTGATCCAGAGTCGAGGTAACATTGGAAAATGATCAATGCATCCACAATTTCTAGGGCCACCTCCTTGAGTACTCTGGGACGCAGACCATCAGGCCCTGGGGATTTATCTGCCTTCAGTCCTAACTGTTTACCTAACACCATTTCTTGACTAATGTGGATTCCCTTCAGTTCCTCCCTCCCACTAGATCCTCGGTCCCTAATTATTTCTGGGAGATTGTTTGTGTCTTCCTTGGTGAAGACAGATCCAAAGTACTCGTTGAACTGTTCTGCCATTTCCTTGTTTCCCATTATAAATTCACCTGTCTCTGATTGTAAGGGAACTACATTTGTCTTCACTAATCTTTTAGTATCTGTCTAAATGTTTTTAAACATTGTGATAAACGTTAAGCTTCATAAATCAAACCTCAAATTGCAGAATAATAACAACTTTCTTTAATGTTTATAATTGTTTATCTTTTTCTTAATCTTGTATGCATGCTCCAATTTTGATTTTACTCTATAGAATATCTTAAAACATCAGGGATCCCACGCACATAACTTAACAATTCCCAATGTGGAGTTCCACACCACAGATCCTTGGGCCACTTTCTTTGAAGAAAGCTGTCATCCCCTTTGCTTTGCCAGTGACTACAACATCCTGACCATGGTCCTCAAACATTGGTTTGATATCCAGAGGGGACTCACATCCACATCCCAAAGACAAAAACTACAGGAGACGGGACAGGAGACAACCTCAAGTACACTGCCCTGCTAAACCCTCAGGAATCAGGTGTCCACATTCAGGCCTTTTCCATGAGGGACCCGTATGAACCTGTGAGAAGCACCAGCATCATTGGAAAACAGAATCATAGAAGCCCCATCTTTTTCTCTTATAAATCTGTATTACACTGTAAACCATTCATCCTTGCCTGCTGTGGTTCTGATTCTTTTATCAATTTACCGCCCTTGAGAAGCAACTTACCATTAAGGCTACCACAGTTTTACTTCCCTGTTCAAATATCCAAAGGGAGGGGATCATTTACAAACAAGACAATTACCAGTACAATAAACTTTTGGCTGTCAATTAAAATAGTCACTATTTAGCAATAGCTCCCTTATAAATGAAAGGAACAGGGTGGACCATCAACTCTTACCTTCCTTTTCCCTTTGTACAATTTAATTAATGTTATCAGATGTTCGATAAGAAACATAAAGTACAGGCCCCCAAGGGCAGTGAGCCCCTTCCACACATAATTCAAGTGGTCGTGGCCTTCTTCAGGATGTCATGCTGCTCACTGCTGTGGTGATGAAAGCCTTGAGACTGGAAGGAGCAGAATTTTGGTTTTAGTTCCAAAGTAATAAAGGTATCCCACAAACTTCAATTTTTATTCCATTTCTACCCCAAGCACATTAGTGTATTTGAAGTATTGCAACTGTTATAATATGGGAAACGCAGCGGCCATTTTGGAAACAGCAACCATGCACCAACGTGTCAATGACCAACCTGTCCTGGCTGTGCTCATTCAAAACAGAGGTCATGGCATCTTTCACACACAATCACACAGCAGACCTCAATTTCACATCTCTGCCATCTTGGGGCAGGAGCTATTCCGGCAAGCCAGGTACCAGTAGTATCTCGGCAACCTGGCTCACACGTCGCGGATCGAGGACTCGCTCACCGAGGACGGAGGACCGGCTCATCCACGGAGGACTTTGAACTCGGCCCCGAGCTACTGGCGTCTACAGGACCCGCGCTGCTGAGAGGGTGGAGGGACCCGTGAGCAACCGTCAAGAGCTTGGGGGAGACGATCGTGAGTGAGGACCGTCGTGAGCATAGGGGCACCCAGGTCGCCGAGAGCGAGGAGGGTCACTGTGAGCTACCTGACGGGGGGCACCAAGAATGAAGGGGGACCTGATGGAGGGGCAGCCGAGAAAAGGAGGACTCGGCAGGGTGCTGCCTGCTGCCACATGCAGTGGCAGGCAGAAGATAGGAACTGTTTGATGAACTGTTGTATCTTTGTCAGCGCCGGATACGTGGTAACTCTTGTGTATAGCCTAGGTGAGGTCTGCTGTATGATTTTACCAGGTCGTATGCAAAACAAAGTATTTCACTGTAACTAGGTGCATGTGACAATACAGTATAATTGAATCATGGCAATTGAATAGGGCGGTCACGGTGGCGCAACAGCAGAGTTGCTGCCTTACAGCGAATGCAGCGCTGGAGACCCCGACTTACAGCGGGTTCGATCCCGACTAGGGGTGCTGTCTGTACGGAGTTTGTACGTTCTCCCCGTGACTTGTGTGGGCTTTCTCCCAGATCTTCGACTTCCTCTCACACTCCAAAGACGTACAGGTTTGCAGGTTAATTGGCTTGCTAATTGTAAACATTGTCCCCAGTAGGTGGAGGATAGTGTTAATGTGCGGGAATCGCTGGTCGGCGCGGATTCAGTGGGCCGAAGGGCCTGTTTCCGCGCTGTATCTCTAAACTAAACTAAACTCTAAAGATGGAGATAAAATTACACAGGTCGGGGTAGAGGTGGTGGTGCGACTTATCATTGGCATTGCGCAATGTCAAGGGACATAACCTGGGGTTCGACCTTTTTAAGCAGCAACATGCAAGCTCAAGGTTCTCTCAACATTTAGTTTAGTTTTGGTTTAGGAAACAGGCCCTATAGCCCACCCTGCTGACCAGCGATCCCCGCACGCTAACACTATCTTGCACACACCAGGGACAATTTACAATCATACCAATCCAATTAACCTGCCATCCTGTACGTCTCTGGAGTGTAAGAGGAAACCGGAGCTCCCAATAAAACCCCACGCAGATCACAGGGAGAAAGTACAAACTCCGTACAGACAGCACCCGTAATTAGGATCGAGCTCGGGTCTCTGGTGATGTTAAAGCAGCAACTCTACCGTTGCGTCTCCGTGCCGCCCAAACTTGACCCACAATCTTCCTTCAAATCAAGTCTGATCCCATCAGCTGTTCCGTTTCGTCACTCTGTCCCCTGCATTATGGATGCGTCCGAATGATCATGGGCTAACCCATAGATCTTTGCCTTTTAAAATCCATTTATATGCAGAGGGACAAAGATGATGATGCAGCGCGTTTGGACCTGTCCACAATATTCCAAGAGCTTAAATTTAGGAACATTCCACCAAATATTGACATGGAAAAAGTAAATACACCTTTGTGAAGCAACAGATCTTCTTGGCAACGTTAAGCATCTAATTTGTAAAGTGGTCACATGCGTCCCACCGCCTGATTTTATCAGTATATTGAGCTGTGCCCTCAGTGGGATATGGAACAGGCTACATGAATTACTGGATAGACACAGACAGAACTTACATGCGGCAAGAGATGTAAAAACGCATCCCCGCTCAATGTCCCGACAGCCAAAGCAACCAAAAATGTCAAGAGAAACTTGAAGAATGCCTTATTCATTAAAGGCATAAAGATGATGCCCAATAGAGACAGCAGACTGATGATTGTGACAGATATGAAACCTCCAATCCATGCTGTTGCAAAACAAGAAACAGGCAGAGGTAAATGCTTCCTTATACTTTCCAAAAATATACTTGCATTTATCAATAACATTTGGTAAGTGATTTACTAGCCATTTCCTATCCTCCCTTTCTCTCCTCATCAAGACTGCATCACTGTAGTAGTCAGTAAACTAGCATTATGGTCCATGATGCGATTTTAATCCCACTTCTCCATTAATGCTGTTACAAAATGGATGAAGCCCTGGGTTTCATAAAGACAGAGTGAAGCAAAAGGAAGTTTTGCATGATCTCTCTAAGTCTGTGTATTAGGCCGTTTGGATCTCAAGATAAAGAGAAATGCACAGCACCATGGGGAAGGGCAGCAATAAGTGGGAGTGAACGGACAACTCACTCAAAGTCTGCATTGGCAATCTTTCCCCTGCTGTGATCTTCAGTGACAGATTTTGGACACGTGCATTACTCAGTATGAGGCAATCATTCCAAATTACATAAAGTGACTCACCTGCCCCAACGGAGTAACCAGAATATTTCTCTCCAGGTTCATGTGCAATGCATGCCTTGCTTTCAATCTGATCCAGAAGCGCTGGGCAAAGGTAGCTGAACTGCTCAGCACTCAAAGTCGCATGTGGGTGCATTCCATGGGATGAGAGTATCTTGTCTGCATTCAGGCACTGCAGGGGACACAACAGTACACCATGGGTTGATAGAGTTTGTTTAGAACATAGCCTGACTAACAGCACTGAACTCACCAAACATCATGGGTAGCCACCAATGATCGAGCCCCTTAAATAATGTGGTGTTTATGTTACTGAACCAGCAAACCCCTTGACCATCAATAAGACCATGGTTGATTTTTGTTAACCGTAGAACAGATTTCTTGCACTATATCCATAATATCCATCAAATTGAAAAAAATGTCGATTCCTGATTGAATATACTCAGTGACTGAGTCTCAACTGTCCGCTGAGGAGAATTCTAAAGATTCACCAGCCTTTGGGTGGAGATATTTCTTCTCATATCTGTCCTGAATGGCCAACTCTTGATTTTGATGCTCTGATCCTCCATTACAGACGTCTTTGTCATTACTTTTCATTTGCTCAACCAAACACATTAAGAATTTTGCATATTTCAATGAGGTCACCTCTTATGTTTCTAAAATCAATAGAGTACAGGCCCTGTCACCTTAATCTCTTCAAATCTACCACCTCAAGCAGGTGAATATTGCCTCCATGTTGAGTATGTCCTGCTGTAGGAAGAGGGAGCAGACCTGCCCACAACATTCCAGAAGCAGCCTCACCGGTTCAAAAGCATTTGGAGCAAGATATCCCTCACACTTAATTCTTTGGCAAAAATACTATTTGTCTGATGAAATGTTTGCCGTTCTTGAAAGTTACCATTCAGTGATTTGTGTGCAAGGCCATGCAGTTCCAGTTGAACACCAGCACCAATTTATGTTTATCCAAGGCTTTCAATCCCATTAAAAAAATATTTCACAACCAGCATGAATGACCTCCTTCCCTCCATTCTCTTTTTATCTTCTCCTATACCCCCCCCCCCCCCCACCTCCCCATCCTCCATTAAAAGTTGGTTAACCAGTTCCAGTCTGAAACAGTCTGAAGAAGGGTTCTGACCCAAAACGTTACCTATCCATTTTCTCCAGAGATGCTGCCAAACCCGCTGAGTTACTCCAGCATTTTGTGTCTATCTCTAGTTGACGTCCTGCCTTTCTACATTATACTTGTGTTTCTATTCGTATATGTCCTTGCCCATTTGCTAAATAATGTTCAATAGTACTTTATTTGTTTGGGGTTGAAGTGACTCCACCAACACGATCACTCTAAACTGCATCCTCATTCTCCACCCTGTGTACAAAGCCTCTGGGTAACGCAAGCCTGTGCGGCCTTGTGTGGAAAAATAACAGTCCCCCTGCACTCACTGAATGGCACGGCCTCTGACACCATCGCCACCGTCAAATACTCCTATTTTCTAATTCCTCCCCATGTCTCACCCCCTCCAACGCCCTGACACTGCTCCAATTTCAGCCTATGCTCCAATGTTTTCAACTGCCCAGATTTGTTTCACACCTACCTGCCTCTCTTTATTCACAGTGATCTATAAAACCCATGACCCCAACCAAGGCTGAAGAATGGTCCTGGCCTGATACATTGTCTATTCATTCCCTCCACAGAAGCCGCCTGACTGCCTGTGTTACTCCAGCAGTTTGGTTATCTGTCCAAATATCTCCGATTGCTAAAAGTGATTCACCTTGGTGTGTAGGAAAGAACTGTAGATGCTGGTTTAAATCGAAGGTAGATACAAAATGCATTTTGTGCCCACCTGTGATTCACCTTGGGATACGCTACCACATTACTAGGGGGCTACATAAATGTAAGCGGCTGTTGTTGCTGCAGGTTGACAAAGTTAAAGAGTAAAAGGAATCCTTACCTCTTCTTTGCTCGGGTCTTTATCTCCATGGTCCCCAAGCTGATTGTTTTTTCCGCGTAGCTCTCCGACAATATTGGGTGTAGAATCAGGTGGCAGTTGTCCCCCCGTGTTGGTGGTGTATCCGGCCGTTGTGCGGAGCTTCCCTCTGAGCTCGAGTGCCGCAGATGGCCCAGTCGGAGTGGAGCTGGCGGTCGGAGGGCTACGTGCCAGCCGTGCGCGCTGCTTCCTTCCCGATCTGTCGCCGGGCGGGACTGAGTGGGAGTGTGCGCTGGAGCCGCTCTGGGCATCCGCCCCAGATACGTTGACGTGCTTTGGAAAATGCCCAGCCTCTCTTGGGGTGGTCTGCAGGCCGATTCTCAGCTGGATCTGCCGGCAGCCGGGACAGCAGTGGTGACGAATGGTCCCTTCTGCTAATACCGTGCGTTTCTTGGTGACGTGGTCAAAGTGCTCGCCTTTGGTCACCATGGTCCTGACTCCTCCCACCCCAATGTTACACAGCAGCTTCTCCAGTCCCTCCACTGTCAGGGTGCCATTTTCTCCATACTGGTTGAAGAGCTTGTGCAGGTAGTATTTCTGTTCAAACACGGCCTTGTACCTGTCCATGGCGGCGATGGTCGGATCAGGCCGCTGTGCGTGACCGTGCTCACTGTGCGTTGTGCACTGGGGATCGTGATCGCCGAGGCTATTGCACCCGTCCCACAGGAAGGCCAGCAGGCAGGCGCAGGTGAGACCGACAGCGAGAACCCTCCCCCCTGCCATCACCCCTGCAAAATGAAAGAAAGTCGTATCATTCTGTTTTTGATATACAGCAGTGAAACAGGCCCTTCGGCCCATCATGTCCTCGCCGACCATTGATCACTCATTCCCACTTTCACATCCATTTGCTGCACAGTGGGGCTAATTTTACAGGGACCAATTAACCGACAAACCACACGTCTTTTTGGGATGAGATGGGAAACCAGAGCACCCGGAGGAAACCCGCACGGTCACAGGGAGAACAAGGAAAGTCGACAGACAGCAGCCGAGATCAGGATCGAACAGGTCGCTGATACTGTGGTGCAGCAGCTCTATCTGCTGTGCTGCCCATCCACACACATGTATTATCAGTGGAGACGATAGAACAGCACTTTAAGGAATCTTGCAGCTTTGCACAAATCAATGTTCTGTGTTGGTAAGTTCCAAACATTCAGACCACCTGTTCCCTTCCCTACTTGGGACATTTTTAATGGCACCTCAGAATTATGGAAAATTTATGGCAGATGCCCTTCGGATCCAATTTCATCTCAGTTAAATCCCACCTCCCTGCAGTGGGAAAGTAATCCTGCAGGACGCAACTCTTCAAGTGCACATCGAGCCCTGTTGAAACGTGGTGAGACTTTCTGTATCTCCCACTAGTTCAGACACTGAGTTGCAGACCCACACTACCCATGGAATCAATTATTCTACCCACATCTCCCCTTTAATTCTACAAATTACTTTACATCTATTCGCGCTGTTTTTTAAAAAACTTTCAAATAAAATACATCTATTATGCCATCTTGTAATTTTATACTTTTAAATTGAGCTGATTCTTCAACAATATGACCGCAGCCCATCCCACTTTTATTAAGCCCTGACAGTTGCGTACTGTTCTAGCTCAACCTCCTTACTTTTATATCACGTGCCTCAGGTATAAAGGGAGGCTCCTTTTCACCATATTGTTGACCTGCCTTGATACCTTTGAGGATATAATGTCCCTCTGTTCCTGCAGATCAAACAGTATTCTGCGTTGCTCACCTTCCTTTTCACACTTCCTCAAGTGGGGTGCCCCAAATCCAAAAGTCATAGTAAGTCCTTCGGCCCATCACATCCATGCATTCCCTCTCCCTCCTTTCTACACTAATCCCATTTCCTCACGTTACGTCTGCAGCTTTCTATGCCATGGTAGGTACTTCTCCTGCTTCTCAAGTAGGGTGGTAGCCTCTGCCTTTGCCAAATCCTCAGGTAGTGTGTCCAGGACACAGAGTGTACAGTGTGGGTACCACAGCCCAGGACAGACCTCCCTCCTGCCCACACAACGGGCTCCAGCAACTTGCTCTCTCCCTCCCTCCCGGCTCACCCCACCCTCACTCCCTCCCCCACCAACCAACCCTCCTTCCATCGTGCTCTCCCTCTCTTCCCCCCACCCTCCCTCACCCTCCCCCCCACCCCACCATCACTCCCCTTCGCCCCACCACCCAACCATCCCTCCCCCTCCCTCACCCTCTTTCCCCCAGCCTCCCTCTCCTCTCCCACCCTCCCTCACCCCCCACCCCACCATCCCTCCCTCACCTTCTCTCTCTCTTTCTTTCCCTCACCCTCCCTCTCTCATTTTCTTCCCCACCCCTCCTCTCTTCCCCACCCATCATTCTTCCTACCCATCTTCCCCCTCCCCGTCCTCTTCCTTTTGTCACGTTCCCTCCTCCTCCCTCTCCTCTAACTCCCTTTCCCTTTCTCTCCCCTTCCTCATCGTCCTTGCACTCCCTTCCTTCGGTCCTTTTCCATCTCGAAGGAGAGATAGCTGAATGGATAGCAAATTGACTCCATGGAAGGAAGCAGAGGATGATGGTGGAATGTTGCTTCTCGGACTGGATGCCTGTGACCAGTGGTGTGCCTCAGGATTCGGTGCTGGGCCCGTTACTGTTTGTCATCTGCATCAATGATTTGGATGAGAACATACAGGGCAAGATTAGCAAGTTTGCTGATGATACAAAAGTTATTGGTTTTGCAGATAGTGAAGATGGTTGTGAACGATTGCAGCAGGTTCTGGATCGATTGGCCAGGTGGGCGGAGGAATGGTGGATGGAATTTAATACAGAGACGTTTTGGGACGTCGAACAAGGACAGGACCTACACAGTAAATGGTAGATCTCTGGGTAGTGTTGTAGAGTACAGGGATCTAGGAGTACAGGTGCATGGTTCCTGGAAGGTCGAGTCGCAGGTAGACAAGGTGGTCAATAAGGCTTTTGGCCTTCATTAGTCTGAGTATTGAGTATAGAAGTTGGGAGGTCATGTTGCAGTTGTACAAGACATTGGTGAGACAGCATTTAGAATATTATGTTCAGTTCTGGGCACCATGTTAAAGGGTTCAGAAAAGATTTACAAGGATGTTGCCAGGACTAGATGGTGTGAGCTATAAGAAGTTGAGTAGGCTGGGTCTCTATTCCATGGAGGGCAGGAGAATGAGAGAAGATCTTATAGAGGTATACAAAATCATGGGAGGAATAGATTGGGTAGATGCACAGAGTCTTTTGCCCAGAATAGGGGAATCGAGGACCAGAGGACATAGGTTCAAGGTGAAAAGATTTAATAAGAATCCGAGGGGTAAAATATTCACACAAAGGGTGGAGGGTGTATGGAACAAGCTGCCAGAGGTGGTAGTTGAGGCTGGGACTATCACATTGTGTAAGAAACAGTTAAGGGCCTGTCCCACTTAGGCGACTTTTTAGGCAAGTGCAGGAGACTCAGCACTCGCCACATGTTCGCTGGTGGTCTCTGGTGAGTCTCCTTCCTGGTCGCGAGGAGTTCCCGCATTCTGGCCTCAGTATGGTCGGCGCAAATTTTTCAACATGTTGAAAAATTTTCTGCAACCAAAAATTGGTCGCCATGGAGAAAATCGATAATCCTGTAGTCGTAGGTGCAGTGGTAGTGGGGTTGCCATGTAGTTATGGGTAGTCGAGGTAGTCATAGGTAGTTTTAGTTAATCGCCTTTGCTGACCGGTCATTTTCATTGGCTCATTGGGGGGAAAAAAACGTAAGCATGAGTTTTCAGAACCAAGGATAAATGCCTGCCGAACTTCACAACTGTGTATCTCTGGCTTCTTAAAAGTTGTCTGGCTTCTTAAAAGTGTCTCCACTCCTTCTCCCCCCCCCCCCCCCCCCCCATCATCTTTTAAAGGACTTACCGTACACTGTGCTAGCCGTCTTCACCCTTCCTATTCATCCCAGTGTGTGTCTGTATCACCTTGGCTTTGCACAGTGTGAATTTCAGACAGCGCTCTTCCCCCCCCCCCCCCCCTTGCGATGTGTGTGTGTGTGTCCAACTTTGACAGTCGCCGGCAGTCCGCTGGAAAAATCGCCTAAGTGGGACAGGCCCTTTAGACAGGTACATGGATAGGACAGGTTTGGAGGGATATGGACTGAGCACAAGCAAGTGGGACTTGTGTAGCTGGGACATTATTAGCCAGTGTGGGCGAGTTGGGCCGAAGGGCCTGTTTCCACACGGTATCCCTCTTGGACTCGCTCTCCTCCTTATTCACCGAGCCCCCTTCCTCTCTCCTCACCTCCCTTCCCCCCTACCATGCCCTCTCTGTCTCCCTCCCTCCCTCCCTCCCCTCCTTCCCCCACCACCTCCCCCCCTCCCTCCCTCCCTCTCTGTCTCCCTCCCCTCCTTCCCCCACCACCTCTCCCTCCCCCCCACGTCCTTCCTCGCTCTCTCCTTCATTCTCCCTCCCTCTTCTTCTCTCCCTCCTAGCTTTCCTCCTCATCCTTCTCTCTTACTCCCTCTCCCGCCCCATCCCTCCCGTCTTCCCTCCTTCATCCTCTCCTCTCCCCTCTCCTCACCAGGCTCGGCTGATCCCGCGCTGATGAACCGGAACCGGCGGAGTTTGTCCGGACCAAAGCTTGGAAGCGACTCACGGGGCCCGAGAGCCGCCCAATCACCGCGCGTCGGCTCCGCAGCTCCCCCGAGTGGCCGCACCGGTAACAGCAGAGTCCCTGCGGCTCCGCAGCTCCCCCGAGTGGCCGCACCGGTAACAGCAGTCCCTGCGGCTCCGCAGCTCCCCCGAGTCGCCGCACCGGTAACAGCAGAGTCCCTGCGGCTCCGCAGCTCCCCCGAGTGGCCGCACCGGTAACAGCAGAGTCCCTGCGGCTCCGCAGCTCCCCCGAGTGGCCGCACCGGTAACAGCAGTCCCTGCGGCTCCGCAGCTCCCCCGAGTGGCCGCACCGGTAACAGCAGAGTCCCTGCGGCTCCGCAGCTCCCCCGAGTGGCCGCACCGGTAACAGCAGAGTCCCTGCGGCTCCGCAGCTCCCCCGAGTGGCCGCACCGGTAACAGCAGAGTCCCTGCGGCTCCGCAGCTCCCCCGAGTGGCCGCACCGGTAACAGCAGAGTCCCTGCGGCTCCACAGCTCCCCGAGTGGCCGCACCTTTAAGGAATCTTGCAGCTTTGCACAAATCAATGTTCTGTGTTGGTAAGTTCCAAACATTCAGACCACCTGTTCCCTTCGTCCAAGGTAGGCAACGTCTGTGGTGCAAGTGCAAAAAGCTGGAGTAACGCAGCGGGACAGGCAGCATCTCTGGAGAGAAGATATGGGTGACGTTTCGGGTCGGGACTCGACCCGAAACGTCACCCATTTCTTCTCTCCAGAGGTGCTGCCTGTCCCGCTGAGTTACTCTAGCTTTTTGTGTCTCTCTACAGAAGTTTGTTTGTTTGGCTGCTTCAGATCCCGGCATCTGCAGTCTTTTGTGCCTCAATAGCCTGGCCGCTTGCACTCAGAAAAATCAGATTAACAGTCATGATATTGCACACAAAGTAGGCCCTGCGCCCCACTGATTTCATACCCAAGCAAGCATCTATCTATCCTAATCCTTCCCTAACTTCTTTTAATGTTCCCACATTCCCATTAACTTCGCCACTACGATTCTACCACTCAGTGGTTCACTTCCAATACACCAGACTCTTCCATCGCCGTCCATTGACATATCTCACTCCACCAGCAGATTAACCTGGCACAAGGGTGGCACAGTGGTATACAAGTGAGAGGAATATCCTAGCCCATAACGTCTTGGCATCTGAAACAAAAGCAGAAATGCTGGAAGAACTCATGAAAAAATAAGGTAGGCAACGTCTGCGGTGCAAGTGCAAATTCATTTCACTTGCACTTTATGTGCAATGAGACGAATAAAACCGTATTGTATTGTATTGTATTGGAAAGAGAAAAGAGAAGATCCAACAATGAACCATTCTACATTTCCTTAATCATTGAATGCTTTGATCTGTCGTTTTCACATCTCACTCTTCCATACCTCTTTTTTCTCTCTCCCCTGACTCTCAGTCTGAAGAAGGGTCTCACCCCATAACCTCACACATTCCTTCTCTCTAAAGATGCTGCCTGGCCCGCTGAGTTACTCTAGTATTTTGTGTCTATCTTAGAGGTATAGCTTTCTCGTTCCACAGATGCTGCTTGACTGGCTGAGTTCTTCCTGCCATTCTGCTTTTGTTCCAGATTCTGGCATGTACGATTTAGTTTGTTTTCTGTACTTCACGTGGTCTTTTGTAATTAAGTTAAAATGACCAAGAAAATCTCCTCATGATTTCTAGTTCTGATGAACAGCATTTAAGAGGTAGCACTGAGAATAGCAAGAGTACAGAACTGGGTAGACACAAAATGTTAGAGGAGCTCAGCAGGACAGGCAGCATCTCTGGAGAGAAGGAATGGGTGACGTTTCAGGTCGAGACCCTTCTTCAGACTGAAAGTCACAGGAAAAGGAAACCAGAGATATAGACAGAGATCTAGAGAGATATAGTAAATGAATGAAAGATATGCAAAAAAGTAAAGATGATAAAGGAAACAGGCCATTGTTAGCTGTTTGCTAGATGAGAACGAGAAGCTGGTGTGACTTGGGTGGGGGAGGGATGGAGAGAGAGGGAATGCTGGAGTTACTGAAAGTTAGAGAAATCAATATTCATACCACTGGGTTGTACGTTGCTTAAGCAAAATATGAGATGCTGTTCCTCCAATTTGCATTTGGCCCCACTCTGACAATGGAGTAGGCCCAGGACAGAAAGGTCAGTGTGGGAATGGGAAGGGGAATTAAAGTGTTTGGCAACCGGGAGATCAGGTAGGTCCAGGCGGACTGAGTGAAGGTGTTCAGCGAAATGATCGCCCAGTCCATGTTTGGTCTCGCCGATGTAGCCTCCAAAATTGTCCACATCTTGAACAAAGGGTACAGTAGATGAGGTGCAAGTGAACCTCTGCCTAACCTGAAAGGACTGTCAGGGTCCCTGGACAGAGTCGAGGGAGGTGGTATAAGTACAGGTGTTGCATCCCCTGTGGTTGCAGAGGAAGGTACCTGGGGAGGGCATGGTTTGGGTGGAAAGGGATGTGTTAACCAGGGAGTTGCGGGATGGGGGAAAGATAAGACTAAAGGGGCTCTGTCCCTGTTGCGCCTGGGGAGAGGGAGAGAACTGGGTTGTGGACTTGAATGTCCATCACCAAGAGTGCCTTGGGAACACCAGTATTGATGATCTGGCAAAGCCCTCAACGTGCGTGGCTGCCAAACTAGGTCTGCAGTCCATAGTGGGTGAACCAATTTGAGAGTAAATGTCTTTGACCTTATCCTCATCAAACCTCTATGAGAGCATTGATAGAAGTGTTTAGTTTAGTTTAGTGATTCAGCACGGAAACAGGTCTTTTGCCCCACCGGGCCCGCGCCGACCAGTGATCACCGCACATTAACACTATCCTACTAGGAACAACTTACACATACACCAAGCCAATTTACCTACATACCTGTGCTTCTTTGGAGTGTGGGAGGAAACAGAAGATCTCTGAGAAAACCCACGCAAGCACGGGCGGAAATCCCATGTTTGAGAGGTGGGGGACAATCCCCCCCCCCCCCCCCTCATGTTTTGTAATCCGGATTTTAAAATCCGGTGACAGTGGGGTTGGGACTGATGGTAAAGGGCGCCAATTGGAGGAGAGAGACGTCGGTCAACAGGCGGGGGGTTGCGGGACATGATGATTCAGCGCGGTAATTGGACGAGGGAGACGTCCTGGTGGAGCAAAGATCATAGATCGGAGTTTGAATCGGCCCGTTCGCGGGGCCTTTCATCGCCCGGCGTGGCTTAAAATCGGCTGTGGGATCTTCCACCGTCCCATGGTCAAATTGCTGCATCGAGGCGATCAAGGCTCCCGATGTTGAAGCCCCCGCCGGGCGATGGAAGATCCCGCGGCCGGTTTTAAGCTGCGCCGGGCGATGAAAGGCCCGCGAACGGGCAGATTCAAGCCCCACGATTCGGGGCGGGCGAAGCTGCTATTGCTGGAGTTCGGAGTCGGTCACCAACCAGGTCAGCTCCCGATGTTACCGTCCACAGGGCCCACGGCCGAAGCCTCTGAAGCCTCGTATGTGTGTGTGTGTGTGTGTGTATGTGTGCGCGCATGCGGCCACCAAGTAATTGTGCCCCCCCCCCCATGTTTCGAAAGCGATTTCCGCCCCTGCACACAGGTCACAGGTCGAACGTTCAAACTCTGTACAGACAGCACCCATAGTCGGGATCAAACCCGGGTCTCTGGTGCTGCAAGTGCTGTAAGGCAGCAACTCCACCGCTGTGCCACCGTGCCACTGCAGAGATCCTTTGGGATAGACTTATTACCAATCTCTAAGCTCAAAACTGGGCACCGTTGAGGTGATTTGGACCAGCAGCAGTAGCCTAATGTCTGAAGAAGGGTCTCGACCCGAAACGTCACCCATTCTTTCTCTCCAGAGATGCTGCCTGTCCCGCTGAGTTCCTCCAGCTTTTTGTGTCTATCTTCAGCCTAATGTCCAGTTGTTCACGTAGAAACCCCATGGACTGGTTCAATGAGACGTGCATGCATAAAAAAAATAGGTTGCTTACATAATGCTTTTCATAACTTGGTAACTTTCAAAGTGTTTTTTTAGGCAACAAATAATTGCATGAAATGCAATCACTGCTTTGATATGGGCGCAGATGCTGTGTATACGGAGGAATTGGAAGTAGGGGATAGAGTCTTTACAGGAAGCAGGGTGGGAAGAAGTGTAGTCTAGATGGCTGTGGGAGTCAGTGGGTTTGTAATAGATGTTGGTCAATAGTCTGTCTCCTGTGATGGAGATGGTGAGATCTGGAGATGTCTCGGGAGAAGTCGGAGATGATCCAAGTGAATTTGAGTGCAGGATGGAAATTGGTTGTGAAGTTGATGAAGTCAGTGAGTTCTGCATGGGTGCAGGAGAGCACCGATGCAGTCGTCGGGCGATCTTACCCGCTCGTTTCCTGGCCCTTGCAGTGTACAGTTCGTCAATGGAGGGAAGGTTGCAGCCTATAACCTTCTCAGCTGATCGGATGATTCGCCGCAGCCTCCGGATGTCGTGTTTGGCGGCTGAACCAAACCAGACCATGATGGGGAAGGTGAGGACAGACTCTACGATGGCTGTATAGAATTGGACCATCATTGCCTGTGACAGATTGTGCTTCCTCAGCTGCCGCAGGAGATACATCCTTGTTGTGCCTTTTTGATTAATATTTTTTATTAGAAGCAAACATATTATAAGGTATGGTAACATATTATAATAGAAATAAAAGCTTTTCATATACATCAATCATACATTATTAAAATTGTCAATTGTCGATTAGTTCTGCTTCTAGTGTTTTTTTTAATATAGATAGAAAAAGAAAGATAGAAAGAAAAAAGCATTACAAATACCATGAAAAGAAAAAAAAGAGGTGGAATGAATTACTTATAATACGTCTTTGGAGATACGTTCGTAGGTTATGAAATATATTTTTACATCTAATCCTGAGTTCAAGCTTCAGTTGGGTTTTCGTGCTTGGCCCATCTATCCCTTCAAATAGTTAATGAATGGAGCCCATATTTTAACAAAAAGTTCTTGTTTGTCCATTAAGACAAGTCTAATTCTTTCTAGGTGTAGGGTCTCCGACATTTCCACAATCCACATTTTAATTGTGGGGGTTATAGGACCTTTCCAAAATTTTAATATTAATTTTTTCCCAGTTATTATACTGTAGTCAAGGAAGTTTCTTTGGTTTGTTGTGAGTGTTAAACTTTGTTCTGATATCCCAAGTATTATTAATTTTGAGTCTGGATCCAATTTTGTATTAACAACTTCAGAAATTATTTCAAAAATATCAATCCAGAAGTTTTTAATTTTTATACAATTGGCAAAAGTATGTGTTAAATTGGCCTCTAGATGTAAGCATTTATCACAGATAGAAGAAATATGTGGGAAGATTCTATTTAGTTTTACTTTGGAATAATGTAATCTGTGTAAGACTTTAAATTGTATTAAAGCATGTCTGGCATTTAACGAGCATTGATGTATATGTTGTAAACTTTCGTCCCAAATGTCTTTCGTTATAGAATGACCTAACTAATTTCCCCATGTGTGTCTATATAGTTCCATCGGTGGTACCTCATTGTTTAAGAGGGTGTTATAAATATAAGCTATTAATTTTTCAGTGTTAGGATGCTTATTCAAACATTCATCAAGACTTTTTGGTTGCCTAGTCCTATATACTTGTGTATTAGATTTAACATAATCCCTAATTTGTAGATATCTAAAAAAATTATTGCAAGAGTGCAGTCCATGATTCTGTTGTAACTCTTGAAATGACAAAAACATGCCTTCCCTATAAAGATGTCCAATCTTTTTAATTCCATAATTTTTCCATTGTATAAAACCTCTATCCAATATGGATGGCTTGAATAAAGGATTATTTACAATGGGAAGAGATAGTGGTATATTATTCAGTTTTAAAGCTTTCTTTAATTGTTTTCAAATTCGTATTCCACTATGTATTATAGGGTTTTCCTTATAGGTTTTTTTATGCAATTTTTGTTGGAGCAAATATAATCGAACCAATTTCAAAAGGTGAACAGTCTTCCTTTTCCATCCTTAACCAATCTGCATATTGATCCATTTCTTCCAGCCAGAAATTCATGTTTTTAATATGACTGCCCAAAAATAAAATAAGAAATTTGGCAAAGCCAAACCTCCGTTGCTCTTTGACTTACATAAATGTTTTTTGCTTATTCTATGATTCTTATAATCCCAGATAAAGCTTGTAACAATAGAGTCGACTTTTTTGAAAAAGTTTTTTTGGATATATATCGGAATTAATTGAAATAGGTACAGTAGTTGAGGTAAGAAGATCATTTTTATAGCATTAATTCTACCAAGCATTGAAATGGGAATTGTTTTCCAGTACTGAATATTTTTGTGTAATTTATTAAGTAAAGGTGGAAAATTTAGTTTAAATAAAGAGGTATGTATATGTCTTAGTTACATTGATTCCTAAATATTTAAGTTTTATCTTTAACTATTTTGAAAGGGGATTGTTGCAATGTATTTAAATTGAATTTTGTTATTGGCATGATTTCACTTTTATTCCAGTTAATTCTATATCCTGAGAACTGACCAAATTGAGTTATTAGATTTAATAGATTTGGAATACTAGTTTCTAACTTTGTAATATATATTAGTACATCATCTGCATATAAGGAAATTTTATTCCTTGTATCTCTCGTGTTGTACCCATGTATTCCTGGATGGGTTCTAACGCTTTCTGCTAATGGTTCAATGGCAAGAGCAAATAGTAGTGGAGATAGAGAACATCCTTGTCTGCAACCTCTAGAAAGATTAAATTTAACTGATAACATTTGGTTTGTTAGTATTCTAGCTGTTGGATTGGAGTATAACAGTTATTGAGAGTACAGTACTTCTCTCCAAGTTGAAAATTTTCCATTACCGAAAATAACTATGACCATTCTACCTGGTCAAATGCTTTTTCAGCATCTAACGATATAATTGCTAGGTCTACATTAGGAATTCTATTTCAAGTCAAGTCAAGTCAAGTCAAGTGAGTTTATTGTCATGTGTCCCTGGTAATTCTTGCTTTGCTTGAGCACAACAGAACATAGTAGGCATTTACTACAAGGCATTCTATAAATATATACACAATGGTCAATATACTGATAAAGTGCAAATAACAGTATTGGCTAGTAAAGTTCAGAGTTATGTCCGAGCCAGGTTTAATAGCCTGATGGCTGTGGGGAAGTAGCTGTTCCTGAACCTGGTCGTTGCAGTCTTCAGGCTCCTGTACCTTCTACCTGAAGGTAGTAGGGAGATGAGTGTGTGGCCAGGATGGTGTGGGTCCTTGATGATGCTGCCAGCCTTTTTGAGGCAGCGACTGTGGTAGATCCCCTCGATGGAAGGGAGGTCAGAGCCGATGATGGACTGGGCAGTGTTACTACTTTTGTAGTCTTTTCCTCTCCAGGGCACTCAAGTTGCCGAACCAAGCCACGATGCAACCGGTCAGCATGCTCTCTACTGTGCACCTGTAGAAGTTAGAGAGTCCTCCTTGACAAACCGACTCTCCGTAATCTTCTCAGGAAGTAGAGGCGCTGATGTGCTTTCTTAATAATGGCATCATTGTTCTCGGACCAGGAAAGATCTTCAGAGATGTGCACGCCCAGGAATTTGAAGCTCTTGACCCTTTCAACCATCGACCCGTTGATATAAACGGGACTGTGGGTCCCCATCCTACTCCTTCCAAAGTCCACAATCAGTTCCTTGATTTTGCTGGTGTTGAAGCCCAGGTTATTGTGCTGGCACCATTTGGACAGTTGCTCGATCTCTCTTCTATACTCTGACTCATCACCATCAGTGATACGTCCCACAACAGTGGTGTCATCAGCGAACTTGATGATGGAGTTCGCACTATGTCCGGCTACGCAGTCATGAGTATAGAGTGAGTACAGCAGGGGACTGAGCACGCAGCCTTGAGGTGCTCCCGTGCTAATTGTTATCGAGTCTGACACATTTCCACCAATACGAACAGACGGTGGTCTGAGAGTGAGGAAGTCGAGGATCCAATTGCAGAGGGATGCGCAGAGACCCAGTTCTGCGAGTATGGTAACCAGCTTGGAGGGGATGATTGTGTTAAATGCTGAGCTGTAATCGATGAATAACAGCCTGACATATGAGTTTTTGTTGTCCAAGTGGTCCAGAGCGGAGTGGAGGGCCAGCGAGATCGCATCCACCGTTGATCTGTTGTGGCGGTAAGCGAACTGCAGTGGGTCCAGGTTTTTGTCGAGGTAGGAGTTGATCTGCGTCATGATCAACCTCTCAAAGCACTTCATCACCACAGGCGTTAGTGCCACAGGTCGATAGTCATTGAGGCACGTTACCTTACTCTTCTTGGGCACTGGTATAATTGATGCCCTTTTGTATATATAATATTGAATAATCTTCTCAAATTATAAAATGAGTAACGTTTTGGAATAAAACCAGTTTGGTCGGGGTGTATTAATTTGTTAATCACTAAGCTCAATCTATGAGATAGGATTTTGGTTAATATGTTTTGATCAGTTATTTAAGAGAGCTATTGCTCTATATGAACCTGGGTCTTCAGGATCCTTATCCGTTTTTGGTATAAGTATGATTGTAGATTCATTTAGAGTTTCTGGGAGTTTCTGTTGAGTATAAACGTATTTGTATAGTGTCTGTAGGCGTGGAGAAATCAGATCATAAAATTTTTTATAAAACATTTTGTTGTGCCTTTTTGACTGTGGAGTGGATGGTAGCCCCCCCTTTAAGGTCCTTGGAGATGATGGTTACCAGGAACTTAAAAGACTCCACAGATGTGACTGTGGTGTTGTTGATGGTGAGTGGGGTGAGGGGAGGGGGAGTTCTCTTAAAGTCTACTATCAATTCTGCTGCCTTAAGAGCATTGAGTTCCAGGTCGTAGCGATGGCACCAGGACGCCAGCTGTGTCACTTCCTGTCTGTAGGCAGATTCCTCCCCATCCTGGATCAGTCCAATCAGGGTTGTGTCGTCCGCAAACTTGAGAAGCTTGACAGAGGAGTCAGTGGAGGTGCAGTCATTGGTGGAGAGATGGTAAAGGAGAGGGGAGAGTATGCAGCCACAGCCAGACATAAAACAGCTTTTTTCCCCACGAGTAGTAGCTCTACTCAATAACCAAAAATCTGTAGCCTCCTATTGCTCTGGTATTTTATTTAATTTACATGTTCAATGAATAATGTTTTATTATTAATGTTTAATGTTTTATGTGTCATTCCTAACTGTCACTGTATGTCATGTTGTCACTTGCAGGCGGAGCACCAAGGCAAATTCCTTGTATGTGAATACTTGGCCAATAAACTTATTCATCCATTCATTCATCCATTCATTCAATGTAGCGGAGGTAGTGTTCGGGGATAGGGCCAGTGAACGTCTGGAGCAGTGGTTGCTTGACGTACCCTACAAAGAGGCAGGCATAGCCGAGGCCCATGCGCGTGCCCATAGCTACGCCTTAGATTTGGAGGAAGTGGGAGTAGTTGAAAGAGAAGTTGTTGAGGGTAAGGGCCAGCTCTGCTAGGCAGAGGAGAGTATTAGTAGACGGAAATTGGCTGGTTCTGCGGCCGAGGAAGAAACGGAGGGCTTTAAGACCTTCCTGCTGGGGGATGGAGGTGTAGAGTGACTGGATATCTCCGCTCAGTCCGCATTAACGTACATGATCACCCGGTTGCTCAGCACTTTAACTCCTCCTCCCATTCCCAATCTGACCTTTCTGTCCTGGGCCTCCTCCATTGTCAGAGTGAGGCTCATGTTGTCGACCTCCCCGTGGTGAGCCCTGTCAACTGACCTCAGTCAGGCGAACGACAACAAACAGAGACAGCAGCAGAAATACCAACAGCACATTGAACTGGTTGCAACGCCTGGAGAGCATTACATAACTTCTGCTGCCTCAAACGCGAGAAGAAGAAGAGTGAGGCCCAGCGCAAATTGGAGGAACAGCACCTCATATTTCTCTTGGGCAGTTTACACCCCAGCGGTGTAAACATTGACTTCTCTAACCATGTAGCACCTGCTTTCCCTCTCTCCATCCCCTCCCAGTTCTCCCACCAGTCTTACTGTCTCCGACTACATTCTATCTCTGTACCGCCCACTTCCCTCACAGATGCTGCCTGTCCCGCTGAGTTACTCCAGCATTTTGTGTCTACCAGCTGTTCTTCATGATGAGCGAGGAAACCTGAGCACCCAGAGGAAACTTGAGATCAGAAGGAGAACAGACCAAAGATCCTATAGCCAATATGGGAACAGACAAACTCCACGCAGGCTGGGGGCTGGGCCTGTGCATGGGGCGGGGCATATGTATAGGGGCGGGGCCGGTGCGTAGGGGCGGGGCCGGTGCGTAGGGGCGGGGCCGGTGCGTAGGGGCGGGGCCGCCTTTTGCGGGCGTGGCCTGAATGGATGAGGCCTGTGCCCGGGGGGCGGGGCCTGTGTGATTCTATTTTCATCTCCCATGCGACCCGCTGCGGCTGTACGGAAGTGACGTTGTTGCCATGCGCCTGCCAGGTGATTGGCGGCGAGTTGACCGGCCGTTGGAGGTGGCGATGGCGGAACCGTTGGCGTCCGGGAGCGGCGGTGAGGGAGCGGGTTAGAGCGGGATCGGGATCGGGACCGGACCGGGACCAGGGGAGCGGGGACTTGGGGCCTGGGGTAGGAAGCTGGGGGCGGGGTGTAAGGAACGGCTTAAGCGGGGCCGGGGTAGTGGGGCAGAGCGGGGCCAGGGGAGGGGAAGGGACAGTCAGAGGTCGTCTTTTTCTGATTGCTCCACATTCCCGACATCATAAGCCAGGACCCGTCCCGTCCCCCCCGTCCCGTCCCCCCCCCCCCCCCCCCCCGTCCTCACCCCGGTGTCCCCCTGGTGCCCCCCTCGCCTCCTCCCTGTTGTGTCGGATTTCCCCGGGGTCCCGGTTCTGCCCTGGGTTGGAAGTTGTCCACCGATATTGAACCAGCAGCAAGTTACTTTGGGTCCGTTATCGAGTTTATGTTGAAGCTGGTCCGCACACAACGATGCTCTGCAACTGCTCAGTACCTCTTGTGTCGACTGGTGGTTGTCCTTTGTGATGACCTATTCGTTGCGGTCTCCCAACATTATGCCCCTTGATCTTCCCCAGAAGCCATCAGACAATGATTTTCCAAGTTCCTTGTTAATTCCCCGTGCAGCTTGTATGTTGACACTGAAAGGAAATGCTGCAGAGCACTTTAATTTTTTGAAAGTTTGGTAGTTGTACAGTATTTAATTTTTCAAGGAAATCATCAAAAACTTTTAATCTGCAGAAGTCAAGCATAGTGTCACTCGAGTATCTCTGTTGAATAATTGTTTCTCTATTGTAGATCAGGGGACTGATGTGAAAATAGAAAGCAATTCTCTGTCACCTGGAGTTGCTGACCATGAAAAGGAACTTGCGAGCAATGCTTATCAAGCTTACGCAGTGAGTGTTGCATTGTGAGAGGCACGGAGAAGTGAGAGTTGATATATAATCATACCTATAACATTTTATGCAATTTTCATTTCCATATGCATTTTATTCTCATTCATTAATCTTTGTGATTAACCAGCTAAAAGCAAATGATGCTGAACATACTCAGCAAGTCAGACAGCACCTGTGGAAAGACAAATGAAGTTGATGTTTTAGTTCAGTGAACCTTCTTTGGAGATTGACCTGCTGACTTACTCCAGCATTTTCAGTTTTCTAACATCTGCATTTTGTTTTTGGTTTTATTATTGTTGCTGACTCTACTGTTATTGTCTATGTCCTATACACTCAAATACCAGTTGCCATAAAAGACCTCCAATCAAATGTATCATTTGTTTAAATATGACTGTAGCGGCAGATTATTATATCGTTCAAGAGATTATTCCCTCTAGCCACTTAAGAGACAACATGAGGCAAGGAGAATGTCGTATTACACATGTTGTCTCTTAAGCTTTCCCCATGTTGTCTCTTAAGTGGCTAGAGGGAGTAATCTCTTGAACGATAAATGACATGAAGACAAATAATGACACAATTGTGCTCTTTAGGACAGAAAATCCCATGTTATTTACCAAGTGCTCTGTCATTCATTGAAATATACAGCATGGAAACAGGCCCATCTGAGCTGGTCTCATTTGCTTGCATTTGGCCCATATCTCGCAGATTTTTTGCAAAGCAGATTCCTGTCTAAATGTCTTTTAAACATTGTAATTGTACCACTTCTGGCAACTTGTTTCATATACCCCATCATCCAGATGCGAAACCCTTATAAATCACAACTCTCTGGTTCCGTCAAAATCCTTCAACACTGTCTCTAACTTCAAGTTCAAGTGAGTTTATTGTCATGTGTCCCTGATAGGACAATGAAATTCTTGCTTTGCTTCAGCACAACAGAACATAGTAGGCATTGACTACAAAACAGATCAGTGTGTCCATATACCATTATATATTAGATAGCCCTTTATTGTCATTCAGACCGAAGTCTGAACGAAATTGCAACAGTCATACATAAAACAACAATAAACACATATTAACATCCACCACAGTGAGTCCACCCAACATCTCCTCACTGTGATGGAGGGAAAAGTCTTAGGTCTGCAGTCTCTTCCCTCCTCTTCTCCCTCTGAGCTGAGGCGATATCCCCGGGGCGATGTTTCCCGCGGCTCAAACACCGCGGCCCGGGGTGGTCGAAGCTGCCGCCCACCAGTCCTGCAGACGCAGCCGCTGGCCCGCGGCCGAACCCCGGACTCAGGCCACCACCGCCAGAACACCGTCCCAGCCACTCTCACGTGAGTACCGTGCCGTCTTCAGCCTCGGGCTGGGCCGCCCCGACATGGGCGCCGTACCTCCCCCGGGCCGGGCCGCCCCGACATGGGCGTCGCCTCTTCCCCGGGCTGGGCCGCCCCGACATGGGCGTCGCTTCTCCCTCTGGCCGGGCCGCCCCGACTTGGGCGTCACTTCTTCCCCCGGCCGGGCCGCCCGACTTGGGCGTCGCTTCTTCCCCGGGCCGGGCCGCCCCGACGGGCGCTCACGGGAGCACTGTTCCAGCCCTGAGCCGAACCACCCTCACGGGAGCGAGCTTAGGGCGAGTCCTGACGGGCTCTGCCTCCGGAGCCTCGAGGTCGCCACCTCCATTAGGCCTCAGCGCAGACGGAGGCAGAGAAGGGGAATACGACAAAAAGTCGTATTCCCCCGCAGGGAGAGACTGCAAACCCTGTTACAACCCCCCACCCCCCCAAAACACAAACTAAAAACCAAAAGCTAGACTAACCAAAACGAAATAAACAACACAAAAAACACAAACAAACAGGACTGCCGATGAGCCGCTGCAGCCAGTGCCGCGCCGCCACTACCGATTCATGTGTGTATATAAATATATACACACATGAATAAATAAACTGATAAAGTGCAAATAACAGATAATGGGCTATTAATGTTCATAGGTTTGTCCGAGCCAAGTTTAATAGCCTGATGGCTGTGGGGAAGTAACTATTCCTGAACCTGGTCGTTGCAGTCTTCAGGCTCCTGTACCTTCTACCTGAAGGGAGCAGGGAGATGAGTGTGTGGCCAGGATGGTGTGGGTCCTTGATGATGCTGCCAGCCTTTTTGAGGCAGCGACTGCGATAGATCCCCTCGATGGGAGGGAGGTCAGAGCCGATGATGGACTGGGCAGTGTTTACTACTCTTTGTAGTCTTTTCCTCTCCAGGGCGCTCAAGTTGCCGAACCAAGCCACGATGCAACTGGTCAGCATGCTCTCTACTGTGCTCCTGTAGAAGTTAGAGAGAGTCCTCCTTGACTAACCGACTCCATAATCTTCTCAGGAAGTAGAGGCACTGATGTGGTTTCTTAATAGTTGCATCAGTGTTCTCGGACCAGGAAAGATCTTCAGAGATGTGCACGCCCAGGAACTTAAAGCTCTTGACCCTTTCAACCATCGACCCGTGGATATAAACGGGACTGTGGGTCCCCATCCTACTCCTTCCAAAGTCCACAATCAGTTCCTTGGTTTTGCTGGTGTTGAGGGCCAGGTTATTGTGCTGGCACCATATGGACAGTTGCTCGATCTCTCTAACTTGTTGCCTATTTTAATAGCTTAATCCTTCCTACAGCATGACAACTAGAACTCTACTTGTGGATGTTAGCTCGCATTTCCAGCATTTGGGGTTTTTTCTGCGCAGTGTCACATTTTATGTGATCTCCAGTTGCACCTCCCCAGATGTACCTTTTGCTATTCACTGCCATCTACTTTCAGCTAGCCACTATCATTTCTTATCATTCAACCTTTCCCGGTCTCCATCACAGACTTTATGTTCACTCTGCCTCCCTCTGCAACTCAGCTTGTTTTATTTTCCGTTCTGATGAAAGTTAATCGATCTGAAATGTACCTCTTCCACTGATACTGTTGGATCGACTGAGAATTTGACATTTTATAGTTCTGCCTACAGCAGCGATCCTCCACAGTAATTGAGTTGAATCCTCATCCTCCTTATTGATGGGACATTAGCACAAGCCCCTCAGATCTCTGATTTATTTGCCTGATGTCCACCTTTTTAATATACTTTGTGTAGGAAACTCCTCAAAATAGTTGTAAGAATCAAGAACAGCTTATTGACTCCTTCCCTGGTCTGGGGAATTTGATTGAATTATTACAATGTGATGTTGCAGTGGCCATGCTAACTGGGGCAGAGATATAAAAGTGGAGCTCTTTCTTGTGCTTGTCACAGTGAAGCACAGAGACACTGCACAATTACTAGGCCGGTCATGTTGACAGTATTGTGTTGACGGTATATTTATATCTCTAAAGCAAATGAAAGTGTGGGTTTCACAATTTGAAGCATAACAGAACAGTAACAGAGAAGCACCAATGACACAGCTAACAGAGCAGTTATAGTGACTTGAATTTAATCTTAATCTCTGGATCTATCAGTGTGGAGCTTGAACGTTCTCTCTAGATTTCCTCCACATATCCCAAAGACATGCAAGTTGCTAAATTAATTGTATACTGTTGCTGCTTGTCTCTAGCTAAGTGGTAGAATATGGGAGAGGGGGTTTATGGGAATGGGTTAGGGGAGGATTAGTGAAAAAATGGGTGCATGATGGTCAGTGTAGATTCAGTAAGCCAAAGGTCCTGCATCGTGCAGTATCTTGTACAATTCTGTTTGTTGCAGAAATACATTCTGCCTTACAGACCATTTCTTAGTTCTCTTTTATGAGACTGTTTGCCATCTCTAAGCTTTATTTGCCTACTCCCACTAATATCATGGACTGCTTTTTGTTGAGCCCCAGCACTGTATATTATTGATATGAAGTTCTAAAGGATAAATTGCTGTAAATCGTGGTTGCCTTTGTGTTTTTATGCATTGTTTTACTTCAGGCAGGGCAGTTTGACACTTGCCTCCAGTGTCTGGCTCATCTGCAAGAACTGAACAAAGATGATTACAAAATATCTCTGAATAAAGCAGTGGTGGAGTTCTATAAAAATGGGCAGACTTTGACAGACACCTTGAGGCAGACACTCAACTTGTTGAAAAATCAGGTGAGTACCCAGCGCAACATTATCTGTGACTTTTCCCACACTCTGGGATATTAAGGAAGTGAGGCAGTTCCTATCTCGATGAATAGAAGTTTATTTTGGTTCCTGTTTCAGCATTCATTGAGAACGTATCTGATGTGTGATCTAACCCGGTCTTTTGATCTAACCCTTTTTTCTTTTGCTTAATAAACAATTAATCTGCTCTAAACTTAATTGATATTGTACAGGTTGTTATTTGCAGAGAAAAATCCCATACTTCTACAACACTTGGTGTGTAGAAGAGTTGCTGAAAGGCCCATTTGTCTTGGGCTCTCCAACCAGACTCTCTACACTACCCATTAATATCTGTAAAACTTTGTTCAAATTAAAGGGAATACAGCTAGCCCTTGTTTTGTGAAAGCTCTCCTGGTAATTTGAACCTTGGAGCTTATGGCACCATTTTGCTAAGTCTACACTGCACTCCCTCCAAGACCAATATTTCTTTCCTGTGTCACATGCGTTGTGCTCTGGTTGTAATTTGACCAGGTGGTGTGGTGTATAATAATAATAATAATAATAATAATAAACTTTATTTCGGACATTACAACATTTCATAAAAATGTATAGTATTGTGCTCCATTCTCAAGGTAAAAGGGCAGATTCCACTGATGTTTTTTGGTTTTATTTTGTGTCTGTACATACCAGCTCAATGTGCAGGTGGATTCTTGAGTGTGAATGAACATCCACCTTTTTCCATTTTTTTCCATGGTTTATGTAGATGGTTTGGGATCACATTAAGATTATATTAATTTGCCCAATTGCTGAATTACACATCCTTGTTAAATTATGTTTTCACCAACACTGCTCGCAGTGCTCCCATTTTTGTCATTGATTGATGGAGATAGGGAGGTGTTTTCCCAACTGTGGTTTTAAAATGCAATGATTATATGTGGGCTCAAATCCTCTTGGTGCCCACTCTTCACACCCTGCCGATCCAAATGTGCGGCCATTATGAATGAATAAAACTATGAATGAATGAAATCTCTGCCACCAACCCAGATTCCTAAAAAAAGGTCAATAATGTACATTCCACATGCTTCAATTGTAGCCTGAAGTTTGTGCAAATTTATCAATTGCCTTCTGAATGACCCAAAAACAACACATGTTGACATTCTCATGCATCTTACAGTACCTAGTCATAATGCATCTATGCTGACTGTCACTGACTATCTGAGATTTGAGGTGTCTTTATTTTCACAATGATAATCGTTAGCCGCTGCTTTCTAACTCCACTCGGTTCACTTAAATATTTGAGGGAACAGTACAGGCTTTCAACCTACGGGAGCCTGCATCATGTGAATGCTGAAAGATTGTAGATAGGCCATCCGCAATGCAACCGACATCTTTAAAACCAGGGAATCTGAACCACCTGGTCTTCGCCATTCTCTGTGCAGCACTTATTGGCTTCATTGCTGTTAAGAGTAGTGTTTCAATAGACAATAGGTGCAGGAGTAGGCCATTCGGCCCTTCGTGCCAGCACCGCCATTCACTGTGATCATGGCTGATCATCCACAATCAGTACCCGATTCCTGCCGTCTCACCATATCCCCCTGACTCCGCTATCTTTAAGAGCTCTATCTAACTCTCTCTTGTAAGCATTCAGAGAATTGGCCTCCACTGCCTTCTGAGGCAGAGAACTCCACAGATTCACAACTCTCTGGGAGAAAAAGTGTTTCCTCATCTCCGTTCTAAATGGCCTATCCCTTATTATTAAACTGTGGCCCCTGGTTCAGGACTCCCCCAACATTGGGAACATTTTTCCTGCTTCTAGCATGTCCAATCCCTTAATAATCTTATATGTTTCAATAAGATCTCCTCTCATCCTTCTAAATTCCAGTATATACAAACCCAGTCGCTCCATTCTATCAACATATGACAGTCCCGCCATCCTGGGAATTAACCTTGTGAACCTGCACTGCACTCCCTCAATATCAAGAATGTCCTTCCTCAAATTTGGATACAATATATCTGTCAAATATTGCACACAATACTCCAGGTGTGGTCTCACTAGGGTTCTGTGAATCTGCAGAAGGACCTCTTTGCTCCAATACTCAACTCTTGTTATGAAGGCCAGCATGCCATTAGCTTTCTTCACTGCCTGCTGTACCTGCATGCTTACATGAACAAGGACACCCAGATCTCGTTGTACTTCCCTTTTTCCCAATTTGACACCATTCAGATAATAATCTGCCTTCCTGTTTTTGCCACCAAAGTGGATAACCTCATATTTATCCACATTAGACTGCATCTGCCCACTCACCCAACCTGTCCAAGTCACCCTGCATCCTCATAGCATCCTCCTCACAGTTCACACTGCCATCCAGCTTTGTGTCATCTGCAAATTTGCTAATATTACTTTTAATCTGTTCATCTAAATCATTAATGTATATTGTAAATAGCTGCGGTCCCAGCACCGAGCCTTGCGATACCCCACTAGTCTATAATCAATAGTTTTGTTGTCTCATGTACCGTAACAGAACAATTAAATTCTCACTTGCTGAACCTTTACAGATCTGTAAGTGCAATAACATACAGATAAATCTATTGTAATCATAATGTAATGATTCAATAACACATGCTAGGTAACTGTAATAGTGCAAAACCAAGTCTCTAGTGTAAGCAATGATGCAGATCATAGAATATCATAGTTACTGAGGTCAGTGTTGTGTAGTGTTCAAGACCCTGACGGTTGCTGGGAAGAAGCCCTTCATAAATCTGTTGGTCATAGTTTTAGGCTTTGCGTTAATTTTGCTTGCGTTAATTTTGATGAGTCTCGTCCCTGATTCAGTGTTAGTTTTCTTCGGGAATCAAGCATACTGTTCTTTTCCGCCATTGTGAACTTTGTTGAAATGTAGTTGCGATGGTTGTGGATGGGGACAGGCTGTGAACATGTTAATTGAGAGCAAGTTGATCAGCTGGAGGAGGGCAGGTTGAGGGTGGAGTGGTGGAGGAGGGGGGTGTGCCAGGTGGGATTGTAGAGGAGGATTCTTAGTATACCAGTAGCATATTTCTCAGGAACAAATTCATCTGTGGAGAATAAATACTTGATAAGGTCACTGCAAACTGTTGGATTGTTTTAGGTCCATTCCACAGTGGAAGAAATGGATGGACTGGACGATGTTGAGAACAGTATGCTTTACTACAACCAAGCAATCATTCTTTACCACCTGCGACAATATACTGAAGCGATATCCATTGGGGAGAAACTTTACCAATTCATCGAGCCCTTTGGTAAGTGTGGGTCCTTTCACTCTCTTGTAAAATTCTTCGTTGGTAGTAGAATGTTCACTTGTATTGCTCTAGTCATCATAACCCTGTGGCTGGTTAAAGCAAAGTGATATTATTTAAAAAAAATCTTAAATGTTTTTTTAAGTAACTGCTTAGATTCGAGGTTCTGTATAAGCCACAGCCACTATTTCAATGTCCAAAAAATGTCCCACCATCCCCCTAAAGATTTTCTTGCAGATAATTTTAGCATGTTACTTAAACAATGTCGAGGTACCACCGCCATCATTTCTGCCAAATCTGCTGATAGGCTAAGTGAATGAAGAGCAGTGTTCTTTCCCTGGTTTATATCCCCAGTGTGGAAGCTCTAATAATTGACCAGTTCCAGTAGTTGCACTATGTTGTTTGAATGGAAAGAGCAGAATTCTGGAACGGGCACGCTACTGTGAGCTCCACCACAATGCAGGGTAGGCAGAGCTTCCTTGAAAGAATATAATGTTCCCATTGACTCATGGGGATCCACTGGGCATTTGGCATAGCTCCACTGCCCACTGCCTTCAAGGGCACATAGAAACTAGTGAGGATGACAGAAGGATTGTGCCTCCTCCAAACTGTCTACCCACCCTGACCCATAAACCACTGCGTACTCCACCTTATCAGATTCTGCCACCCAAGAACCTACAGTATTAGCGGAATCGGATCATTTTGGACCTTGAGTAAATGTTGAAGAAATCAGCAGGTTGGAATAGTGAGAGAGTTATCAGACCACACCATTCATGGAACAGCTTCCTACATATTTACCACGCTTTGCTTTAATTCACTGTTTGTGACTCTTGGTGATATCCTTTAGAATCTTGAGTAGGATTTGTCCTGGAGTCTCTTTGTGTTTTGTGTGAACAGTTCCAGCTTCTCAGGGACTTTATCTCGCCACTCGGGCGAATGGCTCTTTATCTGGCCTTCTCCAATGTAACAAGTGACCACATTCAGACACAATGCTAGATAGGTCCTGATCTGATCTTCACATATCCTCTATTATTCTACTTGTATTTTCTATTACTTGATAAGATTCTACTTGCTATCTTTATTGTTTCAGACTATGCTCTTATGGTCTCTAACCTTCATTTACTTCTCCCCTACCCATGCTGTCGCAACTGCGCAATAACAGCATTTAGCTTGCATTACACATTTATTATTTTTTCTCAATCACATGGTTTGGATTATTCCTCATTAAATCTTCCTACTGTGGTTTTCCCTAGATGCAATACTCAATTAGCTCTTATCAAAGCTTCTATTGATCTTTTGTGATTGTGACAAGTCATCTTTACCTCTATCTGCAGACTTGACTTTGATGTGGTTGACCATCACATTGACCTTCAGTGCCACCATCCTAGCCTGGTTCCAATTTCTATACAGTTGTAGCTGGAGACTGCTCTAATTACTTCTCTTGCTCAGCCCAAACTGCTACCTCTTAGCCCCTCAGGAATCCCTCCACAGTCCCTCTCCTCTACTTCCCTTGGCAAGGTTATCAGAAAACCTAGCACCTGTTGACATGGGTGATATGCTTTACCACTCTCTTGACCAACTATCCCTTAAATTGTCTGAATCCCTGTCTGATGTCCAGTACCAAATAAGGAGAAATTTCTTGCAGAACTGTAGTCGTTATTGCTTCCCAACAATCCTTCCAATCAGTGATTCCAGTGTGATTGCAGTCACTTCAGCTGTGTTTTCCAAGACAGGTTCAAGAAAGAGGGCATGGTTAGATGAAGGAATTACATCCTCAAATGTAATATTAAATGTTGTAATTACTTGTAGAGCAAAAAGGGAATTCGTTTACGCGAATGTTGTAAGGACTTGAGGGCCTGAGATTTAGGGAGAGGTTGAGCAGGCTAATACTTTATTCCTAGGAGTGCAGGAGGATGAACAGTGATCTTGTAGAGGTGTATAAGAGCATAATGGGAATAGTTAGGGTAAATGAACATTTTTACCAAGAGTTGGGGATCAGGAAGCAGGAGACATAGTTTTATGGTGAGATGGGAAAGATTTAATAGGAACCTGAGGGTCAATCTTTTCCACACAAAGGGTGGTGGTTATATGGTACTAGCTGCCAGAGAAAGTATTTGAGGCAGGTACCATAAACAACATTTTAAAGACATTTGGACAGGTAAATCTATTGGAAAGATCTTGAGTATGGGGCAAACACGGGTGGATGGGACTAGTGTAGATGGGCCTTCTTGGTCGGCATGGGAAAGTTGGACCAACGGCCTGTGAATGAGGAGTGAGATGGGATGTGCCATGGTGTTTTAGTATTCAGGAGCTGTAACTGGAAATTATTGAACCAGGTTGATTGGAAGTAATACCTTTGGAAGTTAACCCAGAGCCCAATAAATCTTCATATCTGCCATGTAAAAGCTGGATTGAGCATGATGGATCTGATGAGACTGCCTGTGTATTTGAAATTACAATATATCATTGTTTTAGATCAATGGTAGTTTGTCAGAATTCTCTCTTTGAGCTTGAGGTGCTCAGACTTCTGCTCACTAAAATCTGACTTTGTTTTGTATTGTTTTTGTCCCTAATCTTAAAACAGAAGAGAAATTTGCCCAGGCGCTGTGTTTCTTGCTCGTTGACCTTTACCTATTGACATATCAGCCTGAGAAAGCATTGCTGCTGCTTGCAATCCTGGAGAAAATGATCTCGCAAGGAAACAACAAAAATGGCAAGTCCAGTGAGGTCAGTATATCTGAGCCGATTGGAATTTGTCTGAGGCTCCCTGAAAAGAGGTGAACAGTGAGATTTAACAAGCTGCACATGTTGAAATAGAGTTGTTAACATAAAACATAAGAAGCGGGAGTCGGAAAGCTAGTTCCTCGATGCTTCACCATTCACTATGCTGACAGATGATTTTCTATCTCGTCCAGTTCCTCTTCTGATCCCTCAGTCTGGAAAACTACTGATTGCACCATTAAGTGTGCTCAGTTGGCAAGTGTTCAATGGCCTATGTCACAAGGATTTCCAGATGGCCTAAGCCCTCTGAGTGAAGAAATTACTCCACCCTTCAGACCTAAATGACCAATACCTTGTTTGGCAGGTTGACTCCTGATGAGTGCGCAATCTAGATCGGTGCCGTGAGGAGTCAAATTGGATGTGCAATTAAGTTGAGTCGCTCAATGAAGCAGCTGCACAGACCAAACCATGATCCATTTGCATGCCTTGAGTGTTGGTGCAATGGCTAAATGCTGGAGTTATCAAACAATGTCGTGAAATAATTTTCTCGACAGGATAAAGATTTCTGAGCTACTTTAAAGATGAATGTGCATTCCACTTTAATCTCACTGCACTTTATGATCTCCAATCTTTAAATGTATTTTACTGCTTTCAGAGCTTTCAATTTAGGTTTTTAAGAGTTGTTTGAATCTCCAGGCTAAATATGTTTTAAATAGTCATCCATGGAATGAGGTGATTAAGCTTTTATTGGCCATCTTATAGATACCTCTGAGAAAGGAGCTGAATTATTGCCTTTTATCAGAACATAAGAATTAAAAATAGGAGTAGGACATTTGGCTGCTTGTGCTTGCTCTGCAACTTGGTGAAATCATGGCCAATCTTATAACTGCATCTTTCCTGAGGCTCAGTGCCTCATCTATCACTTCACTTAAGGTCCAAAAACCTATCTCTGTCTTGATAATATGCAGCACCTTGACTCTCCGTAGCTCTGGAGTAAAGTAATTTCACCTCGTCTAAGTCTGAAGGATTGACTTCTTACTTTGGGACAGTTGTACCCTGATCAAAGGTAGACACAAAATGCTGGAGTAACTCAGCGGGTGAGGCAGCATCTCTGGAAAAAGTAATGGACGACGTTTTGGGTCGAGACCCTTCTTCAGAACCCATAGCACTGCAGCCAACAGCTCTTTGTTTAAATTCCCACGCGCTAAGCCGACAGCGCTCTGTTTAAACATTTGCGTGTCAAACCGGCAGCACTGTGTGTATTGCCTTACGCGGCAAGTCTGTAGTGCTGTGTGTATTGATTTGCGCGCCAAGTCTGTAGCGCTGTGTATTGCTTTACGCACCATTCTGCGGCTGATAGCGCTTTGCTCCCGGGGGAGGGGGGGTTGCTGGGATGCAGTCCCCTGCCATTGGTTATAGTTTGAATTTGGGAGGAGCGCTATTGGCCAGGGCTTACCAGCGGTCATTTCAACACTAATTTCTTACCTGTATAAAGGCAGGTAGCAGTAAGCCAGAAGTTAGTTTAGGTACGAGAGGGGTTCACCGATGGGCTGAGTCGCGATCAGGATCCTGGATGGAGAGAGAGAGAGAGGTGTGCTGCTGTAAACTGGACCCCGTGCATACCAAGACAAGTATTGTTTTTGTTCTTTCTTGCCAATTAAACTGATTTGTAACTAAACAGACAAGAGCTTTTTTTCGGTTCTACTAGTCAGATGCTTGAACCTCTTCCCTTGTAACATTTGCCGTTGTCAGCAGGATCTGACAAATAGAATAGAAAATGTTTGGTAAAAAGAAATAGCAAACGAAATGGTGCTGGTGCAGGCCAAGCACCCCCGCAACAAGCTGCTGCCCCCGTTGCAGAGGAGCCTGCAACAGGCCATGCTGCAGGTGGGACCAAGAACCTTGAGTCTTCAAGCTCCTCTAATGCTTTTAACGGGTCATGAGGAAGAAGTTTATTGTTGTGAATTTCACTCAAATGGATCAACACTGGCATCTACAGGATTTGATCGACGTATTGTTTTGGAATATATATATAGCGACTGGGATAATTATGCTACATTGGAAGGTTGCAGTGGAGCAGTGATGGAATTGCATTATAACACAGATTGCAGCATGCTTTTTCCAACATCAACAGGCAAAACTGTAGCAATGTGGGGCAGTGAAACTGGTGAGAGAATCAAGAGACTTAAAGGTCACACATCCTTTGTGAATTCAATTTATCCAGCCCGACGGGGACCACAGTTGGTCTGTACAGGAAGCATTGACGAAACAGTGAAGCTATGGGACATTCGGAAGAAGACTGCAATCCATACGTTTCAAAACACGTGCCAAGTACTGGCAGCAACGTTTAATGACGCAAGCGATCAGATTATCTCTGGTGGTATTGATGACGGTATTAAGATTTGGGACCTCCAACAAAACAAGTTAATTTGTACCATGCTTGGTCATACAGACTCGGTGACTGGTTTTACCCTGTGTGGGGCAAAAGAGAACATCACCAACCTCGCTGACCACATCGAGGAAGCTGTAGAGAATTTTCGAAGGATCGGAGAACAGTACCACGACTACAATTCCTCGGGAGGATGGTGGCCTTTCGGGATGTTTGCAGGCTGATGGACAACAGTGGTGCACTGGGGACTGACCATTGGGACAATTTTGTCGGCAGTTATATTACTGCGTTGTATGTGCAGATTGGCATCACGACCGCATGGACTTTACTAAAGCTTGTGGGCCGGTTGTAACAAGGTAACGCCTGCGGGCCGGATGTAACGAGATAACGCCTGCGGGCCGTTATCTTGTTTGAATATAGTTTGAATTTGGGAGCAGAGCTATTGGCCAAGACTTACCAGCAGTTAACTGATTTCTTACCTATATAAAGGCGGATGCCAGTAAGCCAGAAGTTAGTTTATGTATGAGATGGGTTCACCGATGGGCTGAGTTGTGGTCAGCGCCGCGGACGGAAGCAGAGAGAGAAAGAGCGGTGTGCTGCTGGAAAACAGATCCCATGCATACCAAGACAAGTATTTTTGTGCTCTTGCCAATAAATCTGATGTGTTCATGTACGAGAGGGGTTCACCGACGGGCTGAGGCGCGATCAGCGCCGCGGAGAGGTGTGCTGCTGTAAAGCGGACCCCGCGCATACAGAGACAATTTTCTCTTGCCAATAAAACTGATTTGTAACTAAACAGACGAGTGGGCCTTTTTCTGTTCCACTAGTCAGATCCCTGAACCTGTTCCCTTGTAACAAGCTCATAATGCTAAATCTGTTTGAGTGGCAAGGTTTATTCTGTTTTTCATTTTCTCCACAAGCTGCCCACCAACTGGTCCTCTCCCACAGTAAAAGTTCAACTGCTCATTTCCAACTCGCCTGCTTATCATTCTCTGTCTTTGCTGGATCCTGACCTGACCACTCCATCCATGCAGCATTTCCTTTGCTCCAATCTCTTATGCAATCCTGAATGTATTTCCTCTGCCATTGGTGCATGTTCCTTCAGCTGTCCAGTCTATTAATTTGCTTTGATCAAGCTTTTAATCATTTCCCCTAATATTTCTTCGTGATCCAGAGACATTTTTGTTTGCTCTCACTGTGCTGTGTGATCTCCAAAGCTGCCTGATGAAGATCTTGGGTACCTCCACCCCTGTGTGACCCTGGCGTATTCTGACCATGGCTGTATGACTGATTACAAGCCGTGAACACAGGTTTCTATCTCATCGCTTCCCCATCATCGAACACGGGTTTCTGCAGTTCTATCTCATCGGTTCCCCATCATCGAACACAGGTTTCTGCAGTTCTATCTCATCGCTTCCCCATCATCACTTAATCTGTTAAGGTATAAATATAACTTTAATACCAAAAGACCTGCAGCAGACACTCAGAAAGCCAGCAAAATTTTGTCAGATTAATGTTCAGAGTGAATCTACCTTAAGAGATATTCTTTGTATTTCTGTAGCTAACATGGTAGAGACATACACCATGAAACGGGCTCTTCGGCCCTATAATCCATACCGGCCAAGTTGCCTTCCTGAGCTAGTCCCAATGGCCTGCCTTGCATCCATATTTCTCCAAACCATTCCTGTCTATGATCTGTCCAACTTGTCATTATAATGAATCTGAGATATTGTGTGTATTTTCAAAATTCTTTTACCAGCCTTGTTAAATGTGGCCCAGATTGGGGGACACTGGTGGATTAAACGGTAGATAACAACAATCAACCAAGGGGATAAATATAAAATAAAATCAGAATGCTAGAAATTCTTAGTCTTGGAGTCCCTTGTTCTTGAAATGTTAACTGTCGTTCACTCTTGTTTGACCTGTTAAGTATTTCCAGCATTCTTGTTTTGATTTTTTATTTAAATCGTACCTGCAAACTGTTCTTTGCGGTATGCAGCAATGTAAAATTCTTTAAGGCCTCTTCTCACTGTTGTGTAATTTGAACAAAGGCTAACAAAGATGTCACCAATCAGAAGATTGATGCTGGAGTTATGGTGGAAGCTGCAAAGTCTAAAATTCATCAGGTAAGTGAATAATTTGTCTTCAACGGATCTTCCTTCAAGCAGATTTAGTGCGTGGTAGGGGAGGATTTTCAAAGTGCTCAAAATTGAAATGCATTTCGATGGAATAAATAAGGCAAAATTATTTCCATTGTGGTTTAAGGCCACTGGTCTAAAATGAAGGATGTGTGAATGAAACGAGTTAATTACTTTATTCAGTGGGATGTAGCCTTGAATGCTCTGTTTGATATGTTGGAGAAAACAACTTCTACAATAAGCCACAAGAGGGAATTGATCAAAGCTTGAAGAGGAAATAAAACCAGACCCTTAGTGTGGTTGAAATGGGGTTCAAGTTCATTCAAATAATTAATTTGGGTATGATGGGCTGAATCGCCTCCTTTGATGTAAAATAGTATGATTGGTCTTGTGTTCATCATCGTCAAGAATTACAAAGTGATCCTGGTTATTGGCTAGAAACTGGACTGTGAAAATGGAACGTCACATTGATAGAAAAGTTGGTGCAAATGAGATGTGTGTGCTTGCCAGACCTGGGTGTCATGCTTGCAATTTTCACTCTCCCCAATCAGAAGTAAAATATAATTGTAAATTGATAGAGGAGAGGCGAGAGGTTGATTCCTTGCCATCTTTGGGTGTAAACACCCTTCAAGATGGTCTGGAACAGAACAAATAATTAACATTTACATTGATCAGGCTTTGCAATGGGGTGTGTGCTTTTTATTTCTATGTCTCTGATATTTTTCTTTTTGCAGTGTAAAGTGAGGTCTTATGTACAGATGAAATCTTTAAAAGCCTGTAAACGAGAAATCAAATCTGTTATGAACACAGCTGGAAATGTAAGTAAATCAAGCCTCTGCCAGTCATTAAATCTTAGGAATTTTAGTCTCTGCGCACTCTCTCTTTCACCCACCGCTTTCACCATCTGACATAAATCTGAGTATGGTAGATGGGGGATGATGGCAATCTTAAAACGTTACGGCATACGGAGGCACTCTGCTCAGTGACTTTGCCAGCTCTTTGAAGGAGATTTCCAATCGGCCCCACCCTGCACTGTCCATAAAAGTAGTCAGTTTCCATTATAAACTGGTGTTATGGAATTTGTTTTGCTCTCTCAGGTAGTATTCCAGATCGTAACAATCAGTACCTTCAAAACTCTTCGTTCCCCTTTACGTTCTGTAAGTCTTTTCTGGTTGCTCACTTGTCTGTCAGAGCAAACAGTTTCACTGGAGTTCAACTTGCTGTGCTCCTGAAAAATGTGAATATACAGCACATTGAACATGCAGCTTTCAATTCATCTATTCCTCTAAAATTGTTAAAACCTAAAATCTTTCTTGAGCAGTCTTTCAGAGTAACCAGTTTCTATGATTTAGTTCACATTAATTGTCAGTTTCTGTATAATTTCAGAACATAAGAATGTAAGTGAAAGCTGGTATAGGACGGTCATCTCCTCTTGCCAGCTTCGCCATTCAATGTTCATGGCTGATGTTTTGGCTCCGTGCCACTTTCCTTCATTAATCCATATCGATCGATTTAATATCCAAAGATCGATTTAATATCCAAAGATCAATTGATTTTTGTCGAATGTATTCATTTACTGAGCCTCCGCTGCTCCCTTTTGTGCTTAAATCTATGAAGAATCTTTTAACTTCGACATGATTGTGCTCAATTGAATCATGGCTAAGGTTAAATGTTGCAGTAAAGTGTTCAGTTTATGTGTATGTAAGTGAGCACGTTTATCGGAACTAGGTCTATAAGCCTGGCATTTGAAGATCAAGCAATATTTATCATTGTCGAATTATTTTTTGCAAGATTTTGATGGATTGCCATAAATGGGCTTTGATTTATCATTTGTACATAAACTATAATTGTGTGTGTATGTGCATATCTATAAGCTATTTACTCTGGTTTTATGTAGTCAGCTCCATCGCTATTTCTGAAAAGTAATTTTGAATATTTAAGAGGAAATTATCGAAAAGCAGTGAAACTATTGAACAGCGCAAACATCACAGATCCTCCTGGGTATCTCAGCACAGGTAGGAGTCGAAAGAATTTAGAGTTGTTTCATTCTTACATTTATTTATTAGGAACATAGTCATAATCAAGAGCATGTTGTAATGCAAGAAAAGTGTATTTGTATGTATTTCAGTCTTATACAAGCCAAATTTCTTCAATTTCTCAGGGAGTGCCAAAAAAATCCTAAATGGGTTTCTAAGAAAGAGCTTTCCTTTCTTTGGTGTCCTTGTGACACAATTGTGTTTCAGTGATCTCTGTTAAAAATTGTTTGTTTTATTCATTTCATTTTGTTTCTTCCACAGTTAGTGGTCCAATATCAGCAGTCCTTTCTAACACGAGCTTGCATTGATATAGTACCTTTGACATGGCAAAGTGTTAGAAGGCTTTGCAAAGAAATGCCATTACACAAATATACTGAGGCACATAAGGAACTTAGTCAAAGATGGAAGCTTAAGATGTATCTTAAATGAATAATTTTGTGGAATAAATTAGTAATTATGGAGGAAAGTCTATTGCTTTGAGCCTTGGGCAGTTGAAGGATTGTCTGTGGTCGAGAGATTGAACATGAGATGCTTGAGATGACCAAACTAAAAGAGCGGAGGGATTGCAGTTGGGAGAATCTTAGAAAAGGGGGAGAAGCCATAACTACATTTGAAATTGACTGTTTATAGTCATAGAATTGTACAGCACAAACAGCCATGCTGAGCATTATTCCCCTACAGTAATCCAATTTTCTCACATTAGGACTATATCCTTCCCTGACTTTCCTATTTAAGTCTAAATGTCTTTTAAACTAGTAATTGTATCAAACTCCACCGCCACCTCTTGACAGTGCGTTACAAATGTCAACCTATCTGTGTTTTTCCCAATTGGGTTTCAAGAAAGGATGCTCATACCAGCTTCCTGCGGTTTGTTGGACTGGACATCACTCTGACAAATAAAGAGAGAGTTTGGCAAGCCTAGGTAATGGATGAGCTAGCACACAGGCACTCTGTTCTAGGTTTGTAGAAGATAGAAATAGGTTAGTCAAGACGTGTTAAAGTCATGTTTACAGCATCTGTTGAACGGACACAGATTTGAACAAAAAGGAAAAAGATGGTCTCTGCGTGGACATGAGGATATTAAGTCTAAAGCATATGTCTGTGTGTGATACCCACTGTTGTGAATTAACTGGTTCATTTTTAGGAAGATGCTTGGAGCTTGTGATTAGTTCGTAAGACAAAACTATGATCTAAACAATTTTTAGCTGGAGGGAATCTTTTGTTAATCTACGGTGACCAAAATGTAGCCTCACCAATGTCTTGTACAACTGTAACATGCCCATCTCAACTTCTATCTACCTGTGATGCCAAAAGTTGCCTTTTCATTCTGAATATTCTTGATTATCTTGCTGTGCCAAAAAAACACGATTTTTTGACTATTTTCCCTGAATCACTAAATATCCTCATTGATGAATCCACCAAAACCCTGTCACCTTGAAAATGTTGTCTTTTTGAGCAGTAACTGTTCACTTTAATTTTTGTTTAAACATTTACCCACAGGTGAATGCATTCGGTGCATGTTCTGGAATAATCTTGGATGCATCCATTTTGCTATGGGAAAGCACAATCTTGGAATTTTCTACTTTAAAAAGGCATTGCAGGAGAATGATGCTGCTTGTGTACCGTTGACAGGAACAAGCACGGATCAAGGTGGTTCCTTTTTGTAATTGTCTTTCAAGATTTAAATCAAAATGTTTATGATAAATAAGTTGAAGTTAAATGCATGCAAGTAGTGGATACTAATTTCTTGCTTGTGTAGTCCAGCTGCAATTAGTTGAGTTTTTTTTGTACAATCTGGTGATCAATTTGGTGATATCTTTTCTGTTGGTCAGCGATATTGCAAACTTGATTTTGTCAGAGGATTTTGGTGTCCACCCACTCCAAACACTTGAGCGCAACATTCGGAATGCCATATTAACAAAGTTCTCGTCTTCCGTATGGGATATGAATCAAGGCACTTCAATTTGTTAGCCGGTTTAAGATTTTACAGCTCCTTTCTTGGAACTGTAGACAAGTTCTTTCAGGTGTCCAGTGTTCATTTGTGCATTATGACATTAGAAGATAGAACAGTACAGCATGGGAATAGGTCATTCGGCCCACAATGTATGTACCGAACATGATGCCAAGACCAACTCTTATGATGGTGATACTTTATTGTCACTTGTACCTAGCTAGGTGCAGTGAAATTCTTTGTACACAGAAGAGATGCCACAAAAGTGCCAATAAAATTACAAACAGTACTTAACCCTTCCTCGGCCTCCACCACACCAGGTCCTCCCTTTGTTCTTAGCGCCTCTCCCCACACCGGCTCCCACTTTGTTGTTGGCAATACTGCCTGAACATAATTCATATTCCTCCATTCACTGCATATCCATGTGTTTATCTGAAAGTCTCTTAAATGCCACTATCGTATCTGCATCCACCACCACCCCTCGTAGCCTCTCATAATTTTATATATTCCAGAGAAAATGATACAAATCTATCCAACCTCTTCCTGTAGTGAATACCCCCTAATCCAGGCATCGTTCTGGTAAACCTCTTCTATACCCTTTCTGTAAGCCTTCATGTAATGGGGTGACCAGAACTGCACACAATACTCCAAATGCTCACTCTATTTCCGGACCAATGAAGCCAAGCAGAGCTTATGCCTTCTTAACCACTCTATCAATTTGTGTTGCCACTTTCAGTGAATTATGAACTTGGACCCCAGTGCTGTTAATTGTATATTTTCCCCTTGCATTTAACCTTCCAAATTGCAACACCTCACACAAAGCTGTCTAATTTGACAACGTTCCTCACTCCATTGGCCACAGAGCTCAGCCTGAATATTGTCCTTTCACCATAACCTTTCTATCAGTAAGCTAGTTCTGAATCCAAACAAATCTTAATCCTTTGTATCTTAATCTGGATCATCTTATCATTGGGGACTTTATCAAACGTGTTTTACTAAGATCCCTGTAGAGAACATCTACTTACCCTCATCAGTCATCTCTTCAAAAAAACTCGATCAGGTTGGTAAGACATGAACTGCTGCGTACAAAGCCATGCGGACTGTCTGTAAGTAACCCATTCTCTTCCAATTGGGAGTCAATCATATCCTGAAGAATTCTCTCCGTTACTGTAGCTGATCTATATCCCGTTCTATACCTTATAGGAAATTGTGCACATTCTGCAGAATTTCCAGCATTACAACAGTGATCACAGTTCAACAGTAATTTAATTAGTAACTTTCTTTAAGAAAAATACAACCCAAATAATATATTTTTTTATGTACATGCTTCCTTGTACCCATCTATATATTTTTGTTTATTCATTTTTATTGAACATAATTCTATGCAGAAATTTCTCGTAGCAGAGCAAACGTTTTTGCTAGTTCAGAATTAGAGGGATTGGAAATGTTAGAATTTTCACTTCACTTGGTTTGCTTTGGGAAGTTAACTTTGAAACCAATTCTCATTTAGCTAGCCCTGCTAAAAGTGAAATAGCTTACAAGAAAGGTGATCAATTTTGCTGCAGTTTGTAGCTTTGCCAAATGCTTTATCAATCAATTCAATATTTTAAATTTTGCTTTTTGTATATTTTTGGTGATTCAGGGAAGAAATTTTCAGGCAGACCAATGAGTTCTCTGCTCACAAACAAGCGTTATGAACTGTTACACAACTGTGGAATCCAGCTGTTGCACATAGGCAGACCTTTGGCAGCTTTTGAGTGCCTGATAGAGGCAGTTCAGGTGTACCATGCCAACCCACGTCTTTGGTTAAGGCTGGCAGAGTGTTGCATCACTGCCAACAAAGGGGTGAGTGGATTACTTGAATTGTCAACTACTATATTTGCTCCAAAGCTCTCTTTATTTCTCCCCATCCCCCACCCACCCTTACTCCTGTATCTTCTGTTCTTTAAACTTTGCCATTATCTTTCTTCAGACATCTGAACAGGAGACCAGAGGACTGCCAAGTAAAAAGGGGATTGTACAGTCGATTCTGGGTCAAGGCTATCATCAAAAGATAGTATTGGCATCACAGTCCATGCAGAACACAGTGTACAAGTGAGTGAGCACCTCATATTAGTGCATGAGGGAGTCGGTGAACACAGCATGTACATGGGCGATACTACTTGTACACACCAATGCTGGGTGCAAATGAGTTATGAAGTGATCATATATTTATGTTTATAAAGGATTACACTTACAAAATACTTTACGGTAAGATCCAGATTATCCAGTCTATCAGCATAGAAACCTGTAACTTCAATATTTTTTTGACGTCACTTTTGCAATGTGGTAGTCTCGGTTTTGGGCATATTACGTGATGGGTCAATAGTTTTTTCAAGTGGGCTTAGTACAGGAAACTGGCACTGAGGTAAAAGATCAACTATGATCATATTGAATGCTGGATATTAGCTTGTATTTCTAAAGATCTTTTCTGAATTAGAAAAAATAGACATTAAAATACTTAGAAATATGATCTGTTGGGGTACTGGCAAACTGCTAGAAATTTAGTTGTGGCCAGTTTTAGGTATGTGGATATTTCTGGGGGTTGGGGGAAGGGAGTGAGCGACAGGTACTATTCAATTGCAGCGGTCATCACGGCTATGTTATCTTGATCTGACAATTTTATTTGAAGGCCTGCATTGGTTTACTGGTTCAAAATTACAACTATAAGAAAATTGCTGAAGCAATCTATCTTGGGGGAGCAAATATTTTACTTTGCAACGAATTGTGATCTGGTCTAATCTGTTGGGAACGGATTCAATATTATCTGCAAATGGGAATTGGATAAATGCTTAAGAAATCTATTAGCCTCCATATGGGAGGGAATGGGACTAAACAAATAGCTCTCTCAAATAACTGGTATAGATACTATTGGAACAGGCTGAATGGCCTCCTTTTTCCACTCCGATTCTTCCCTCAGATAGTGTGTGCTGATATTGGAGGCTGAACATTGAGAGCCTTTTTTAATTGAATACAAGCCACAATATGTGTTAGAAATGGTGATGGATACATTAAAGATAAATTAAAGTAAATTATTCAATTTTGATATTGAAAATACACCTCCCATAATTTTTTTTGGCATGTCTTCATTCTTTTCCAGTGATGGGCAGTCTTCCGCCATCCCAGTGGCCAGTATGGAGTTTGCAGCCATCTGTCTAAGAAATGCTTTGCTTCTGCTCCCGGAGGATCAGCAAGAGATGAAGAAAGATAACGGTTTAAGAAATTTCAATCAGTCAGGCAGTGGTGAAATCAACAATGAAAGCAGTGAGACATGCAGGTACATTACCTTGGAAGGTGTGTTTGTGGGTCAGTGTATAAGTAGAGTGGAATTAGAGTGCACGAGTTTGAATAACAAGTATTGGAGGCCAGAAATCTCTGTTATGTGGTACTCACCATTGTCTCCATGGTCCATGCCTCTCCCCTCAGTAACATGCTGCCTCTTGGTCTAAAGGCATTGGGTGCATGCATGTAAGATGAATCTCCATCTTCAATTCCATACCTCTCTTTTGGCTCCTTTCTACTGAGGCTGTGAAGGCGCCCAGTGTTGGGTGAATGCTGTATTTATATAATGATCAACAAGGCCCAAATCATCATACCGTTAACCCTGTTCTCTTGTCACCAGGTCCACCTTCCTCCACAAAAACATTAATTCCTCCTTTGTTAGTTCAGACATTTTCTTGTACTTCTGTTGCTGGTAGGGTTAACGTTTATTACCCATGAGATGTTGATGGTCATGAACCACTTTAAACTTCTGGTGAAGGTGCTCCCACCATGCTGGTAGGAATTTAAACCCAGCAGTGGTATATTTGGAAGACATGTTATGTAATGTGGAAGAGCCTTCAGGTGATGATGGACACAACATGTGTATAGAATAGCTGGTGGAGATTGCAAATATAGGAGTAGCCTTACTGATGTGCCTTTTGAAAGTGGTACACACTGCAGATACATGTGCTGGTGGGGGTAGGGAATGAATGTTTAGAGTGGATACCAGTCAAGCAGGACTACTTTATACTGGAGAGTGTTGAGTTTCTTGAGGGTTACACTTACCTAGGCAAGTGAAGATTATTCAATCATGTTCCTGACTTGGACCTCATTGATAGAGAAAATTTTAAGTGAACATTAAATAATCAATCAAAATAACATGCGAAATATTTTATCCCATCCACCAGTGGTAAACCCCATGAAGGAGAGAGGTATTTGGTTCCAGGCCCACCATCTTCTCCGTTAAGGAAGCAGGAGTTAGACAATTTGAGGTAAAAATGCTTCCCTACCCGATCCATTTCCCTAAAGTTATCCTCTACAATGTCCTGTATAAATCTGAAGGGTTTCTTCAGTGGGAATCAAAGGAGAATTAATAATTTAAAGCTTTGAAAGGATTTAACTCCAAGTTTGTCTAGTAATGGAATATCATGATTACAGGTTGATTATATCACATCATGTTCACTGTTCTCTTAGGTGCTCCATTCTGGCTGGCAGTGCATACATTGCCCTTGCACTTGGTGACAACCTAATGGCCTTAAATCATGCAGAGAATCTTCTACAGCAGCCCAAATTGTCTGGATCGCTAAAGTAAGTAACAGAAGATGTACAACCAGGTGGTTATTATTAAATAGGATTATTTGAACCTTTTGAGGAAAGTGCTTCCTTAAACCTGGCCTCTTGGGCATTTGCTTGAAAAGGAACAATAGCCCATTTTCCAAATTGTCTTAATCATTCCCCATTGCTTTGTATATTTTTCAAAAGGGAATTAGACTAAATAGAAAGTTGTTACTAAAAGTTGGGGGTGTCAAAAGATCAAAAGATGTAGTAACTGAGGAACCAAGGGAAAGAGACAGCGATGTTGAGGAGATATGTAAGGTATCAAAAATGCTGGAGAAACTCAGGAGGAGAAATGTGATGTTTATGCTGGGAGAGTATAGCATAGCAGTTCAGTAAATAGGTTAGCATTCCAGAGAGCCAAACTAATGACTGACATGTTAGTTCCAATCCCACAACAGCAGCTGGGAAAATTTAAATTACTAACTCAATGATCTGGAATAAAAATGTTAATTGTGATCATAACATGACCAGACTGTAGAATGCACTAATCTCTTTTAGTGTAGAAAATTTGCTTTATTTAGCCACAGCTATGAGATTGTCTAAGTCGTCTCTGAAATGGCCCGGCAAGTCACTGGTAGAAGGGTAAAGAGAGATTAGCAATTAATACTGGTCTCGCCAGTGATGTTCACATCCTGTAAATGTATGGGGGGAAATGGGAAGAGTTTTGAAGTAACTGGTGAAGGAGCAATTCTCTTGATTTGTGCAGCCGTTCTCTTGTCTAATTTTGCTTAGGTTTCTGGGTCACTTGTATGCAGCAGAATCCCTCATCTCCCTGGATAGAATCTCGGATGCCATCGCTCATTTAAACCCTGAAAATGTTACCGATGTGTTCTTGGGAGTTTCTTCAAATGAACAGGACCAAGGTATATAATTTTGAGTTTTTAATATCGATTTGGGGGCAAATTTAGCAGATGGATGATATTGCGGGCTATTCCATTTTAAGACTTTATTTCACCCCTCATGAAATAGTACAGTGTAGCGGCACCAAACGTGGTGAATAAAGGTGAGACGTCAGGCCGGTTCAAAGAGTTGTTTATTCAGTGGTGACGCGTTAGGTTGGTGCACTAACTATAATAACAGTGTTGCTGTAGCTGAGCGAGGTTGTTCACTCGGGCTCAGCTACAGGTTGACTCCTTAAAGGTCTCGCGGTGAGATGACCTTAAGTACCAGGACACTCCCTCTAGCCCATGATGTCACGTGCCCTCCCTCGTACCTCCTGACGAGGGTTCGTGCATAAGTGGCCCGTGTATAGGCTGACGCCACAACAGCACAGAAGAAAACTGAACTCAGCTATTTATCCCTGCTCTTTCGCTATTGACCTGGATTTTTTCGTCTTTCCATGTATTTTTACAGCTCCCTATGAAATTTACTTCCACTACCATATTAGACAGCAAGTTCTGCTTTACAACAAATCACTCTTCTTAAATAAATAGATAAATCTTGTATTACTTTTATACCAATTAGCTTCAACCTGTCTTTATGCCATTTGAAGCAATTTTCAAACTTATCCAATCTCCTCTTGATCTTGCTTGCTCTAAGAACATCTCCAAATCTTTAGAAAACTGAAGTTTGCCATTCCAAGGGCAATTTCAGTAATCTGCTCTGCCTTTCCAATGATTAGACATTCTTGCTAAGGTGTGGGGCAGAGACATCAATTAATTGATTTCTTGGGAGTAGATGAATCAAGCTTTCACCATTATTCAAACACTTTCTAAAAAATTCTTTCCATCTGTTATTTCTCTGTGATGTCTACGCTTTTAAAGCAAAGGTAGAATATTAAAGCTTTTTTTAAATTGAAAAAATGTGTATGCTTATCTGTAAATTGTCCAAATGCTGCCTGAAATGTATCATGCAGGTTCAAGAACATGATCACGGTTTGAGGTTTTTGACGTGAAGCAACTTATCTTGAATCACTGGTTCATATTTGATCTGATTTGATTTGATTTAATTTATTGTCATTGTCTTCAATGAAGAGTCAACGAAAATCTTTTTCCCTTAGTCATACAAAATAACCCTAAAAAACCCCACAAAACACAGAACACAATAGTCCACAACACAAACATCCCCACAGCAGCACCAAAGTTCCCCACTGTGAGGGAAGGAAAGTCCAGTCAACCTCCTCGCCGATGTTCCCCAATGTTCACCCGTAGTCGGGGCCTCCCGAGCACCCCGTAGTCGCCGCTAAGGGCGACCCGATGTTCAGGCCCTCTCGTCGGCCACCTTCCACCGGAGTCTGCAGCTCCCGATGTCCACAGGCTGCGCTGGGCGGAGATTCGCGCTGGCGACCCCCAGCAAAGGTTCCCAGGACTCCGCGATGTTAAAGTCAGCGCCGCCCGCGTTGTGAGCTCCGCACCCACAGCTCCGCGATGTTGGAGCAGCGGCCCAGCACTCCGGAGCTCCAAGCGGCGATCCCAGGAAGGCCTCGCCCGCTCCGCGATGTTTCCAGCGCCTCGCCGCCGCTGCTGAAGCTCTGGTCCGGTCCTGGCAGGAAAGGCCGCGCCAATCCAGCTGGCCGCGAGGGGGGGGGGGCGAGGACGCGACTCTGATAATAGCCGCGTCCTCGCCAGGAAGCGACTGAAGGACGGTTTCCCCTTTACCCTACCCGCTTCCCCCCACATAAAATACCGGAAAAAAACAAAAAAAACACTCTAAACATAACAAAATAAAAAAAGACAGCCAGACTGTGGGCGGAGGCAGCTAGCAACAGCGCCACCGGATGTATACAGTAGTTGCATTCCTAACCAGAGCACTCATTCAGTGACAAACGTCTCTGTAGTGTTCGTAAATCCTCAAACCATTTAGCCTCCCCCACACACCTCCTTACTTCCAATGTCACCTCTCACTCCCATTTCTATCACAAGAATTTCTGACATGCTTCTAGTGTCTTGACATTCTGACCTCAGTACTTTTGCAAATCTTTTAAGATTACTCCTAAGAGGTTTCAGATGTAGCCATACCCAAATACCAAGGTTACAGCTACACTACAGTGATCCTCGTAGTCTTCTCCTGGTGCAGAGGTCTCTTTTCTGCCAATGGTGACCTAAGAAATGAATGCACGTCACAGGAGTAATTGGTCTGTGTAATCCAGTGTTTTGTCTATATGTGGTATTTGGTTGCTGGTTGAACTTGCCTCAGGAAGTTAGTTCCAAATTGAGCGACTATCTGGGAACGTAGTCATGAGTTTAGTCCGAGTGACCAAAAATGTTCGTTCCAAAAACTCCCCTCAGTTGTCCCCAGCCTAAATTCTCTTCTTCATGCTAATTTTCTAAAAATGAATCTTCAAGATGAGAGCAGTGTTAGAAAGCTTGCCATTTATTGCCCATCCCTGTGCTACTAATAAAGGTGACTACCTTCAGCTGTAGTGGATATGGGGAAGGTGCTTCCACAGTATTATTAGGGAGCAGATTCTCCAACAATCAATAATGTAGGTGGGGCATATACTTATCTGAGTTGTGAAGTTCATGATTCAAAAGAATTTGAGTTTTGGGTGTCCTTCCACCTGTTGGAGGCTATGTGATGAAAGTTATATAATGCATCATATTTTGTTTCATTGGTTTTAACTTCAGATTGGAGAATGTCATAGGAGATTGCAGCGATCAAATTGACACACAATTTAGCTGCTTGAAAGGACTAAATTTCTTTAGTTATTATTGTATTGAGACATTTTGGCATTTTATTTCAGGTTCTGACCGAGGAGAAAATGAACAGATGGAAAGCTGTAAGTATACATTTAAAATCTTCCCATTTAGAGACACATTATGGCTATTTCTAGAATCCAAAATAAAATTAGAACATGCTGGAAACGTTCAGCGTGTCAGGCGTCATCTGTGGAGAACCATGTTCTTCTTGGTTTCCTGGTCCTCCAAAAATATTCCAAATTGAATTTAAACTGGAGGTGGCGGAGGGTGGACTTAAGCATGTTAGTGATCTAACATGGTAAACCTAAGCCTAATCTTCCGTCAGAACTGGAAGATGATCAGAGAATAATTGCAAAAGTTACTGATACAATGCTAAAACATAAAATGACTCCCATGGCTATCTGGACTACACTTCTTCCCACCCTGCTTCCTGTAAGGACTCTATCCCCTATTCCCAATTTCTCCGTCTACGCAGCATCTGCACCCAGGATGAGGTGTTCCAAACCAGGGCATCGGAGATGTCCTCATTCTTTAGGGAACAGGGGTTCCCCTCTTCGACTATAGATGAGACTCTCACCAGCGTCTCTTCTACATCCCGTAGCTCCGCTCTCACTCCTCACCTCCCCACTCGTAACAAGGGCAGAGTCCCCCTTGTCCTCACTTTTCACCCTATCAGCCGTCATATACAACAGATAATCCTCCGACATTTTCGCCACCTCCAATGGGATCCCACCACTGGCCACATCTTCCCATCTCCACCCCTTTCGGCTTACATGTAAGGTGGGTTGTTGTGTGAGGCATAGTAGACCAGAACCTTTCCTGTGATACCATCTGTGCATGTTATTGTACATTGGTGTTCTCACATTGTTGGACAGCAACCACATGATTTAAGTGTTTACAAGCGTGTTAATTTTCAGTTCAAATATCACCACAAGCTGGCTGACCTGCCTTGGCTTTCAAACTGGCAATGCCTTGGTTTTAAAAAATTCATCTATTTAATCAAATCCATGGTTTCAGACTCCCTATCTTTGCAACCGCTTTTGCCCTCGACTTTTGGATCTGTACATCTCCCCTCTTGTGCGTTCCAACTTTAATCCCTTTGCAACTGACAGCCTTTCTTTGATCTGCCTAAACTGTAGAAGAATTTCTAAAAAAAAAAATTCTGCCCCTCTTGAAACGCTGCTTAAAACCAACACTTTGACCAACCATCTAATCACCCTTCTTTCATGGCTATGTCTCAAATTTAATTTAATTCAAGACCCTTCTCCATTAGGATCATCAGGCTGTTGATTGAGTTTTATTTAGTTTGATGTGACAAAATAGAGATTAGCATACCTCAGCTAAGCATTTAGTAGAATCATAAATAAAATGATGACCGCGCCCTTGTCCATGCCAGTGAGAATCTGCTGCCCAAACTAACCCCACCATTGGCATCAGGCCCATAGCCCTGCAGGCCATGTCTTCAAATACACATCTGAGGACTGTTTTAATGTGATAAGGATTTCTGCATCTATCATCCTTTTTAACACTACGTTCCAGATCTCCACCAATCTATTAAAATAGCACAGCACAGGAACATGCCCTTCACCTACAATGTCAGTGCCATAAATGATGCCAAGACAACTCTTACCTGCCTGCACACATGGGCGGAAATCCCAGGGGGGGGCACGTTTCCATCCCCCCACCCCCCAATGTTTTGAGAGGTGGGGGACAATCACCCCCCCCCCCCCATGTTTTGTAATCTGGATTTTGAAATTTGGTGGGGGGGAAAACTATTTAAAAATCTCCGCTTTCCGTGAGACAGTGGGGGTGGGGCATCAGTCATCGGACTGAGGATAGAGCGCAGTGATTGGAGGAGGGAGGTGTTGCTCAGAGACGGAAGTAGAGGGGTGGGACTGAGAATAGAGCGCGGTGATTGGAGGAGGGAGACGTCCTGGTGGAGCAAAGATCATAGAGCGGAGCTTGAATCGGCCTGTTCGCGGGGCCTTTCATCGCTCGGCCCGGCGCGGCTTAAAATTGGCCGGGGGATCTGCCACCGCCCGCGGTCAAATTGCTGTGTCGAGGCTCCCGATGTTGAAGCTCCCGATGTTGAAGCCTCCGCCAGGCGATGGAAGATCCCGCGGCCGGTTTTAAGCCGTGCCGGGCAATTAAAGGCCTCGCAAACGGGCTGATTCAAGCCCCACGATTCGGGGCAGACGAAGCTGCTGTTGCTAGAGTTCGGAGTCGGTCACCAACCAGGTCAGCTCCCGATGTTACCGCCCACGGCTGATGCCTCGCGTGTGTGCGCGCATTTGCGTGCGGCCACCAAGAAATTGTGTTCCCCCCATGTTTTGATAGCGATTTCCGCCCCTGCCTGCACATAATAGAAAACATAGAACAGTACAGCATAGAATATATTATAAAAGGTGGTGAATTGAGCTCTGCCTAATCCCGTTGGTGATGACTTTCCAGTCACACAAACGCCAATCATTCATTGCTCGATGCTTCCTGCCTCTGAACCAATTTTGAATCCAATGAGCCGCTCTCCCTTGAGTACCGTTAGCTCTTACTACTTTGAATAACCCGACAGGTGGCATCTTGTTAAGAGTTTTGCTCAACTCAATATAGACTATGTCAATTTTTCTGAGCTCGCCCTTTTGTTATCTCTTCAAAGGATCAATTTGGTTAGACATGATCTTCCTTTAACAAGCTGTTCCTGGTTGTCCCTGATTAATATATGACTTTCTAAGTGAAGGTTTATATTGCTCCTTTGAATTGAATAATTTGCCCAGCACGGAAATTAAAATAGTCACCATATAACCAATTAATTTGTTTATTTACCTTTATTAATTAATGTTATTTACCACATTAAAAAAAAACCTTTGGAGGTTCTTTGCTATTTTTATTTTAAACTGTCCTTCCTTATTTTCCCTTTCAGGCAAATCAGTATTCTTCCAGGCTTTTTGCTGTATTAACCTGTATATATATTTTTCCTTTAACTGAGAAAGCCAAGTGTCCTCTAACAATCAAGATGTGGATCTATATATTAATGTGTTTGTTATATGGTTAGCGTGAATGTCGCCTTTCTGATCGCTTACAGCTGTTAAATTTGAATTTTGCTTCCACCAAGAGATTGGAGGTATTCTGGCAATTAAATTGAAACTGCACTGTGACAGGTTGAGTTTTGATTGATATGATGGCGCAGAAGCTAGATTATCGTTTTTGCACAATTAACAAAATTATATTTATCCTTCAATCAGATAGGTCTCAGAATCAGATTCCAAACTAAATTGTGCTCTTCTAATTTTATTTTGTGCATTTAACAGCAGGGAAACAGATACTGCAATGTTATCCAAATTCTGTTACATCTGCTCGTGCAATGATGCTCTTTAACCTTGGCAGTGCATATTGTCTACGCAGTGAATATGATAAGGCTCGCAAGTGTCTTCACCAGGTGAGATAGCAAGAGCATGTAATTTAACCTGCTCCATCCAAATCCTTCAGTGGCATCAACGTCAGAACCATTGGCCCTTTCTCAGGGGTTATTTGCCTGTTGAATCATTGCTGTAAAAAATCACGTTCAATTACCACCTGACTGCTGGGGTGGAGGGAAGAAGCAGTGGGATGTGGAGTCATGTTGCATTCCTTAATTCTCTAAATGTTGGCTCTTTGACAGTTTGTACATAGCCTTGTCGTGTCATTCCTGTAACAAAACTAAGCTTTCTGCTTTCTTTCTAATACTTATCAGTGCCCTAGATCTCTTGCACAAATTTGTCCATTGAATTTTTAAATATGATGATTAGTCTCTATTTCACCGACCTCTTGCTTGCATACCATTTGTATTTGGATGCTTGTCCTTGTCCAGTTAAGCATTCTTTTTGTATATATTTGTTGCTTCTTCCTTGCTGTAAATACGTGGAGGCCAATGAAAGTAGTCTTGCCTGAATAAAAAGTATTCATTGACTGCACCATGTAATCTGTTCACTTTTGGATAGGCTGCTTCATTTATGAATCATATTAATGAAATTGCAAGCAACTATTTGCTTTTTACAGTCATTCCCATCTTTCTTTACTCTCCTTCCCACTCATTCCAATCCTGTTTCTATGACAGAAATATTTCAAATGTCATTAGAAACGGGAATAGTGCCGGAGGATTGGCGTACTGCGCATGTTGTTCCGTTGTTTAAAAAGGGTTCTAAGAGTAAACCTAGCAATTATAGACCTGTTAGTTTGACGTCAGTGGTAGGCAAATTAATGGAAAGGATACTTAAAGATAATATATATAAGCATCTGGATAAGCAGGGTCTGATTAGGAACAGTCAACATGGATTTGTGCCTGGAAGGTCATGTTTGACTAATCTTCTTGAATTAATGTCTGACATGAAATAGCTTCCACTCTTTAGATTCCCATTTCTCCACCATTTTGAGGTCTAGTCGAATTAGATCCACTTGGTATCACTGTCAGAAACACAGACTTGGTCATGTCCAGGAACTGATTAACCACAAAACTTGTTGTGTTCAAGGGACCCTTTCACTCCTTTCATTTTCACAATGCATAACTTCTGCTATTTACCTGGTTCAGTAGTTTCACTCCACAAAAACAAGAGAGTTCTAACAATCTCAGAAAATTTGTAATCTACACAGTGCAGGGCAACACTGATCTCTATTTTGGAAAATACCTGTGGACATTTACCTGTGGTCCAGTAATTAGCCTACCTGCAAAATGTTTTAGATATGTGTTTTCATCCTTGGACAACTGTTGTGATTCCTGGGGTTCTGCATTTCTGTCAAGATCCACATCTTGTTCATCCTGGTTAGATTTCTTCTGCTGTTGAAACAAAATCATACCTCTCAATCATTGCACACTGGTGCCATAATCCTAAATGCTAGGTGTAAAGTTGAAGGAAGATTGACCTTATTGACAGCCAAACAGAAATGCTCAACAATTCAGTTGGAAACGAGATCTTAACATCAGCTCCGGAACATCAAATTAGATTTACATCAAATATAATTTGATATAAATATAATTAAAGAGCACAAAACCCAGTGGGTCATCGACAATAGATGTTATAAGATCTTGCTAATTCTTTATTTAAACAAACCCGTAGTATTGAAGATATGAGGTTGCTTTGGCAAGTAAGGTGAAAGTAAACCCAAAGGGTTTCTACAGCTATATTAATAGCAAAAGGATAACAAGGAATAAAATTGGTCCATTAGAGAGTCAGGGTGGACAGCTATCTGCTGAGCCAAAAGTGATGGGGGAGATATTGAACAATTTCTTTTCTTCGGTATTCACCAAGGAGAAGGATATTGAATGATGTGAGGTAAGGGAAACAAGCAGAGTAGCAATGAGATTTAAAGAAGAGGAGGTGTGGACACTTTTGAAAAATATGAAAACTGATAAGTCTCCAGGTCCTGACAGGATATTCCCTAGGACATTGAGGGAAGTTAGTGTAGAAATAGCAGGGGCTATGACAGAAATATTTCAAATGTCATTAGAAACGGGAATAGTGCCGGAGGATTGGCGTACTGCGCATGTTGTTCCATTGTTTAAAAAGGGTTCTAAGAGTAAACCTAGCAATTATAGACCTGTTAGTTTGACGTCAGTGGTGGGCAAATTAATGGAAAGGATACTTAGGGATAATATATATAAGCATCTGGATAAACAGGGTCTGATTAAGAACAGTCAACATGGATTTGTGCCTGGAAGGTCATGTTTGACTAATCTTCTTGAATTTTTCGAAGAGGTTACTAGGGAAATTGATGAGGGTAAAGCAGTGGATGTTGTCTATATGGACTTCAGTAAGGCCTTTGACAAGGTTCCTCATGGAAGGTTGGTTAAGAAGATTCAATTGTTGGGTATTAATGGTGGAGTAGCAAGATGGATTCAACAGTGGCTGAATGGGAGATGCCAGAGAGTAATGGTGGATGGCTGTTTGTCAGGTTGGAGGCCGGTGACTAGTGGGGTGCCTCAGGGGTCTGTGTTGGGTCCACTGTTGTTTGTCATGTACATCAATGATCTGGATGATGGTGTGGAAAATTGGATTAGTAAGTATGCAGATGATACTAAGATAGGTGGTGTTGTGGATAATGAAGTAGATTTTCAAAGTCTACGGAGAGATTTAGGCCATTTGGAAGAGTGGGCTGAAAGATGGCAGATGGAGTTTAATGCTGATAAATGTGAGGTGCTACATCTTGGCAGGACAAATCAAAATAGGACGTACTTGGTAAATGGTAGCGAATTGAGGAATGCAGTTGAACAGAGGGATCTAGGAATTACTGTGCATAGTTCCCTGAAGGTGGAATCTCATGTAGATAGGGTGGTAAAGAAAGCTTTTGGTGTGCTGGCCTTTATAAATCAGAGCATTGAATATAGAAGTTGGGATGTAATATTAAAATTGTACAAGGCATTGGTGAGGCCAATTCTGGAGTATGGAGTACAATTTTGGTCGCCTAATTATAGGAAGGATGTCAACAAAATAGAGAGAGTACAAAGGGGATTAACTAGAATGTTGCCTGGGTTTCAACAACTAAGTTACAGAGAAAGGTTGAACAAGTTAGGTCTTTATTCTTTGGAGCGCAGAAAGTTAAGGGGGGACTTGATAGAGGTCTTTAAAATGATGAGCGGGTTAGACAGAGTTGACGTGGATAAGCTTTTCCCATTGAGAGTAGGGAAGATTCAAACAAGGGGACATGACTTGAGAATTAAGGGACAGAAGTTTAGGGGTAACATTAGGGGGAACTTCTTTACTCGGAGAGTGGTAGCTGTGTGGAATGAGCTTCCAGTGGAAGTGGTGGAAGCAGGTTTGATTTTATCCTTTAAAAATAGATTGGATGGGTATATGGACGGGAAAGGAATGGAGGGTTATGGTCTGAGTGCAGGTAGATGGGACTAGGGGGAAGGAAGAAAGGGAAAAAAAAAAGTGTTCGGCACGGACTTGAAGGGCCGAGATGGTCTGTTTCCGTGCTGTAATGGTTATATGGTTATTTGTAAATGATATTTTTTTCAACTATTTTCAAAGAATTGTGAATGTGTATTTAAGGGAATAGGTGTATTTGCAGTTTAGGTTTCTAGGAATTACTGAATGAAGTTTTGACATGTCCTTCTGTAGCTTTTACTAAACATGTCTGTCTTTATTGTGACTGGATACTGGCTAATTTCTGTGTTTTTCTTTAACAATTAAAGGCTGCCTCAATGGTTAATCCTAAAGAGATTCCACCCGAAGGTATCCTCCTAGCTGTTTATCTTGAACTGCAGAATGGTAAGATTCCATTTGATAATGGTGACTAAGGTCATAACTTTTATATTTAAAATGTTGCCTTGAAATCACAGTGTGATTTTTTTTTTCCTGAATGGGCTTGTTTCAATAATTAATGTTAATTTTTTTTATGTAGTATTCCAGACGGATACATAAAATTTCTATGGGGAATGAAGTTCCAGAGGAATAGTTTGATGCAGCAGACCCTGTTTGAGGGCATGAGTTTTTAATTTAAAGTTCGCTGACATAGTTTCCAGTTCATAATGCTTGACTATCAGTGCATATCCTCCATCCCTGGCTCATTGACAGAAATGCCAGTTGGTGTGTCAGATATTCTGACTCACAAGGGCTTGCTTTTATAACGTAGCTGTCATTCTGCCTCTCCCGTTCTTTGGGTGCTCACAAGGGATTCTAGTGACAGTAATACTGCAATGAACTCACGTTTTTTGTTTCTCCTTGAATGGAGAAACAAAAACGGGAGGGGGGAACAATCTTCCCCCCACCCCCATGTTTTGTAATCCGGACTTTACCAGGCGCTTTCTAAAGGCTGAATCGGCCCGATCGCTTATCAGCGCACAGCACGGCTTAAAATCAAACTGCTGCATCGAGGAGATTTAGGCTCCCGATGTTGGTCCCCGCTGGCTGATGAAAGGCCCCGTGAACGGGCCGATTGAAGCCCCACGATTCAGGGCGGACGAAGCTGCTGTTGCTGGAGTTCGGAGTCGGTCACCAACCAGGTCAGCTTCCGATGTTACCGTCCACAGGGCCCACGGCCGAAGCCTCACGTGTGTACGCACGCACGCGCGCGGCCGCCAAGAAAGTGTGTGTGTGTGGTCCCCCACACCCCCCCCCCCCCCCATGTTTTGATAGTGATTTCCGTGCCTGTAGCTAAGTTACGTTGAGAACCAGTGGCCAGAAACTACTCAACAATTAATTTTTTTGGGAAGTATCTAATGAGGAAGGAGGTGTGTCCGGTGGGAATTCAAGAGTCTGTGTCTTGGGAATTGAAACCTCCACCACCAGCAGTGCGACAGTTAAACTGGATATGTTCGAGAGATTCAAAATTGTTGGAACATAGAATCTGGAAGAGGGATGAATGAGATTACAAAGATGAGGAAGACTATGAAGAGAATTGAAAAACGGGGCAAATCTTGCATTCTCATGAGGATGTAAGATTAAAAGCAATCACATTAAATTGTTTTAAGATTAAAACAGTATAGAGAAAAAATACTAGTGGATTCTGCAACAAAGGATCATTACCTTGATATTAGCATCATGCCATTCACGGGTGTTATTTGGAAACACTTCTCTATAAACTGGGTGCTGAAAATCTGGAACAGATTTATAGTTCCTTTTAAGAAAAGGATACTAGGTAAATGCATTTAACATATCAGGCAAGGCCGCATTGACAGAAGCAAGGAAAGGTTTTGAATGTCTGACTTTTAAATTTTAGACACCCTACATGGTCATCAAGATGCATTAGCCCTCATTCTTGGTTGTATTAACTTTACTGTAAATTTACGGTTTTGTATTTGTGCTGCTTCCTTTCTTGTCTCTGGTTGCCTACAATGAACCTGTACTGTGTTTGGGGATACAGGCAACACACAGTTAGCGCTGCAGATCATCAAAAGGAATCAGCTGCTGCCCTCAGTGAAAGCCCTGTCTTCTGATGTGAAAAAGAAACCGATGTTTCAGTCCATCCAGACTGTGCAGCCACCGCCATTCAGCACTGTCCAGCGGAAGTGAGACTGCTTACTGCTTGAGACCAACATCTGCTTGCTGCCTTCAAGACTATTCCCCTGCTGGGGAAGAAGCACAGGCTGCAGGGGAGAAACCCTCGAAGCACTGCTGCTGTCAGCTATCCAGCCAGGGAGAAGGGGAAATCTATGACCATCCAGTACTAAGGATACAAGCACCAGTCAGGTTAGGTTAGGGTTAATCTAACTTGAACTTGAATGCTCACTGAAGGTAACATGTGCATAGATTCAGTGTGTTTCTGGACTTTGGGGATTTATTGAGTTTATAATGTTTTATTTTATGTAATAGTTTGTAATAACCACAGTATTTATAGATGATCAGATTTGTTTCCTGTTATATAAAGACCACTTTTATATTGCCTTTTCGTTGCCCCTCTCTGTACTAGGTATATGTTATAAATCAGTTTTCTTATGTCATCCTTTAATGAAACTGTCATGGGGTTGCTGGTTGAATTTGATTCTGGCAACACAATTAACAAAATTAATATGATATAACTGTTCATCCTGTTATGAAGAATATTGCAAATACTCTTGGTGTCAATAATATCATCTACCAGAGCTGAGGAGACAATGTATAGGGGGGGAGGGAGATACTCCGAGACACCATAGAAACATCTGCAGGAACACAGCTTCTTGAACTGTTATAGATATTTTATGGGAATTTCACTAACAAGTTGAAGATCCTGTCTTAATCAAACCAATGACATTTTGTAAAGTGTTTTGTCAGATCTGCATTTCTTGCTGCTTTTCAACAGTGATTTTGCTTTTTTTCTGGAGCCATTCAAAGTGTGCAAAGGCAGACCTAGAGAAAGAAATTTAAAAACTTAAAATATACCAAATGAATACATTATATTAGGGTGGATTTTTCATCCAGGAAATTTGTAAAAGAAACCAAAATTTATTTTTTCTTTCCTGACCTGGAGCTGGGCTTTCAAAGGGCACTGAAGGAGTTGGAAGAAGGGGAAATGAGCTGAAGAAAATGTGGAACCACAGGAATAGAGCTGGGGTAAGGGGCTGACTAGATTACACCTGCAGGAAGCTGGCATGGATGCAAGGAGCCAAGTGTTTGGAATCATCTTGGAGAGAGGACAGTTTGATTCTTATTGTTTCCCCAAAGCGTTCCTTGGACATTCTCCCACAGGTGATTCACAGTACTAATGCTGAATTTGGCTGCGTGAGTTCAAATACACAGCATTGCCTCAGGATCTGCCATTAGCAGCACCCTACCCCATGTAGCAGTGCTAATTGATACCAGGGAACGAGCAGCAGGCAAGTACTGCTGTGAGTTGGACTCTCTGCCCACAGTCTCAGAACCACCAGCTGCATTCGACCAAGAGGGCAAGGTTTCAATGTACCACAAAATATTATTGGTCAAACACGGGTACTCCTAAACATTGCAAATCAAATGATATTTTGGAAGCATTGTTGACACTGATTGTGAATAAAGAACAAACAGTTAATTCTGCATTTCGCTGATCAGTGTGATTACTTTGTTTTGGCTGTGAAATGCTCTTGCTTGCCCTCTGTCTCTGCCACGTAGGGCTTGTTTTCTTAATTACCTTTTTGAGGCTTTAAGATAGTGCCTGTAGGAACAACGGGTTTGTGAGAGATTCTTCAGCTCTTGAGATGGTACAGTTTGATTATGGTGATCCGATCTACCCGGCGCATTGTATCCTTGCTCAACAAAAATCTACTCGCCACACATCCACCTTTTATATTTATGATTATGGACCAAGTTTATTTGCATAATTTAAAACTAAACCTCTCATTTTGGACGTGAACATCCAAGTTAGTACCTTGTGCTCGAGGAGTATTGCCCAGATCTGCCATTCCAACTAACTACATGTGGTCTCCCAGTGTCTGAAGTTTGTCATTTTGGGCAACCTGGGTAGTAAAGAAGCTAGTAGCAATCACAATCCTGTTTCTCTTCTACTCCAACACCACCCCCTTCTCCCCCCTCCCTCCCCCCATTCCAGTAAATCTGCTAACATCTATGTGTATAACTTGCTCTTCAATCCTGACATTTTTTGTCCTTTGGCTATTGACTAATTTTAGACAAGAAATTCTTGCACATTGAATTCCCTTCATTTAAGAATTGGGTTACAACATGTCTGTTAACAACATGAGTTCTATGAGGTGAATTTCAAGCTATTTCCAACAGGAAGGGAGCACTCGGATGCTTTTTGTCACGTGAAAATGAACTAAAGATGTTCTGGCAATGTGTTGCAATCGAGTTTCACTGTACCTTAATTGGTACACGTGACAATGAACTGACCTTTGAACCAAAGATGTTCTGGCAATGTGTGTAGACCCAAGTCACAGACACATGTATTAATTGCAATGAGAAATTATGTGATAGCTTGGCTTGCTTCCCTTAATATCAGTAGGAAGCTGAACTGTTGCCCAGCCTGCATGTATGCAAGGGAAATTGACAGACTGACCAGCTGTGCATGGTACAGACAACTCAATCTGCCACACTCAGCTTCTCTCCTCGTTTATTACTTGCCTGCTGAGCAAAACAACATAACGATATTTTATTCTCTTTTAACAGAAAATTATAAGGGAAATGGTTTATCCTGTGCCTTGATTCTATCTTCCTAATTGTTTGGCTTCACAAAATTATTGATCTTTCCAAATTGAAAGTAGTTTGGCAGAGATGAGGGAAGCCTTAAGACCATGTTCTTGCATGGGTTTAATAAGTACTGGCACCTGCTCAGTAAATTGAACCATTATGTTTTCTGTATGATGAAAGATGTTTTACCCTTGTGACAGTGCTGAGAAACCATCCTCCCTGACCTTAGCTTTCTCTCTGGGAGCCGACCAGAGGCCACATTCATTCCACCAATGCAGAAATATCCAGCTGCTGGCAGGGAAGAGAGAAGAGCCAACAATTGGAACTAAATTACACAAAAATGCTGGAGAAACTCAGCGGGTGCAGCAGCATCTATGGAGCGAAGGAAATAGGCAACGTTTCGGGCCGAAACCCTTCTTCAGACTGATAGGGGGTGGGGAGAAGAAAGGAAAAAAGGCGGAGGAGGAGCCCGAGGGCTAGGGGAGGGGAGGGGACAGCAAGGGCTAGCAGAATTGGGAGAATTCAATGTTCAAGCCCCCAGGATGTAGACTGCCCAAGTGGAATATCAGGTGCCTTTCCTCCAATTTCCGGTGTTGCTCGTTGTGGCCATGGAGGAGACCCAGGACAGAGAGATCAGATACGGAATGGGAGGGGGAGTTGAAGTGCTGAGGTCAGGTTGGTTATTGCAGACCAACCGGAGGTGTTCGGCGAAACGATCGCCAAGCCTCCGCTTGGTCTCACCGATGTAGATCAGCTGGCATCTAGAGCAGCGGATGCAATAGATGAGGTTTGAGGAGATGCAGGTGAACCTCTGTCGCACCTGGAACGACTGCTTAGGTCCTTGAATGGAGTCGAGGGTGGAGGTGAAGGGACAAGTGTTGCATCTCTTGCGGTTGCAAGGGAAAGTACCCGGGGAGGGGGTGGTACGGGAGGGAAGGGAAGAATTGACAAGGGAGTAACGGAGGGAGCGGTCTTTGCGGAAGGCAGACATGGGGGGAGATGGGAAGATGTGGCGAGTGGTGGGGTCATGTTGGAGGTGGCGAAACTGACGGAGGATCACTTGTATGTGACGGCTGGTGGGGTGAAAGGTGAGGACTAGGGGGACTCTGCCCTTGTTGTGAGTGGGGGGATGGGGAGAGAGAGCAGTGTTGCGGGGTGTGGCAGAGACCCTGGTGCGAGCCTCATCTATGGTGGAGGAGGGGAACCCCCGTTCCCTGAAGAATGAGGACATTTCGGATGCCCTGGTGTGGAACGCCTCATCCTGGGAGCAGATGCGGCGTAGACGGATGAATTGGGAGTGGGGGATGGAGTCCTCACAGGAAGCAGGGTGGGAAGAAGTGAAGTCCAGATAGCCATGGGAGTCGGTAGGTTTGTAGTGGATGTCGGTAAGAAGTCTATCACCTGCGATGGAGATAGTGAGGTCAAGGAATGGTAGGGAAGTGTCGGAAATGGTCCAGGTGTATTTGAGTGCCGGATGGAAGTTGGTGGTGAAGCGGATGAAGTCAGTCAGTTGTGTGTGGGTGCAGGATGTGGCACCAAAACAGTCATCGATGTAGCAGAGGTCGGGGATGGGGCCCTGGTACGCATTGAACAAGGATTGTTCTACGTACCCGACAAAGAGGCAGGCGTATCTGGGGCCCATGCGTGTGCCCATAGCTACGCCTTGTATTTGGAGGAAATGGGAGGAGTCAAATAAGAAGTTATTGAGGGTAAGGACCAGCTCCGCTTGGCGGAGGAGGGTGTCAGCGGCCAGGTATAGGTTGCTTCTTCGGTCGAGGAAAAAACGGAGTGCTTCGAGACCATCCTGGTGGGGGATGGAGGTGTACAATGACTGGACATCCATGGTGAAGATGAGGGGGTGAGGGCCTAGAGAGTGGAATGCGGGGAGACGACGGAGAGTGTCTGAGGTGTCTTGAACATAGGTAGGGAGGGATTTAACCAAGGGGGATAGGATGGAGTCGAGGTAGGTGGAGATGAGTTCGGTGGGGCACGAACAGGCAGAGACAAGGGGTCTACCGGGACAGTCAGGTTTGTGGATTGAGAACTAAGTGTCCATCACAAAACACTTCTTCCCACTGATCTTTGTGGAAGGAGAACAAGGGAGGAGAAGTTTAGGTCAAGCACAGAAAGTTTGGGGATTAATGGTAGAAAATATTTGCATATCTATACACTTTGCAAGATGTAGGAAGTGCTATTACAACCAATGGAGTATTTGAAAATTGTTCATATCCATGAAGCCTCTGATACATAGATACATAGAAAATAGGTGCAGGAGTAGGCCATTCGGCCCTTCGAGCCTGCACCGCCATTCAATATGATCATGGCTGATCATCCAACTCAGTATCCCGTACCTGCCTTCTCTCCATACCCCCTGATCCCTTTAGCCACAAGGGCCACATCTAACTCCCTCTTAAATATAGCCAATGAACTGGCCTCAACTACCCTCTGTGGCAGAGAGTTCCAGAGATTCACCACTCTCTGTGTGAAAACGTTTTTCCTCATCTCGGTCTTAAAGGATTTCCCCCTTATCCTTAAGCTGTGACCCCTTGTCCTGGACTTCCCCAACATTGGGAACAATCTTCCTGCATCTAGCCTGTCCAACCCCATAAGAATTTTGTACGTTTCTATAAGATCCCCTCTCAATCTCCTAAATTCTAGCGAGTATAAGCCAAGTCTATCCAGTCTTTCTTCATATGAAAGTCCTGACATCCCAGGAATTCTTGATTCATGATTCTTGCATGCTGGCACTTACTCAGTGCTTTCTGCCCACTTCAACCTGATTTTCCTGCAAGATTGCAAATACATTTGAGATCCCCCTGTGGTGTGTTTACTGACGGTGACTTTAATGAGTTGTCCTGATGCCATTGATTCGTGACAGCCACTGGAATTGACCCATAATTAGCCCAATGGTGCATGGTGGTGTCTCTGTGTCAGTTCCTCCCAAATCACAGTGACCCTCTCAGATTGTCTTACACAATCCAATGGAATGATGAATCAGGCCACTACTCAAGCATAAATTGCTGAAGGAACTGCTTGGTGTTAAGCAACTTGGTGCTTTGTGGCAGGGTAGTGCAAGTTTTTTGAAGGATTGCCAGCAGATATTTACAGAACTGTGGAATTTCAGGTAAGATGCCATTCAGCCCATTGTGCCTGTACTAGCTTTGAAAATGTTCTAACACTTCCATTCCCTCACTTTGTTTTATGAATGAATCTGTGTCCACTGCTCTCTCGGGCAACGAAATCTAGGTTACAGCAGGCAGTGAAGAAAGCAAATGGCATGTTGGCCTTCATTGCGAGAGGATTTGAGTTTAGGAGCAAGAAGGTCCTACTGCAGTTGTACAGGTCCTTGGTGAGACCACACCTGGGGTATTGTGTGCAATTTTGGTCTCCTAATTTGAGGAAGGACATTATTGCTATTGAGGGGGTGCAGCATAGGTTCACCAGGTTAATTCCCGGGATGTTTAAGAAGGAACTGTAGATGCTGGAAAATCGAAGGTAGACAAAAGTGCTGGAGAAACTCAGCGGGTGCAGCAGCATCTATGGGACGAAGGAAATAGGCAACGTTTCGGGCCGAAACTGACATATCATGAAAGAATGGGTTGACTGGGCTTGTATTCACTTGAATTTAGAAGAATGAGAGGGGATCTTATAGAAACATATAAAATTCTTAAAGGATTGGACAAGCTAGATGCAGGAAAAATGTTCCCGATGTTAGGGGAGTCCAGAACCAGGGGTCACAGTTTAAGAATAAGGGGTAGGCCATTTAGGACTGAGGTGAGGAAACACTTCTTCATCCAGAGAGTTGTGAATCTGTGGAATTCTTTGCCACGGAAGGCAGTGGAGGCCAATTCACTTGACGTTTTCAAGAGAGCGTTAGATTTAGCTCTTAGGGCTCCAGGAATTAAGGGATATGGGGAAAAAGAAGGGGCGGGGTACTGATTTTGGATGATCAGCCATGATCCCATTGAATGGCGGTGCTGGCTCGAAGGGCCGAATGGCCTACTCCTGCACCTATTTTTCTATGTTTCTTCTTCAATGTACCGCAGAACAAAGCGCTTCACCACTTCTCCCCCCTGATTCTTTTGCTGGTCGTCTCCTGTCTGCCCTCTGCTTCAGACTAAAAAAGTGTCCTGACCCAAAACATCATGTGTCCACTTCCCTTCACAATGCTGCCTGACCCTCTGAGTTCCTCCAGCATTTTTTTTCTCAAATTTCTAGCATCTGTAGTCTCTTGTGTATCCACTGTTTTACTCGGTTCAGTCCCTCTAAACCAATCAATTTTAATCATTCTTAACATCTCTGCTCCATGAAGAACAGTTAGGTGCCTATGCTCTCAATCAGAGCATTTGGAAGACCTAAGTAAAGTGAGGGAAAGCATGAGATGATCTGCAGCTTCTGGAGGACATGGACTTAGACAAACTGCAGAGAATAGCAGGAGAAAGACTTGCCTTCCCATTGCATATTTTACCAACACAGGATATTCTACAGCACATTATAGCCAGATAATATCTTCTATCATAATGTACGGAATGGAGATCCAACCCGTACACAAGCTCAGACCATTGGTGAGCTGGCCTATATGAATGATCTTATGTGAGGATTAATATTGGCCCGCACTTCACCTGCGTGAATACTCCCCGCACTTCATCAAAATCCTGCAGTAGTATCTGTTTGCATCTATCTGAGCATGCATAGGGGACCTCAGCTTAGCATCTCTGAATGAGTGCCTTCAACAGTGTGGCACTCTTAGTACTGTAGGAGTTTGTCAGCCTGGGTTTTCACATTTTGAAACTGACTGAAGGTGCGGCGGAAGATTGGGTAAATTCTACCCGGCATTCCCGGATCAATAAGTGTTCCTCCGCAAACAACACCTAAACAAAGAACTAAACATCTTGTTGCATGTAGGATGCTGGCAGCATGCCTACCTTTCAAAAGTAATTAATTGCTGTGAATCCGCTCGGGGTCTTTTGAGGAAATGAAGGATCCTGTTCACTCATCACAGCCCATCCCTCACCTGTGTTTGCTGACCTTCACTAGCGTGTAGAATGGCAGCAGTTTAATTTTAATTGTTTTGTTCTTGTATCATTCAATGTCCTACTGTAATCCCCTCTAGTATCTCTGCGCTCATGCAATCCTGCTCCCTTGGATTTAATTATGCCTTCAATTGCTTGGACTCTAAACTCTGGAACTACTTTTCTAAACCTCTCTCCCCATTCTTCTTCAGGATCCTCCTGTTGATTACCAACCTGGATACCTGGTCAGGTGGTTCTCTTTCTGTTTTACCATGTGGAAGGTTGCAGGTCACAATGGTGGAATCATCTGAAGACAGGTCCTAGCTCAAACCGTCATCTGTCCATTTCCCTCCAAAGATGCTGCCTGATCCTCTGAATTCCTCCAGCACGTCTTTTTTTGCTCGATTCCAGCACCAGAAGTCTCTATCTCCCTGCTCCTGAATCGGGAACAGTGACACCTGCTGTTCTCAGTTGTTCCACTCAGTGGTGCTGTTAGTCTTCAGTACTGGTGCTGGAGCCCAGCTTCTGCCAGCATCACGGATGGATGTCGGTTGATCAATTCGAGGATAATTATCCATGGTGCATGCCACCATGCCCTCTCTTTGACTTCCTTAATGATGTGCCCAGTATGTAAAACATGGGCATGCAAGACAGAGTAGAATAAGAAATATTTTTCCCAGATCTCAAAGACATGAGGGGTTGTAGGTTAAATGGGCTCTGCAAATTGCCCCCTAGTGTGTAGGGAGTGAATGAGAATGTGGGATAACACCGAACCAGTGTGAACAGGTGAATAATGGTCGGCGTGGGCCGAAGGGCCCGTTTCCATGCTGTACCTCTGAAACTTAAACTAAACTAACCCCTCTGGGTCGAGGGTGCCCTACTTCAACGACAATTTGATGGCTACTGAGGCCAATGTGGGAACTGTAAACTCTTCCACAGTTGGCAGAGGTGGTCGATGAATACCAGGATGCACGTCCTCCCAGGTTGGCATTTCTAATTTTGTTGTACATGTTTACATGTTACAATGACAATAAAGTATTCATTCATTCAATACCATCCAGAGCATCATAGGCAATGTCTTGTTTTTTACCTCCAGGAAGGGGGGATTTTCAATGATAAGGGGACAGAAATATTAAATTATAATAGCAGTAGTAGTGAAGTTGGGGATGGCATCAAACAGGAAATTAGAAATGCGTGCAACAAAGGCAAAACAGTTATAATGGGTGACTTCAATCTACATATAGATTGGGTGAATCAAATTGGCAGGGGTGCTGAGGAAGAGGATTTCTTGGAATGTATGCGGGATAGTTATCTAAACCAACATGTAGAGGAACCAACGAGAGAGCAGGCTATTCTAGACTGGGTATTGAGTAATGAGGAAGGGTTAGTTAGCAGTCTTGTGCGTGCCCCCTTGGGCAAGAGTGACCATAATATGGTTGAGTTCTTCATTAGGATGGAGAGTGACATTGTTAATTCAGAAACAACGGTTCTGAACTTAAAGAAAGGTAACTTTGATGGTATGAGACGTGAATTGGCCAAGATTGACTGGCAATTAGTTCTAAAAGGGTTGACGGTGGATATGCAATGGAAGGCATTTAAAGACTGCATGGATGAACTACAAAAATTGTTCATCCCAGTTTGGCAAAAGAATAAATCAGGGAAGGTAGTGCATCCGTGGATAACAAGGGAAATCAGGGATAGTATCAAAGCAAAAGATGATGCGTACAAATTAGCCAGAAAAAGCAGCATACCAGAGGAGTGGGAGAAATTCAGAGACCAGCAGAGGAGGACAAAGGGCTTAATTAGGAAAGGGAAAATAGATTATGAAAGAAAACTGTCAGGGAACATAAAAACTGACTGCAAAAGTTTTTATAGTTATGTGAAGAGAAAGAGATTAGTTAAAACAAATGTAGGTCCCTTGCAGTCAGAAACAGGTGAATTGATCATGGGGAACAAGGATATGGCGGACCAATTGAATAACTACTTTGGTTCCGTCTTCACTAAGGAAGACATAAATAATCTGCCGGAAATAGCCGGGGGCCGCGGGTCAAAGGATATGGAGGAACTGAGTGAAATCCAGGTTAGTCGGGAAGTGGTGTTGGGTAAATTAAATGGATTAAAGGCTGATAAATCCCCAGGGCCAGATAGGCTGCATCCCAGAGTACTTAAGGAAGTAGCTCCAGAAATAGTGGATGCATTAGTGATAATTTTTCAAAACTCTTTAGATTCTGGAGTAGTTCCTGAGGATTGGAGGGTAGCAAATGTAACCCCACTTTTTTAGAAGGGAGGGAGAGAGAAAACGGGGAATTACAGACCAGTTAGTCTAACATCGGTAGTGGGGAAACTGCTAGAGTCAGTTATTAAAGATGGGATAGCAGCACATTTGGAAAGTGGTGAAATCATTGGACAAAGTCAGCATGGATTTACGAAAGGTAAATCGTGTCTGACGAATCTTATAGAATTATTCGAGGATGTAACTAGTAGAGTGGATAGGGGAGAACCAGTGGATGTGTTGTATCTGGACTTTCAGAAGGCTTTCGACAAGGTACCACATAAGAGATTAGTATACAAACTTAAAGCACACGGTATTGGGGGTTCAGTATTGATGTGGATAGAGAACTGGCTGGCAAACAGGAAGCAAAGAGTAGGAGTAAACGGGTCCTTTTCACAATGGCAGGCAGTGACTAGTGGGGTACCGCAAGGCTCAGTGCTGGGACCCCAGCTATTTACAATTTATATTAATGAACTGGATGAGGGAATTGAAGGCAACATCTCCAAGTTTGCAGATGACACTAAGCTGGGGGGCAGTGTTAGCTGTGAGGAGGATGCTAGGAGACTGCAAGGTGACTTGGATAGGCTGGGTGAGTGGGCAAATGTTCGGCAGATGCAGTATAATGTGGATAAATGTGAGGTTATCCACTTTGGTGGCAAAAACAGGAAAGCAGACTATTATCTAAATGGTGGCCGATTAGGAAATGGGGAGATGCAGCGAGACCTGCGTGTCATGGTACACCAGTTATTGAAAGTAGGCATGCAGGTGCAGCAGGCAGTGAAGAAAGCGAATGGTATGTTAGCTTTCATAGCAAAAGGATTTGAGTATAGGAGCAGGGAGGTTCTACTGCAGTTGTTCAGGGTCTTGGTGAGACCACACCTGGAGTATTGCGTACAGTTTTGGTCTCCAAATCTAAGGAAGGAAATTATAGCCATAGAGGGAGTGCAGAGAAGGTTCACCAGACTGATTCCTGGGATGTCAGGACTTTCATATGAAGAAAGACTGGATAGACTTGGCTTATACTCGCTAGAATTTAGGAGATTGAGAGGGGATCTTATAGAAACGTACAACATTCTTATGGGGTTGGACAGGCTAGATGCAGGAAGATTGTTCCCGATGTTGGGGAAGTCCAGGACAAGGGGTCACAGCTTAAGGATAAGGGGGAAATCCTTTAAGACCGAGATGAGGAAAAACTTTTTCATACAGAGAGTGGTGAATCTCTGGAACTCTCTGCCACAGAGGGTAGTTGAGGCCAGTTCATTGGCTATATTTAAGAGGGATTTAGATGTGGCCCTTGTGGCTAAAGGGATCAGGGGGTATGGAGAGAAGGCAGGTACGGGATACTGAGTTGGATGATCAGCCATGATCATATTGAATGGCGGTGCAGGCTCGAAGGGCCGAATGGCCTACTCCTGCACCTATTTTCTATGTATCTATAAGGACGGATGGCAAAGAGTGTGTTTCTTTCCTTTCGATGCGTGAAGGTAGTCCAGTGTTTTAAGATAATGGGAGTTGATTGTGTGGGATAAGAAAAAAACATTTCCCACAATGGATGGTGGCAGAACAACAGGGTGGAATGTTATAATGAGAACAACGATTTAGGATCAGGAAGCTCTTCACACCCAGGGCACTGGAAATCTTGAACTGGCTCCTCCAAAAAGCTCGAACTTACAAGTGATTCCTATGCCCTGATGGGTGAGGATATGAAAGTACAGAGATCAAAGGCTGGTTGAAGCTGAGATAATTCCTGTTGTGATTTGATATTGCTTGCATTGAACTCAATCAGACAGCCTGCCTGTAAAATAAAAGTAAAACATACATGTGTGCCACCCTTTCCACATCCCCAGGACAAGCAGCCAGTTATGTCCAGTCACCATTGCAGGAAACACATCTATCCTCAGCAAAAGTCCACAGTCGGGTACAGCAATTTTAATGATAGTGGTTGGAGTTTCAAGATTGGCCAGGACACCTTGGAGAACTCACTACTTCATCTTCAGAATTGTGACACTGGACATTTTTGTACGGCTTAAAGAGCAGGCTGAATCTTGGTTAAACACGCCAGGCAAGAAGCAATAGCTGTGATAGTGCAGCACTCCTTTCAGTATTGCAGCAGGCTCATCTGGGTCACCACTGTGGCCTGTCCTTACTTCCTGACTGGGGCAAAAATGCTGCAGCCTTCAGCCTGTGAGTACTGCGCATCAAGTTTATTCACTGGCCAAGCACTCACACTGTCTGTCTAAGCATTCCTTTAGAATAATGACTGACGATATCATAGAAACATAGAAACATAGAAAATAGGTGCAGGAGTAGGCCATTCGGCCCTTCGAGCCTGCACCGCCATTCAATATGATCATGGCTGATCATCCAACTCAGTATCCCGTACCTGCCTTCTCTCCATACCCCCTGATCCCTTTAGCCACAAGGGCCACATCTAACTCCCTCTTAAATATAGCCAATGAACTGGCGTCAACTACCCTCTGTGGCAGAGAGTTCCAGAGATTCACCACTCTCTGTGTGAAAAAGTTTTTCCTCATCTCGGTCTTAAAGGATTTCCCCCTTATCCTTAAGCTGTGACCCCTTGTCCTGGACTTCCCCAACATCGGGAACAATCTTCCTGCATCTAGCCTGTCCAACCCCATAAGAATTTTGTACGTTTCTATAAGATCCCCTCTCAATCTCCTAAATTCTAGCGAGTATAAGCCAAGTCTATCCAGTCTTTCTTCATATGAAAGTCCTGACATCCCAGGAATCAGTCTGGTGAACCTTCTCTGCACTCCCTCTATGGCTATAATGTCCTTCCTCGGATTTGGAGACCAAAACTGTACGCAATACTCCAGGTGTGGTCTCACCAAGACCCTGTACAACTGCAGTAGAACCTCCCTGCTCCTATACTCAAATCCTCTTCCTATGAAGGCCAACATACCATTCGCTTTCTTCACTGCCTGCTGCACCTGCATGCCTACTTTCAATGACTGGTGTACCATGACACCCAGGTGTCATGGTACACCGTTTTTAACCTGAAATATTAGCTCTTATTTTTTTCCCCACAGATACACTGACATGCTGAGTATTTGCACCTTTTTCAACTTACAACCCAACGGTATGAAGTTGAATTCTCAAATTTTAGATAACCTCTAAATAACCCCACCCCCCCCCCTTTCTCCCTTCCCCCCCCCCCCCCCATCCTTCCTTCCCATGTGCCCCATCTGGACTCCCACCTATATCCCCCTCACCTCATCTGTAAATTTCCTTCCTCTGACTTCACAATCCGTAACTCTACAAACCTCTCACGCCTACTGTTCTTATCGACCTTTGTTCCAACCATATGCCTGTCCAAAAAAACCTTGCATGGATCGACCTATTCAGACTAATGAAGGGTCTCAACCCGAAACATCACCCATTCCTTCTCTCCAGAAATGTTGCATGTCCCACTGAGTTACTCCAGCATTTTGTGTCTATGTTCGGTGTAAACAGGCATCTGCAGATCCTTCCTATACATGCAGCAATAATGAGTTGTATTTATAAAGGGCCTCTACTGCAATAAATTCCCTCAAACCAGGAGGATTAACAAAGAGGAGACCAAACACTCGGGCAAAGAAGTGAGCTTCAATAAGTGTTGGAGAAGGTGAACAAGGGGGATGGGTTTTTGGAAGGAATCCCAGAACGCAAGGCAAAGGAGACTGAAGGCACGGTTGCCGGTGGTGGAGTGATGGGAATAGGGGATGGTTCAAGAGTGCAGGATTGGAAGTTGGAGTGGGTGGTGGGGTGGGAGGAAGTTTTGAAGGTGGAAGGTGAGGTCATTATGGAGTTTAAAACAAAGTTTTAAATTAAGGTGCTGCTGGCCCAAGAGGCCATCGTTTAATTTTACTTTATCTTCATGTACCTAGGTGCAATACAATTCTTAGTTTGCATACAGTTCAGTAAGAATCTTACTATATATTAGACGCAATTATACTTAAGTACAAGAGCATTAGATAATAGATTACACTGAGCCAGTTTACAAGTGTCGCTGCATTTCTGGCGTCATCCTGTATCCTTCAAATTCAGAGTTGTTAAAAATGTTAAACCTGATTGAACTGGGGTTACAACATGAATTTATTTTAAATATTAGGGTGGCGGCTAGTCTGATGAAACATTTTTGGCTGCCCAGTGACACTGGGGCTGTTGGAACTTAATAGTGATGTCGTGGTACTTGTCCAAGCTGAGGATAAATACATCTGAGCTTTGGAGAGATTGGTGGAGAGCTCAGATAAAGAACTGGCACAGCGTGATGATCCAAGCCAAAAGGCCAGCAGGCCAGGACAGAGGAGCCAATTAGTTTCCCAGCTTTACAAAATGTTGCGAGAGTTAAAAATGCTGCTACAACTCTCTCCCATTTGAAATGCCAGAAATGTCAAGCCCATTTTACTTGCTTTGATTTACCCTCCAGATAAAGGACAAAGTAAATTGACTTTGGGGCAGACTAGTCCATTAGAGATTGTGTTACTGCTGAAAGTCTGAATCAAATTAGGAACAAGTGCAGTCAAATTCATCCATAAGAGGACCGATCGAGCAAGGAGGCATTTTCGGATTTGCACAGGGTTTTACTGTGCCTCAGCTCATCCAAAATCAAAATGATATATTTAATCATTTCACTTTTATTCAAGGTGGAAAGATTTTTGATTACCATCTCTGTAAATCTCCACTAATCCCCCAAATTTCTGAGACCTCCGTGGCTTTTTGAACTTTTGCAATTTTAATGGGATGGTGCATTAAATTTACACCTTAAGCTCCAGGGACCTCGGCTCGATCTTGACCTCTGGTGCTGTCTGCATGAAGTTTGCACGTTTCCCCCAGGTGCACCCGTTGTCTCCAACGTACCAGAGGTGCTGGGGGATTAATTGGATGCTGTACATTAATATTTAGGTGTAGGTGAATGACACAAAGAACCAGAGGGGAGTTGCCAGGCATGTAAGGAAGAATAAGTTGTTAGTTTTCAGGGAAAAGGGAAGGGGGACTGATGGAATTGCTCTGCTGGGAGTCAGTATGGAGCCAGTGGGCTGAATGGCCTCTCTAAGCTATAAATAGTAGGTACAATAGTCATAACAATGAGGAGTTTATTCCAACATCTTGGCTGATATTTATCTGTCAATCAATGTCTCTAAAGCTAGCTGGGAAAGATGCAGTGGAGCGGTGGTCTTCAGTCTGAACAAGGGTCTTAACCCGAAACATCACCCATTCCTTCTCTCCAGAGATGCTGCCTGTCCTGCTGAGTTACTCCAGCATTTTGTGTCTACCTTATCTAAAACTGGCTATCTGGCCTTATCCATTTTCTTGGAGTGGGGCCTCACTGGTTACAAATGTGCAGCTCTTTCCAGCATCACTGCAGTGAATGTGCTTCGAAAGTTCCTCATTAGTTGTGTAGTGCTTTGGGCCAACCCAGAAGTCAAAACATCATTACAAAATATAAACCCTTTCCATCTTTCATACTTTATTTAAATTACAAGACTAATTAGCTTCCATTGACATATTGCCATGTTGAATTCGAAGCAGATAATGTACATTTCCCTTTGGGTGGAGAAGGCTTTGAAAGCAGTTGAATGTTGCCAAAATATCCATTGTTTTTAGATGGTAAATAGGATACTGTTTCTAATTGTGGTTTCAAGTCTTGTTTCCATTTTGTCAATAACATTTCATAAGCCTTGGGCAAAACCCCAACTCCATTTTAACTGCATGGGGAACATCAAACAGCTTTGAGTTCATTGGGGAATTGTTTTGATGTGGGATAAATCCACTTACTGCTCAGTTTGTAATGGAAGCACTGAGACAATAGGAGGCCATCCACCCATTCAAGCCGTCCCCTGTATTGAATTAAACCAAGAGACTGCAGAAACTGGAATTTTCAGCAAAAAACAAACTGTTGGATGAACAACTAGATTCTTGAACAAAAAACAAACTTTTGGAGGAACCCAGCTGGTCAGGCAGCATCTGTAGAAGGAAAGAGAGAGAGATCATGTTTCAGGTCTTGCAACTGATTGGCCTGAAGAATGTTTTAGGCTTAACTTTAGATTTTACAGATACAGCGCAGAAACAGATCATTTCGCGCATCTGGTCCACACCAACCAGCGATCACCCTGTACACTAACACTATCTGACACACTGGGGTCATTTTACAATTTACCAAAGCCATTTGACCTACAAGCCCTGTACGTTTTTGGAGTATGGGAGGAAACCCACACGGTCACTGAAAGAATGTACAAACTTCATACAGACAGCACCTGCCATCTCCTAAAAATAACAATCCCAGTTTTGGGAAGACTAACGTTCCCCCTCCCCACCCCGTCGAACCCCACAATCTGCAGGATTTTGGAGGGTGTGTTCACGATTTCCCCAGGCTGTTAGTAAGAAATGACCTAATCTCTGAACAGCCTGCCTTGAATTTTTCTCTTGTCCTGGACTATCCCCCCCCCCCCCCCCATTCCCATCACACAGCGGAAGACACCTTGTTAGTCAATCTCTGCTCAACCATATGCAACTTAAAATCTACATTTTTATCTTTGTTTCCCAGTCCTGATGAAGGGTCTTTGGATTGAAATTTTAATTCTGGTTACGTCTCCATGGATACAGCTTGACCTGCTGAGTATTTCCTGCATATTCAGGTTTTATTTCTTATTTTCAGTCTTTGCGGTCTTCTGATTTTCAGCCAGTTTCTCAATCTACACTATCATTTCTACTCAAACACATAAATTAGATCACCCTTTTGTTACATTCAAGAGAATGCACACAGACTCAATGCAACCTGATGGTTAAAGCCCAGTGGTTTGGAGATTCGATTACAGGATCAGTTGTTGGCATCTCCAGGGTTCGCACTCCCTTCACAAGGTGCGCTGGGCAGACTGATGCCTCACTTTGTGTTTGAACCTTGTGACTGACAGAACAGACTAATTATTCTGAGAATGTGACTGCCCAGCTTGCATTATTTGGCAGTTTCTCAAAGCAACATCAGCCCAATAACACTGTCTAAAAAGAGATACCTTCTCTTTATTGCCGTGCCTCAATAGTTTAATTTGCTTCCAATGGGACAGAAGTTTTCCGAGTCAGTCCACATCTCAGTGGAGAGATCTCACAATGTCAGAAGATTGTGAATTCAATCATATTATGAGCGATATAGGGACTGCTGTACTGGTGTTTAGTTTTAGCTTTAGTGTTAGGGACACAGTGGAAATAGGCACTTTGGTCCACCAAGTCCACACCGACCATCGATCACCCATTTGCACTAGTTCTACGTTGTCCTACTTTCTAATCCATTTCCTATACACTGAGGCCAATCAACCTACAATCCCAGACGACTTCGGGATATGGGAGGAAACTGGGATACCCGGAGGAAAACCATGCAATCACAAGGAGAACATGCAATCTCAAAACAGACAGCACCCGAGGTCAGGATTGAACCCGGGTCTCTGGAGCTGCGAGGTAGCAGCTCTGCCTGCTGCACCACTGTGCCATCCTAAGGGACATTAATGAGGGAGTGCTGCACTGCTGGAGTTGTGGTATCAAGGAAATCCTGTACTGGTGGAGGGGCTTCATTGCATGTGTGGTGCAGTACAAAGGGTCACCATCAGAGGGTGTACCTCATAGTTGGTGGCATGGTACTGGGGAGTGATGCAATGTTGGTGTGACAGTAACAAGTATTGCACTGATGTAAGTGCTATCTTTTTGGTCAGATTATACTGTCTCAGTGGGCATGTTCTTATTCTATACTTGTCATCATTGTCGATCTTCCAATCTCATTGTGGATCTTGCACTTTTTGTTTATCTGCACTTTATAACTAATATTACAATACTCTAAAGACTATATTCTGCACTCTGATATTTTTCATTTTGCATTACCTATTGTACTTCTGTATGGCTTGATTGTAATGTTTGGTATGATTTGACAGGATAGCATGCAAGCAAAGCTTTTCACTGTATCTCGTTACACGTGACAATAATCAACACATTACAACTTTGTAGAAGAGCAGGTTGACAATTACTAATTAAATCATAATCTAATCATCTTAAAGCCTTTGTATATTAAAGTGTAGGGGCCTTGCCATGGGACATACATATCGTAGGTTGGGTTGAGTGAGTGGTGTAATGGTGGGGCAGTACCAAGGGAGCACAATACCACGAGAGCGGCTGTTCTTTGTGTCTACACTGGCAGAATATCTCAGTACCCAGAGGGGTTGGTGGCAGCCTGACTCGTTGAACAGGATCATCTGAAGAAGGGTCTCGACCCAAAACCTCACTCATTCCTTCTCTCCAGAGATGCTGTCTATCTTCGATTTGGATCAGCATCTGCAGTTCTTTCCTGAACAGGATCCATGCCCGCATCTCAGAAAACAGATATTCTGCAGAATTAAATGGTGGGAGCCTTCTGACTTCAATTCCAAATACATAACAGCATAAGAAAGAAATAATTAGAGGTGCTTTACGATCTGTAAAAAGGGCAACATAATCAATAAACCTCATGAACGCTAATTAAAAGGCCCCATTAACAGGATCTCTAACCACACGGCTTAACTCTGAGAATAGCCATCTGGGGATTCTATGCCTGTCAGCACATTGAGATTACTAGTTGCCTGCTATTTAGATTACTTGAACTGTTTTACAATTATTGCTGAAAATGATATTAAACCTGTTCACCCACTCCTCTTCAGAACGTACTTTGTGAAAACCATAAACTCAACATTTTTTTACTAGCATATTTAACTAACATCATCATATTCCCATAATATTACAGGGAGCAATCTTCAGCAGCAAATGTTATGGTCACGTGTTAACTATCCAAAACTAAAAGCAGGAAAATACTGGAAGTATTCAGTAGATCAGGCAGTGCGTGTGAAGAGAAAAACAGAATTAATCTTTTGGATCAAAGATCTTTTTATCAGAACTTTAGTTTTAGGAACTAAAGAGGGTTCTTGTCCCGAACATTGACTCGGTTGTCTTCTCCACGGATGCCACGTGATGTACTGAACAATTCCAGGACTTGCTGCTTCTATTTTAGACTGCCAACAGCTGTAGTTTCTGTGCATTTGAGTAACTGCCTTGCTCTTCAAATAATGTGGTGGGACCTTTTTAAACCAATAGTTCAATAGTGCTTTATTTGTCGCATATGCAACTGCACAGTGAAATTATTTTAGCCTTTGTTACACATGTGGGCACCGCCATTTTGGGTGCCATTATTCAAAGTCCAAAATTTGGTTGGCCTACGCGCTCGATGTACTGGAGCAGTTCCAGTGAACCAACGTTCCTCTCCTCCTCTCCTCGCCGGGGCATCTTTGTGTCCCCAGGGCGCCTCCTGTAGCCGGCCTTGAAGAAACCTGGTCTTGATCCCTCCTCTCTCATTAACTACCGCCCTATCTCAAACCTCCCCTTTCTTTCAAAAACCCTGGAGCGTATCGTCGCGTCACAACTTCATTCCCACCTCCTCGCGTATAACCTATTCGAACCCCTCCAATCTGGCTTTTGCCCCCCTCCATAGCACAGAAACTGCTCTCCTCAAAGTCCTCAATGACCTCCTTACCTCTGCTGACACTGGCTCCCTCAATATCCTCATCCTCCTCGACCTGAGTGCAGCCTTCGATACCGTCAACCATAACATCCTGCTCACCAGACTTAGGGACCTTGGCATTGAAGGTTCTGCACTCAGCTGGCTCCGTTCCTACCTTTCCAACCGATCCCACTTCATCTCTCTCCATAACCACACCTCTGCCACAGCCACTGTCACTCATAGATACATAGATACATAGAAAATAGGTGCAGGAGTAGGCCATTCGGCCCTTCGAGCCTGCACCGCCATTCAATATGATCATGGCTGATCATCCAACTCAGTATCCCGTACCTGCCTTCTCTCCATACCCCCTGATCCCTTTAGCCACAAGGGCCACATCTAACTCCCTCTTAAATATAGCCAATGAACTGGCGTCAACTACCCTCTGTGGCAGAGAGTTCCAGAGATTCACCACTCTCTGTGTGAAAAAGTTTTTCCTCATCTCGGTCTTAAAGGATTTCCCCCTTATCCTTAAGCTGTGACCCCTTGTCCTGGACTTCCCCAACATCGGGAACAATCTTCCTGCATCTAGCCTGTCCAACCCCATAAGAATTTTGTACGTTTCTATAAGATCCCCTCTCAATCTCCTAAATTCTAGCGAGTATAAGCCAAGTCTATCCAGTCTTTCTTCATATGAAAGTCCTGACATCCCAGGAATCAGTCTGGTGAACCTTCTCTGCACTCCCTCTATGGCTATAATGTCCTTCCTCAGATTTGGAGACCAAAACTGTACGCAATACTCCAGGTGTGGTCTCACCAAGACCCTGTACAACTGCAGTAGAACCTCCCTGCTCCTATACTCAAATCCTCTTGCTATGAAGGCCAACATACCATTCGCTTTCTTCACTGCCTGCTGCACCTGCATGCCTACTTTCAATGACTGGTGTACCATGACACCCAGGTCTCGCTGCACCTCCCCATTTCCTAATCGGCCACCATTTAGATAATAGTCTGCCTTCCCGTTTTTGCCACCAAAGTGGATAACCTCACATTTATCCACATTATACTGCATCTGCCAAACATTTGCCCACTCACCCAGCCTATCCAAGTCACCTTGCAGTCTCCTAGCATCCTCCTCACAGCTAACACTGCCCCCCAGCTTAGTGTCATCCGCAAACTTGGAGATGTTGCTTTCAATTCCCTCGTCCAGATCATTAATATAAATTGTAAATAGCTGGGGTCCCAGCACTGAGCCTTGCGGTACCCCACTAGTCACTGCCTGCCATTGTGAAAAGGACCCGTTTACTCCTACTCTTTGCTTCCTGTTTGCCAGCCAGTTCTCTATCCACATCAATACTGAACCCCCAATACCGTGTGATTTAAGTTTGTATCCTAATCTCTTATGTGGTACCTTGTCGAAAGCCTTCTGAAAGTCCAGATACAACACATCCACTGGTTCTCCCCTATCCACTCTACTAGTTACATCCTCGAAAAATTCTATCAGATTCGTCAGACACGATTTACCTTTCGTAAATCCATGCTGACTTTGTCCAATGATTTCACCACTTTCCAAATGTGCTGCTATCCCATCTTTAATAACTGACTCTAGCAGTTTCCCCACTACCGATGTTAGACTAACTGGTCTGTAATTCCCCGTTTTCTCTCTCCCTCCCTTCTTAAAAAGTGGGGTTACGTTTGCTACCCTCCAATCCTCCGGAACTACTCCAGAATCTAAAGAATTTTGAAAAATTATCACTATTGCATCCACTATTTCTGGAGCTACTTCCTTAAGTACTCTGGGATGCAGCCTATCTGGCCCTGGTGATTTATCGGCCTTTAATCCATTCAATTTACCCAACACCACTTCCCGACTAACCTGGATTTCACTCAGTTCCTCCATCTCCTTTGACCCGCGGCCCCCTGCTATTTCCGGCAGATTATTTATGTCTTCCTTAGTGAAGACGGAACCAAAGTAGTTATTCAATTGGTCCGCCATATCCTTGTTCCCCATGATCAATTCACCTGTTTCTGACTGCAAGGGACCTACATTTGTTTTAACTAATCTCTTTCTCTTCACATATCTATAAAAACTTTTGCAGTCAGTTTTTATGTTCCCTGCCAGTTTCCTTTCATAATCTATTTTCCCTTTCCTAATTAAGCCCTTTGTCCTCCTCTGCTGGTCTCTGAATTTCTCCCAGTCCTCTGGTATGCTGCTTTTTCTGGCTAATTTGTACGCAACATCTTTTGCTTTGATACTATCCCTGATTTCCCTTGTTATCCACGGATGCACTACCTTCCCTGATTTATTCTTTTGCCAAACTGGGATGAACATTTTTTGTAGTTCATCCATGCAGTCTTTAAATGCCTTCCATTGCATATCCACCGTCAACCCTTTTAGAACTAATTGCCAGTCAATCTTGGCCAATTCACGTCTCAGATCCTCAAAGTTACCTTTCTTTAAGTTCAGAACCGTTGTTTCTGAATTAACAATGTCACTCTCCATCCTAATGAAGAACTCAACCATATTATGGTCACTCTTACCCAAGGGGGCACGCACAACAAGTCTGCTAACTAACCCTTCCTCATTACTCAATACCCAGTCTAGAATAGCCTGCTCTCTCGTTGGTTCCTCTACATGTTGGTTTAGATAACTATCCCTCATACATTCCAAGAAATCCTCTTCCTCAGCACCCCTGCCAATTTGATTCACCCAATCTATATGTAGATTGAAGTCACCCATTATAACTGTTTTGCCTTTGTTGCACGCATTTCTAATTTCCTGTTTGATGCCATCCCCAACTTCACTACTACTGCTAGGTGGCCTGTACACAACACCCACCAGCGTTTTCTGCCCCTTAGTATTTCGTAGCTCTACCCATACCGATTCCACATCCTCCAAGCTAATGTCCTTCCTTTCCACTGCGTTAATCTCCTCTCTAACCAGCAACGCTACCCCACCTCCTTTTCCTTTCTCTCTATCCCTCCTGAATATTGAATATCCCTGGATGTTCAGCTCCCAGCCTTGGTCACCCTGGAGCCATGTCTCCGTGATCCCAACTATATCATAATCATTAATTGCTATCTGCACGTTCAACTCATCGACCTTATTACGAATGCTCCTTGCATTGAGACACAAAGCCTTCAGGCTTGTTTTTACAACGCTCTTACCGCTTATACAATTATGTTGGAAAGTGGCTCTTTTTGATTTTTGCCCTGGATTTGTCTGCCTGCCACTGTTACTTTTCACCTTGCTACCTATTGCTTCCGCCCGCATTTTGCACCCCTCTGTTTCTCTGCTCACCCATTTAAGAACCCCACCACCTCTTATTCTCTGTTTATTATTGTTTTCTTCTTTTCCCCCTACATGTTGGGTCTGAGTGCTTTCCTTCTCTGCCTCCTGCCTCACACACTGTCTAATAGCATTCTCTATTTGAGTCCCTCCCCCCAACCATTCTAGTTTAAAGTCTCCCCAGTAGCCTTTGCTCAAGGCGTTCCCCAAGGCTCCATTCTTGGTCCCCTCCTGTTCATCATCTACATCCTCCCCCTTGGTCATATACTCCGTCACTTCAACCTGGACTTCCACTGCTATGCTGATGACACCTCCACTGCACTGCTATGCTGATGACACCCAGTTCTATCTCAGCACCAAGTCACCCCACCACCCCCCTCTCTCCCATATCAACTCCTACCTATCAGCCATCAAATCTTGGATGCAACTCAACTTCCTTAAATTAAACAGTAGCAAAACAGAATTTCTCCTCATTGGCTCCAAATCAACACTCACTAAAATTAACAACCCTGTCTTACTGCTCTATTTTGTTTTGTTTATTCTTGACTCTCAATGTAAAGCGACTTTGAGTCCTGAAAAGCGCTATATAAATAAAATCTATTATTATTATTATTATTACTCTGCTTCACCCTCCTACCGGCCCTTGCTCCTCTCGTCTGATGTCTCCAGCTCCCCGTTACACGGACCGATGTGCCTTCAGGTGGGTTATTGGTATTCCTCACTGTGATGGAAAGCAAAAAAAAGTTCAATCTCTTCCCTTTGCTCTCCCACGGTCGGGGCCCTCGAGCCCTCCGTTGATGGGATAATCTTGACTACCATAGCCGACGGCGGGCCCTCTCCGTCGGGTAGATCAGCTCCTGCATCGGGGGGGGGATGTCAGAACCCCCGCGCCGGACAATCGAACCCCGCATCAGGGCTGGTCGAACCTTCCGCGACGTTGGAGCTCCCGACATCCACGGCCTCTCCCTAGACTGTGAGCTCCCGATGTAAAGTCCACAGGCCGCGGTTGGAGTGATCCCAGGCAAGGGATCGACTCCAATGTAAGTCACGCCCCGCGGTGGGGCCCAAGGTCAGTCCAAGGAGGCCTCCAGCTCCATCGATGGTAGGCCGCAAAGCGACCGGAGAATGCGATCTGAAAATAAATCTCATCTCCGGCAAGGTAAGAAACTGAAAAAAAAGATCCCCCTCCCCCTCCCCCCACTTAAAACGAACCGGAGAACATTTACACGAACCTTTAACACACTAAAAAAAAATTAAAAGACGAAAAAACAGACTGTTGGCGGGGCTGCCAATCGTGCGACTCCCCTGGTGATCTTATGCAGACCAAAAAGAACAGATCTTCCAGTCGTTATTTCCAGTTTAATTGGTTCTTTATTGAAGTAGTTGCACAAACAAAGAGATGAATATACCAGGTTCTCCTTATTCTCATACAAGTTGTAGCTTTCTGTTCTCCCCAATCTGGTGAGAACTGTGTACTCTCCACCTCCTGTGCCTGGTCTGCCACACTCCCTGTCCCCTAAGCACATATGTTACGCCCCTCTATGCATCAAATGACCGCCCCCGAGTGTCCCAAATATTACTGCTAGAAATATCTAGACAAATAATATAAAATGCCAACAGTAGCTAGCCTGAACATAAATAGCTCCTACACTAATTATTCCATTTTTTGTTTAGCCTGAGCACTTCCTCTATCATGATACACTGTTTTTATAAACTAATGCAATCATGCAAATTAATGAAGTAAATCAAGTTTTTCAAGTTCATTATCAGACCCTGGATTATGATTTTTGGTTTGGTTTGTTTAGAGTCATCCAGCATAGAAACATGCCCTTTGGGCCAATTCGTCCTTTTGGTCAAGATACCTCATCTAAATTGGTCCCATTTACCCACGTTTGGCCCACATCTTTCTAAACCATTTCTATGGATGTAGCTGTCTAAACGTCTTTTAAATGTTGTTATTGTACCTGCCTCAACTATTTCCTCTGGCAGCTCATTTCATATACCCACCACCCTCAGTGTCACATTTATTGTCACATGTACATAGATACAGTGAAATGACTATTTTACATGCTATCCATTCAAATTATGCCATATATTAAGTTTCTCTTCTGTAACAGAGAGTTGCCACAACTTCCAATTCTCTAAAATGTCCAATCTTTCCTTCAGGAGATGTTCAATTTTTTATATTCTCACTTAAAGACTGGCGCACTGAAATGAGGAAGTAGGGATTGGCCTGACCCTGTACACTGTCCATTGTGCCGTCAGCTGCTTTCACTGTTCTGCAAGACTCCATGGTTATTTTTCTCTTTGCACTACCTGTTGTACTTGTGTACGGCTTGATTATACTTGTGTTGTATGATTTTTGACTGGATAGCACGCAAACTATGTTTTCACTGTTTCTCAGTATGCATAACAATAAAAACCAATGGCATTTTATTCTCCGGCTGAACATCTCCCCCTTTTCACACCATCGTTCACTACCTGTTTGTCGCACTTTGATATTAATGGTTTTCAGAACCACGAGTCCAAGGTTTGAGCTCACATTGTTGATAAATGTGTTCATTTGGCTTGACAGGCTGCATGATTCAGGCCGTGGAGTGAGTTCACTGGTTCTGAGAGAACAGGTGAAACTAATATTAGGGCCATCATTGCCGAGTCTGCCCTAAAGTCTGCAATTCCTTTCTAAAGTCTGAGAGACTTTCAAAGAGAGTATGAGACTCTTTGAAAGTCTGCTTAAATCTACCTGATTGACTAAGCTTTTGATAACCTAATGTCTATAGATCACCCTCAGTTTTTGTCTGAAGATAAATGTGAAGCACCTTGGAATATTTTAGAATGAGGATCTGGGTCTAACTCTTCCTGTGAGAGAATACATCTGACAATTGTAACTGCAGTTTTCTGCTCCTTTAAAGATAGTTTCAAATTTCTGTGGGCCGTGCAGAACACTGGGTTGGGGTGGAACTGGGGAAGGTTGGGGGAACTGGAGTGAAGTTGAGAGTGAGGGGAAGGTGTAGGCAACTTTGATTCGTAAAGGTATCCAGAGGGAATTTTCTCTCAGTCCCATGTTTGAGAGTGTTGTGCACTCATTGAAAGACATTGATCAACAACTCTGTGATTGTGGTGTCTAGGGACTGGCAACCTCTCTGGACTTTGGTCTATTTCGTTGTTTAGATTTTCCTATGAACCTCATTTCTGGAAGTCTTTACAAGGCTGATGTTTGAGACAGACTGACAGAACTATGGAATCTGCCATGTTTGATTAATGGCCTGCAGTGCTGAATTTATAGACACCGGATATTTTACTTTTTGATTTAACATTTCAACAGATCTTCTGGAACAGGTTATTTAACTCTAACTGTGTATTGTAAAGGCTGGGAAATGGCCAGGCTGCTCAAGTCAGGGTGGAACCCTGCATTATCAATGCTCCGTTTTATATTGAACTAGACAAAGTGCGGACCTGTTGGGCCCGCTCCCCCAACGCAATATTCTACCAAACTGCGCATGCGCGGCTGCCGCGTTCAAAGATGTTCAAAAATTAAGTTAAAGTTGATAAAGTGAATAGAGGACCCGTGGAGGCGTTTGTAAAGTAGAAGGAAACTTACCGTGGAGTCGTTGGGTCCCCATTGTGAGGCCAGGCAAGAACACGTGAAAAAAAAACATGGCAATTAAAAAAAAAAGAAATTTGGGATCTCATTATGATGTCGTTGTGACGTCAAACGCGGCTGATGGGCAGGACAAATGGAAAAGTGTTTTTTGTAAAGTTTAAGACTAAAGTTTAAAGTTTACAATAACTTGTAAAATATATCATCAATCTGAACGAAACGTGCTCATTTACATCGCAGGACAATGGTGAGTAAACTGGGGCAAAAATTGTTGCGCTATCGCGTAACTTTTTGGCATAGTTTCGGGGAGACACGCATACACACGCATATGTTTTAGTAACATAAATACTAGACCAAGTGCGGACTCGTTGTGCCCCGTCCTCAACGCAATATTCCACCACTCACCCATAGCCCCCAACTGCACAGGCACGGCTGACGGGTTCCCGTTGTGACGCCAGAGATCCCCGTTGTGACGCGAGTAACGGCAACCCTCCCCCAACTGCGCAGGCGCGGCCGGCAAGTGGGAGTGTTTTTAAAGTTCAAAATGGCAATAACTTGTAAAATATACAATCAATATGAACGCATCTCTCCCTCTTCAGTCCCCTATTCCCCTCCTCCGTTATCCTCCATCTCCCCACCCTCCACCAAACCTCCTCTGCTTCCTCCCCTCCCCTCACCCCCTCCCTCCCCTCCTTCCTCTTCCCCTACCCTACTCCCTTACCTCGCCATCCCTCTTCCTACCCCTATCCTCCATTCCCCTCATCCCCTCATCCCCTCCTAGCACTCCCTCCCCCTCCTCATCACCCTCCCTCTTCTTTCCCCTCTCCTCCTCCCCTCCCCCACTCCTTCCCTCACCTCTCACTCTCCTTTCTCTCCCATAACCCCTCTACCCTCCCTACCCCCTCCTCTCTATCTCCCTGCTCCCCCACTGTTCACCTCCCCCCATCACACCCCCCACTCTCACTCCTCACCTCCCCCACTGCGTTTCTCTCCCTCTATCCCTCACTCTACCTCCCCCACTTCCCCCCTCCTCTCCCTCTATCCCCCCCCTCCTCCCCCACTCTCACTCCTCACCTCCCCCACTTTCCCCTCCGACTCCCTCCCTACCCCCCTCTTCTCCCTCTATTCATCTGCTCCCCCACTCCTCACTTCTCCCCTATGCCACCCCCCACAATGAAAATCGCACTTAAAAAAAAAAGAAATTAAAAAAATAAAATGTGCATTTTGTCTTTAAAATAACCTAAACACAATGTTAGCTGTTAATGAAAACGGAAGAATTTGATTAAAATTCGTTTTTTTAGAATAAAATAAATGTCATTGTAAATCGCGATTTTTTTATGTAAATGAATTTCAGGACGTCATTGTGACATCGACGCGGCTGACGGGCAGGGCAAGTGCAAAAGTGGTTTTGTAAAGTGGTTTTTTGTAAAGTTTAAAATGTGAATAACTTGTAAAATATACCATCAATCTGAACGAAACGTGGCTAATGCACACCACAGGACAATGGTGAGTAAGGTGGGCCAAACATTGTAGCACTATCGTATACCGTTTTGGCTGTGTTTTGGGAAATCACTCACACGCATACAAATAAATAAACAAATAAACAAACGAACAAGATGAGAGTTTTAGTAATATAATCATAGATACATATTCCAGCCTGCCCAGGAATTCATTGTTGACCAGTTTTCAGTCCAGAAAATGCCTCTCTGTGAGATGTGGAGGGGTATTACCTGAAAGGATAGGTGGAGCCAGATTCAGCAGAGCAGGAAGGGGTCTAATTGGAGAGCTCAGTTGAAGAAGTAGGAATAGGAATGTGACTAGCGACTGTGAGATTCTTTGCTTGCATACACAATGTATACAAATCGCGGCCACCTACAGCGCTGTTAAGTTACAAAGCACGCATGCTCCCCCCCCCCCCCCCGCAGTTCCCCCACGCCGGGTCCCCATTGTCCATTGCCCCCCCCTATTGTCCATTGTTCTCCCCCCCACCTCCCTCACGGCGGTCCCTCCACGTCAGGCCCTCCATTGTCCTTCCTCTCCCCCCGTCACGGCGGTTCCTCCACGCTCTCGTCAACCACGTCGCCGCCGCGAGGCTTCACCACTGCCGAGGCCCCATCGTCGCGAGACTTCACCGCTGTCGACATCCCATTTCAGGCCTCTGTGGTGCCGACCCTGGCCCCAGCTGCGGGCTCCATCGGCCGCTTCACCCGACCCGGGCTTCTACCCGCAAGGCCCCGGCCGGGCTTCTACGCGGCGATTCGGGAGGCATCGAGACAGCGGCGCCTCGATAAAGGCCTCCGGCCGCGTTCCCAGTCTATAGCTGCGCGGCCCATCAGGAAGCAGCACCATAGGCTGAACGGCCTTCTGTTCTGTTGCTCTGAGTTTGAAATCAAGTGATGAACACTCATAATTTGGAAAAGTTTGATTATGATCAGCATGGAGATGCAGATAGAGTGTCAGACTGAGTTGATAATAAGCAACCTGCGTTACAGTGACTGACATTTAAAGAAAGGGTAGTCACACGGTGGGTAGGGATGGCGGGTAGGGGTCAGAGATGGAGCAGGAATCAACCCCTTGACCTGTTCCTTGGAGTGAATTGGAGAGAGAAGATTGCTAAGATCCTGACAACTGACATCAAGATCCAATGCATGCTGTGATCTGATTAGACTTATTATAACTGAAACTAACCAGTCTGAGTCTCAGAGTCAGGACAGGAGGCATATTTTTTATTTTGTTCTGCAAAGAAATGCAGTAAGAGAGACAAGAGTGTTTAATTGTCATATATACCAACAACAGAACAATGAAATTGTTACTTGCAGCAGCTTAACAGGTCCGTAAACATAATAACACGCAGGTAATATGTAATAATAAAAAATATCAACAGATTAATAACTGTAATACTAGATTATAATAGTGCAAACACAAAGTCTAGTGCAAACATAGAAGTTAATAGTTGCTGATGTTAGTGTTACATAATGTTGAACAGCCTGTTGGGTGCTGGGAAGAAGCTATTCTTGAACCTGGTGATCACGGTTTTCTTCCCAAGTGAAATCAGAGTGTGGCCAGGGTGATGTCGGTCTGTGATGATATTAGCTGCCTTTTAGAGGCAGGGACTCCTACAGATCCCTTCGATGTGGGGAGGTCAGTACCTGTGATAGATCAAGCCATGTTCAGCACTCTCTGTAATCTCCTTCCTTCCTGGTTGTTCGAGCTGTCAAACCAGACTGTTACACTGTACTTACAGTTGCTGCTGATGAACTAAACCACTAACCTCATCTGCACAAAGTGCTGATTAGACTAGTTAATAATAGATTGGAGGTGCCGTGATGACTGATGTAAAGGTAACATATCAAGGGGTTTTCATCGTCTCACCTACTGGCTCTGCGTTGCTTATGGACTGGTGTGAGGGTAGTGATGGAGCCTACGCTATGGACTGCACCAGGGCACTGCAGAGAACATAGAACTGGGCCCTAATCAAGATATATAACCACTTGAAAGGAAGCCAGTATAACAAAGTGCATCAACTTAGATATTAAAGACTTTGTTACTGGAGTGAAATTGTTATTAAACTGTTAAATATTGTTTTCCAACTCAAGGTGTTTCAAAAGTACTCGGGTCGCTGCTGTGAGGTAGCAGCTCTACCGACTTTATCATGCATGATCTTTTATATTAGCTCCACTTTCCTGCATGGGGTGTAGCAGTCGACCCATTGCCTTACAGCACCAGAGACCCAGATTTGATTCTGACTACGGGTGCTGTCTGTAAGGAGTTTGTACGTTCTCCCCGTGATCTGCGTGGGTTTTCTCCGAGATCTTCAGTTTCCTCCCACACTTCAAGGACATACAGGTTTGTAGGTTAATTGGCTAGGTATAAATGTAAATTGTCCCTAATGTGTGTAGGATTGTGTTAGTATGCGGGGATCTCTGGTCAGTGCAGACTCGGTGGGCCGAAGTGCCTGTTTCCGTAGTGTCTCTCTAAACTGAATACAAGCCCGATATCCCATGAGTCTATTAATATATAAAATTCTTGGTCTTGCATACTCACATGGACTTTTGGGTAAAGAATTGCAAACATTCACCACCCTATTTGTACTCATCTGTCTTAAATGGCCAACCCACTTATTTTGTGATTGTGACCCAGCTGCCGGTAACATTGACTATGTTTGATCCTGTAAGATTTTTGTGTGTTTCAATGAGATCACCTCATTTCCTTCTAAACTCAAGTGAAAACAGGCCCATTCTTCAATTTACCATCCCAGAGCAATTTACCATCCCAGAAATCAGTTGGGTGAAACTTGGTTGAACTCCATTTATCACAATTATATCCTTCCTCAGTTAGGGAGAAAGGCCAATCCACAGTATTCCTGGTACAGCTCACCAGGGCCCTTTGTAATAACAGCAAGACCTCTGTCCTCTTGCCTTCCTTATTGTTAGCTGTATCTGTGTGTTAACTTTAGTGATTTGAACACAATAAGATCTCTCTCCGCACTAAAAACTTTCAAACTCACCATTTAAAAATTATGATGCCTTTCCACAAAAATGAATGACGTCACTTCCTTCATTTTATATTTCCATCTGCTGAGTTCTTGTCTTTTTACTGAATCTTTCAATGTTGCCCTGAACCCTCTTTGCATCCACCTCCCTGGCTCTTGCAGTCACACAGCTTCATTTGCAGATTTGGATATCAAACTCTTGATCCCTTCAACCAAATCATTGACATAAATTATGAGCAACTGTGGCGCCAGCACTGATCCTTGTGCACCCCACTGGTCAGAGCTTCCGATGCTAAACATGAAATATTTAGTCCTACTCCCTGTTTTCTTTCACTAACCAAACCTCAGTCCATGCTCATACCATACCCACTATACCATGCACTCTAGTTTTATTTAATAGTCTCTGCGTGCCACCTTATTGAAGGCCTTATAGACCTTATTTTCTGGTTTACCATTCTACATTCTGCTGGCTACAACCTCAAGGCCAACAAATTTGTCAAACAGGATTTCCCTTTGATAAATCCATGTTGAGCTTGCCCAATCTTCTTTTTTCATAGGATCCTGTTATCTTTAATAATATATTCTAGTGTTGTCTCTACTCCAGTGTCAGAGCAATTGGTCTGTAATTCCCTGTTTTCTCTCTTCCTTTTTGAAGTAGTAGGGTTACATTTCCTACCTTCCAATCTGGACATGTGGAATTTTGAAAGGTAGCAACCATTGAAAAGAGTTTCTCTACAGAGATATCCTTCAAAACCCAGGATACAGGCCATCAGGTTCTGTTGATTCACCCTAGTTCTCCTAGTTTCACTGTCCTCCTGATTAATTTTACTGTTAGCATGCCTCGTTGTCATCTTCCCCTCATCCAACAATGAATCATTGTACATTTCCTTGATCATCTGCTTTGATCTGTACTTTTCACACCTTACATTATTTGTACCTTTCCATATCTAATTTTCCTCTCCTCTGGCTCTCAGTCTGAAGAAGGGTCTCGACTCAAAACATCACCCATTCCTTCTCTACAGAGGCGCTGCCTGTCCTGCTGAGTTACTCCTGCATTTTTTGTCTATCTTCTGTGGATTTATCATCTTGCAGTTCTATTAACTTCTCCAAAATTATTTTTTGTTGCTCATACTAATTTCTTCAAGCTTCTCGCTCACATTCGACCTTTGTTCCCCATGGATAGCCACGGGATCTGTTTTGAGTAGTTGGTTAAAATAATAAATGTGAAACAAATGGTATGCAAAATTAGCCAATCCTTTTTCAAACTGTGCTTATCCTAAGATCTTTTGCATCCACTCAAGAGGGCAAATGGGTTCCTGGTTTAACACTGATCTGAAAGATGACCCCTCTGACAAGCTGCGCTCCCTCAGTACTGGATTGAAGTGCCTGCACAGATTCCATGCTCTGGTTCCCAATGTGAGACTTGAATCCAGGCCTTTTTTGGCATTTAAGAAATATTAAAAGAACAATCTGCAAAGAGAGCAGAGAGAAATGAAATAAAAGTAAAATGACCATTTGGGGAAATAAATTAAACTTAATGGAACACATTGATTGTAAGACCAGGCAGGCCCCTAAAGAGTAATTGAGCTGAAAGCGTAAAGGAAATGCCTAAACTATTATTGTTTCACTGATTTTCAGAATAGAAAATGTAAATACTGCTTCTCGTCGTGAATCCAAGTTGGCCGAAATTGCAAATGGATTTGTAGGAAACAGTGAGTCCAAAAGTGACATGCTCATTGAGATGTTGGATTTACTGTTGGGTTTATAAAGCATCAGGTTTTGATGGAATCCAGCTGCAGATACTACAAGTAATGAAACCAAAACCAGGGGATTGAGCGGTGGAAATATTTTAGATGCTGAAGTATCCAACCAATTTTTTTCCCAAATGGTGTTCTTGAAAATGCAGGTCAGCTGATGTATGGGAGAAAGATAGTTGCTACTGAAAAATAATTCAAGAACGTCTGTTTAAAGGTAACCTGGGTGCCTCGTATAAAACGGAGTTGAGTTAGTTTGTAGAGGGAAAGGACCAAGTTCAGCGCTTGAAATTAAATCAGCTGTTGTGTAGTTTTACATTAAACATGCATCTGATCCCTCCAAAGAGCATTGCTGAGCTGAACACTCAGGAGATCAAGAAGGAAGTTGTTACATGGATAATAAATTGATGAAGTAAGTGGAACCAGAACTAACTTTCTAAAGTGCTGATTACCCCTGACTACCACAATACAAAGATTGAACATAAGATTTGTAGGTTGCATTCATTCATGAACATGATAGATTTAGTGTAAGTAGGTCAAGAGAGAAGTCCAGCCATAACTTGGCCTTCCCTCCACTTATGTCTCACTCTACGGGCTTGAGGATAAACCCCAGGCTGAGGGTGCACAGTGTCAAGGGACTGTGTATGGTCAGCTGTGCCATTCTTGGATGAAGTGTTAAATCAATGTTAGGACTGCAGTTTCATTCATACAAGATCACACGGCATTATTCTGAAGAAGGAAGGTGGCCTGCTTAATATTCAGCCCTTCACCAACAAGATTAAAACTGGTAATCTGGTTGTAATCTCAGTGGTGCTTGTGGGAGCTTTCAGTGTGCAAAATGGTGGCTGAAATGTTTACATTGCAAGTGGTGAGCTAACCAAGGAGTTTGGAGTGTTGGAGGGTTTCATGGGGTAGGATGAAAGAAACTGCTTCTGTTGTAAAGGAGTGGCCAGAGCCTTAAAAGTGGAGCCTTGTTCAAGTGTTTCATTGAAGTGAACAGGTATAGCTTCATAGCACTATGAAGAAAAGGACCATGATAGTCCTTGAATGAACCGGACAAAATTAATCAGTGGGACAAAATGATTCAGTGGGACCTTAATAGAGAAAGATGATAAATATTTGGGGGATAGAGAAGTTAAAACTAATCGGATTAAATTATTGATTAGACAAGCTTTGTTGTTGTACACTCTCCAGGAATGTAAGTCAGATAGCAGAATTCAAAGCCTAGGAGCTGGTCGATTGCATCGCTGGATTGAAGTTAAACGTGACTTCTAACGCCTTCAACATCACGGATCAAAATCAACATCAAGGACTTCCACATCAGGACAAAACAAAAGTGATATCATTTATTTAACATCTTAACCTTACTTTTTGGTGTGGTTTAATTTTAATCTGATGATTCAAATATGTTATTTAGGCCCAGATATCGACCGTGTCTTGCCTGCCGATATTGCGGGTATCATGGCAGCGACCACATTCCGATCTATCACAATCCACTCTCAAGATAACCAAATTCATTATTTTTTTGCACAATCATGTCATAAGAACATCTAACTTATCTATATTTTGTGTTATTGTCTATTTAAAAAAATATTTATAGCCTTTTCTTAAGAATGGGATAGATGTTTAGATCTAGTAATTGAATTTAGATGAATTTAATTGATTTGATGACACTGATGAATATGATTTTTTTGTTGGGGTTTTGTTTTAACATTACAATAATATTAAAGTTCTGATCTTGAGAATATCATATTTTTGAATTTTCAAGGCAGTCTGGGTGTTTATTACTATTTCCGTCACAACGATCAATTTTGTAATTATCTACAATTAGGTAACTAACTAATTATATGCTTTAATTTCGGGTCATCCAAGTAAGATGTATCATATTTATTTCAGAATGCTTCAATCTATAATAACTGAAAATTTCATTCAGTTCTCTTATTTTCTAAGAAAGTTATGGGCTTTTATGTCAATTGACTGTCCTCGATCACAGCTTTTGTGTTAAGTTAATGGAAAAGCAATAGGGAACAAGATGCTAATTTCCGAGTATGAAAATGACCATAACTGTTTTAATACTGAATTAGGTATCAAATTAAAGGTCTTTTTATCCGATGGGATAAATTACAAGCTTGATTTTTAAAATCTCAAAATTTTGTAACATTCCTACTCATTGGGTCAGCATTTTTAATGTACTGTATGACATCAGTTAACTGGATAATCTCTTCCTTGAAAACACTGATCCGTGAACTTCAAATGTTCCCAAATGATTTGAGGTTGACTAATTAGAGCAAACATGAACTTTTCCCTGTTTTGATTGCCAATAAACAATCCAAAGTAACAATGAATTTATCTCTTCTTGTTGCTAGATATTACTCATTATACCCTGGCAATTAAAATCAGCCAGAATTAGTTTGCTGCCTAACAAATAATTCCACCTTAATTTTCTCCATTTTCTCAGGGAATCATACAAATTCTCACCATTAATTTATTTTCTGTTGGATTTCTATCCAAGCTAGTCTCAACCAAAGTTGATTCCAACTTTTCCCTTGGGTGCATGGACACCTTATGACATTAGACAAAATGGTACTCAATATTTAACACAAACTTACTAAGCCCACTCTGGCTTACTGACTGGTCTGTTTTAGTTGCCCTTGGGTAAACTGCTTGACCAACAATTCTATCTTTTTTACAAACTGAATAAGGAAGTAGGAGCTGAAGAAGACCACTCACCCCTCAAGCCCCATTGCCATTTAATAAGATAATGAAGATCATGGCTGATCTTTAATCTACATTCCTGACTGATGTACAGGTTCTTAATGTGCTTCCTTGAATCTACTCAATTCCTCTGGGGCACAGAATGCAAAGGCTGGCAACTTTTCACCTTCATCCTATATGGCTAAGCCATGAACCTGAGACCACCCATGGTTTGAGATTTTCCAGTTAGTGGAGGCATTGTCTCAATTCTGTTATGAAACCATCAGCAGTAGAAGCAGTCATTTAGAAGCCTTGAGCAAAGATCTCGAGTGAGTTAGAATTCCACTACAACAGTTGATTAATTTAAATTGTTAAATGAATTTGGAATTTTATATAAAAAGACTATCTGTAACAATGGCCATGAAATTACAGGATTGTTGTTCAAACTCCCTCTGGTTCACGACTCTTTGGAAAAATGATCTGCAGGCTTCATTTGATGTGACCTACATGTCACTCCAGCCCATAGAAATTTGATTGAATTATCAGCACTTAGAAATTATCAAGCAAGCCACTCAGTTGTAGCAAAGTGTATAGACATTGGCAGTTCAATACGATGGCTCACCACATCTTCTCGAGGGCAGGTACAATTTGGAAATACACATTGTCCTTGTTAGTAATGCCCACTAACTGCGAAACACGTTATGTCCTCTCAGGGATTTTGTAAGTTTCAATGAAAATATCTTTCATTTGTCCGAATCCCATAATATAGTCTCCAGATCCCATGAATCAATCCAAGAGTCTATGTTGCACTGTCTTAGTGTCAAAGACCAGATAATGCAGTGTTTGATGCTGTAGTCAGTGTGAGGGAAGAATCTTGGTACAGACTCCAGGAACATTTCATTCCGTTCTCCCCACAAAGCAAGCTTATACTGGTGTTCTTGTGAGCTGGGAGAGAGAACCTTGGTTTGACATCTTCTCTGGCTGATGGGACCCTCAAATACTCAAAAAATTGGTCTAGAAAAAGGTGTATAAATCAGACATCCTATTTTACTTGAGCTCCATCTGAGGAATGAAATAAAGAATTTCTACTTCTTGTGATGTCTATTTTCCATTCATTTGTGAAGAAGATACCCAGTTAGTGAGGCGCTGACTTTCAGAAGAGCTGGCGCCTATCATATCACACAGTGGCTACTCCAGACAACTGTGTGAATAGGATGAACCAATGCATACTGATAGAATGCTTCACATGCCTATACTATGGAGCGTCCAAATCTCAGCATCTGTGAGCTTCAGATAGAAACTTTGTGCCTCTTAGGAATATTACTGAGCAAAAATTATGAAATTAATAACATCCATGGTAAACAAATTAATACCAAATAGGAATATGTGATAAGAAAACAAATGTTATACAGTACTTCTAGAATTCAACATGTAGATAAATGGATTGAGAACAGAACACCAACACTGGAGTGAAAATCATGAACAAGGGGACATAGCTACAAGATACAGTAAGTGGGCCATGTTTTAAAACTGAGTTGGAACTTCCTGCAGAGGGTTGTGAATCTTTCGAATTCTCTTCCCAGAGGTGGTAGAAGCTGGATCACTGGAATATTTAAAGAGAAAACAAATAATCTTTTGAAAGAACAGGGAATGTGGGAAATTGAGAGCCGTGGGAACTGGCACAGAAGAGGAATTGAGGCCTGTGGCAGACCAGACATGATCAGACTTGAGAGGCCGAGTGGCCTACTCCTGCTCCTATTTTCTTATGCTCCAACGCTGTGTATTAATATCAGTGGTCCGAATGTTGAGAAAGATCCCATGTCCTTTATAGAGCTGTAGGCATGGCTGGCAGTTAATGTTTGGCCAGAGTTAATAGTCCATATTGGGGCTGCTTGGAGTCAACCTTCCTAATGATTGGAGTTGCAGCCAGGCTAGAACAGGGAAGGATGGGTGTCAATCCCAGCAGCATTCATGAACTGGAACTATTTTTAATTCCAAATATATATAATTATTTGGATATGAATTATAACATAGACAAAAGAGACAACAAATGTTGGAATCTGGAGCATAAACAAACTGTTGGAAGAATTCAGAGGGCCAGGCAGCATTTGTGGAGGGAAAAGAATTGCTGACATTTCAGGTCGAGGCCCTGAAGCAGGACTAGTGGATGATGAGGAGATACAAGGAACGGCAGATGCTGATTTACAAAAAAAGACACAAAGTGCTGGAGTAAATCAGTGGGTCAGGCAGCATCTTTAGACTTTAGAGATACAGCGTGGAAACAGGTTCCCACTGAGTCCGCGCCGACCAATGATCGCACGTACATTAGCACTGTCCGACACAATAAGGACAATTTACAATTTTACAGAAGCCAAGTCATCTACAAACCTGTATGTCTTGGAGCGTGGAAGGTAACTGGAGCACAGGGAGAAAACCCTTGCGGTCACAGGGAGAACGTACAAACACTGTATCGACAGCACTCATAGTCAGGATTGAACCTGTGTCTCCAGTGCTGTTAGGCAGCAACTCTACCACTGCACCATTGCTCCGAAGCATGTTCTTCAAAGATGCCACCTGATCCACTGAGTTACTCCAGTATTTTGTGTCTCTTTTTCTGGTGAATAATGGTGTGGCTGCTGCAGGATTTGAACCCATGTTTGTGCATTGATAGTCCAACAGCTGGATTCAAGTTTAGCAACTTCATTACAGCACTACTGCACCTCTAACCCAAACTCTGTCCCATTCAACTCCTTCCGTCTGAGACATGAGAGAGACAAGCTGACAACCAAAAATCTTCCGCTCTAAGATCTTTGCTGACAACCTAATTGGCAGTAACCATCCTAACACAATGGCTGAATAATTAGTTGAATTAATTCAGTGGCTGTTTAACTTGCGCAATGACTGGTCAGTGATTGCCATCCAAACTTAAGTCTTGAAAATTGATTAATTCCTTTCGTTAGTGTTTGAATGAGGTGTAATTTGAGATGTGGGAATAAAATGAGAGTTACGACACCGCTGGGTTAGCTTAAAGACCTGAAGGTCCTGGGCGACTGTTCAAACCCGGTGGCACTTGCGAGGTGTGAACTGCTGAACCTTCTCTACAGTTACTAACTGGATGGTACCTGGTCATAAACGAGCGACCATACATGGGAGAAGTTGCAACCCTCCAGCCTCAAAACCTCTTGAGATTTCTGCTCCCTTCCAATTCCTCTAGCCGTTTGAACACTGGGATTCCATCACGAGATGCCTCCTCTTTCCTTCTCTTGGACCTTCCTTAAACCACAGCTTTAGGGCCACTCACCCTCCTAAACTGAGGGTCTGAGCTGGTGTCATTATTAAGAATGTATCGAACATGTAAGAACATCATGTTAGCAACAGGAAAAGGCCACTCGGCCCCTTTGAGTACGCTCTACATTTAATAAATCTGATCTGAGTGTAAATAAGATTGTGTTCTTTGCTATTCATAAGAAACCTTCACCCTTTTGCTTCGTATCCTAATTATTTCTGTCTTAAAAATAGTCAAAGACTCTGATTCTAAAGTCCTCTGAGGAAGAAGCAAGACCCTCTGAGAAAGAGAATTTCACCTTATCTGTTTTAGATGGAGCCCTGTGAATGAGGCCAGATATGTGCCCCTGTTACTTTGGCTCAACACAAGATAGTTTTGGAAATTGGGTAATGGCCTGGCTATTCTGGAGGTGTGAAATGATAACAGAAGCAGTTTTGAGAGTCAGAAAACTACTCATGGGCAACAGCACCAGGGCTCAGCAATACATGACTTTTCCCAGAGCCTGCCCCAGTCAGGGACTGACACTACATCACTGCTTATTTCTCTGACCATTTACTGGTAAGTGGAAGGAGTTGGATTTTTCCAATGCCGTTTGCGGTTTCAGACCAAACCACGAATTACAGTCGGTGGAGAGAGTTTCAAATGCAGACTTTTGATGACATTCCAGCAGATTTATGCTCAGCAAGGACCCCCTGACTACCAGATCCACTGTGTTTTCAGATCTCAATTGAGGGATAAATATTGGTGAATCTGGAATTATTTGCCACAGAAGACTGGAGGCCAAGTCAATTGATATTTTTAAGACTGAGATGGATTGATTCTTGATTAATGTGGGTGTCAGGGGTAATGGGGAGAAGGCAAGAGAATTGGGTTAGGAGGGAGAGATAGTCAGCCATGATTGAATGGCAGAGTAGACTTGATGGGCTGAATGGCCTAATTCCACTCTTATCACATGACCTTATGACCAGGAAAATTAGGATAACTGCCTTGCTCTTCTTTGCATTAATGGTGTGGATCATTTGTTTCCACTTGGTTTAACATCTTATTCAAGAGATAGGAACCTGTGACAGTTCAGCACTCCCTCAGCACCACACAATCTATAATTAGATGTAATTAATATCAGAAAGCCATGTATGGAATTCCACATTTTAGTAATATGGTTAAGATTACATAGCCTGTCTCATAGAATTTACAGAGTGTACTTTATTATTTTATGCAGACCACAAAGCTGGTTAAAATTTGGTTAAAAAGTGGTCAAATTTGGTTGAAAAGTGCTAGAGGAAGTTAATAGGTCGGGCAACATCTGCAGAGAGGAATGGAAGAGATGGAACTGATGGAAGAAGAAGTCTGAAGAATGATCCCATAGCAAATGTTACTGTTCATTTCCCTCCACAGATGTTGCCTGACCCCACTGAGTTCCTCCAGCACTTTGTTTTATGCTCAAGATTCCAGCATCTGCAGTCTCTTGTGTCTTGATGAGATATTGGTCTTTGGTCTGCAAGGTCAACTCTAAGGTTCTCTTTGCATAGATGTTTCTTGATCTTAGTTTAGTTACGTTTAGTTTAGTTTAGTTTAGAGATACAAAATGGAAGCAGTCTTTTCGGCCCACCGAGTCCATGCCGACCTACGATAACCTGTACACTAGTTCTATCCTACACACCAGGGACAATTTATACAAGCCAATTAATCTACAAATCTACACGTCTTTGGAATGTGGGAGGAAACTGGAGCACCCGGAGAAAACCCACACAGTCATGGGGAGCACGTACAAACTCCGTACAGACAGCACCCATAGTCAGAATCAAACCCAGGTCATAAGGTCATAGGTGAAAGGAGCAGAATTAGGTCATTCGGCCCATTAAGTCCACCATTCAATCATGGCTGATTTCCATCCCTCCCCATTCTCCTGCCTTCTCCCCATAACCCCTGACACCTGTACTAATCAAGAATTTATCTATCTCGTCCTTAAAAATATCAATTGACTTGGCCTCCACAGCCTTCTGTGGCAAAGAATTCCACAAATTCACCACACTCTGACTAAAGAAATTCCTCCTCATCTTCCTAAAGGAATGTCCTTTAATTCTGAGGCTGTGACCTCTAGTTCTAGACTCTCCCACTAGTGGAAACATCCTCTCCACATCCACTCTATCCAAGCCTTTCACTATTCGGTAAATTTCAATGAGGTTCCCCCCTCAACCTTCTAAACTCCAGCGAGTACAGGCCCAGTGCTGTCAAACGCTCATCATATGTTAATAATAATAATGGATTGGATTTATATAGCGCCTTTCTAATACCCAAGGCGCTTTACATCGCATTATTCATTCACTCCTCAGTCACACTCGGTGGTGGTGAGCTACTTCTGTAGCCACAGCTACCCTGGGGCAGACTGACGGAAGTGTGGCTGCTAATCTGCGCCTACGGCCCCTCCGACCACCACCAATCACTCACACACATTCACACACATTCACACGCAGGCAAAGGTGGGTGAAGTGTCTTGCCCAAGGACACAACGACAGTATGCACTCCAAGCGGGATTCGAACCGGCTACCTTCCGGTTGCCAGCCGAACACTTAGCCCATTGCGCCATCTGTCGTCCATCGCACAAGTCTATGGAGTGGTAAGGCAGCAACTCTACCGCTGCACACTGCTGAATCTCCCCAGCCTTCTCTGTCCTTACGTAAGTAAAATATATGGGAATGTAACAATTAAAGAAATGATTTCATCTAAATTCTGGGTATTCAATGCAATTTTGACCAAAGCATCGGTTATCGGCCACCTGTGAGTGATTGGGATTCCAGATGTGAGTGCACATTTCTGATTAATGAATTAAACCAGTTTCAACGCTCACATTTGGACAGGGTGTACTTACAAGCTGACATTATTTGGCACTTATTTGTGGTTAGATTAAAGTTTCAGAAGACTGTGTTGATGGCTGTGAATGGTTCTTTCCTTGGTTACCGAATGTCAGGGGTATTTATATACATGTTTAGTTTTAGTTTAGTTTAGTTTAGAGATACAGCATGGAAACAGGTCTATCGGCCTAACGGGTTCGCGCCAACCAGCGATCCCCGCACACTAACACTATCCTACACACACCAGGGACAATTTACAATTTTACCAAATCAATTAACCTACAAACCTGTATGTCTTTGGAGTGCAAGAGGAAACTGGGGATGAACTGGTGAAACTAGTGAAAACCCACGCAGGTCATGGGAAGAACGCACAAACTCCGTACAGACGGCACCCATAGTCAGGATTGAACCCGGGTAAATGCAGCAGCTATACCGCTACGCCACCATGCCAATATGTGCAGAAGGCTTTAACAGAATAGTGTGTGTAATATTCTCCTGGAACTAAAGGAGCTAAACTTCACTCATCCCTGGAACATCTCTCTTCTCCCCTCTCCTCTTGGGCACAAAATACAAGAGCAGGAAAGCATGTGCAACCAGATTCTTCCCCGCTGTTATTCGAGTCTTGAACGAACCTCTCATAAACTAGGGTGTAGTCCCAGTGTTGACATTGGATGTTTTCTCTAGAAATGTTATGCCTCAATACTGTAAACGATATTCTGCATTCCATATTCTGCTATATTTCTCTTTGCATAACCTGTCGTGTTTGTGTATGGTCTGGTCGTACTTATATAGTATGATCTGATTTAATTAGATAGCATGCAAACAAAAGCTTTTTACTGTACAGGTGATAATAATGAACTAATCCAAACCAAATAGCGATTTACTGAAAGAAAGATTGAAAAGACCCAATGGATCAAGCAACGTCTATGGAGTGAGAAGCATGCAATGATCCGATCCTGATGAACCATCTTTGATCTAGCAGATTGACTGTCTCTCTCTCTCTCCACTGATGCTGCTTGACCTGTTGAATGTCTACAGCATTTCCTGTTTTTATTCCAGATGTTCAGCATCTGTATTGTTTTGTTTCACACATAGAGTTTCACTGAAGTTGGTTGGGGGTGAGAATTGACCAAGAAAATAAGAGCATTAAATTGCTCTTTTTTGAAATATAAATTGAATATTTGACACCCTGGGAGAACAGAGTGTCCCATCTAAGCGAGGGCAGTTCTAACAGTACACTAGCGTGAATTCCTCCGGGTGGGATAAACCACAGCCATCTAATTCTAATGGGAATGCCAAGCCACAATTAGTCAAGGAAAGGCTCACTGTGGTTCGGCTTTGAGTCTGAGGGACACGGAAGAATCTTCTGAAATAATTAAATACAAACAAGTTCAATCAATGATCAAATAGAGATTGCATGTTGATTTACACATGTGATTTTGCTTTTTAAAATTATTACCATGGTCTTAATAGACAATAGACAATAGGTGCAGGAGTAGGCCATTTGGCCCTTCGAGCCAGCACTGCCATTCAATGTGATCATGGCTGATCATTCCCAATCAGTATCCCGTTCCTGCCTTCTCCCCATATCCCCTGACTCTGCTATTTTTAAGAGCCCTATCTAGCTCTCTTGAAACCATCCAGAGAACCCGCATCCACCGCCCTCTGAGGCAGAGAATTCCACAGACTCACCACTCTCTGTGAGAAAAAGTGTTTCCTCGTCTCCGTTCTAAATGGCTTACTCCTTATTCTTAAACTGTGGCCCCAGGTTCTGGACTCCCCCAACATTGGGAACATGCTTACTTATTATAAACAGCTTACTTATTAACTTGCTTACTTATAATTACAAACAGAAAGAGGCTGTTCTGCCCCATGCTGGTCCCCTGCAGTGCAATTCCATCATTCCCAATACCCCTCTTCTTATTTCCTCTATTCCTGCAACCTATTCTCCAACAACATGCCCAACAACTTGGATTCCTCCACCTTCGCCACCAGTTATTCAGAAACACTATTCAAATTGAGGGGTACAAATGAACACAGGTAAACAAAGTAAGAGGGCATGAGGAAAGGATGAATAATGGAGCAATAACGAGGGAGTAATGTGAAACAGAGTGGTCATTCAAGGTGAGGTAGAGGGAAACAATTTAGATATGATACTGGGAGAAAACATTTAATACCTCAGTTCAACCAAAATTGTGCACTGAATAACGTCCCTTGAGGTCAAGATATGTACATGCAGAAATTCAGAAATGGGAGACTGAGAGTAGCAAAGAAGAGAACTAATTGTAATAACTGATGCCACCTCACACCATCTACAAGCAAATTGAGAAGTAGAAATGAACACAAGTACACATGAGGCACAGTGGCGCAGCTCATACAGGTGCCTCACAGCACCAGAGACCCAGGTTCAATTCTGACCTTGGGTGCTGTCAGTGTGGAGTTTGCACATTCTCCCTGTGACTATGTGAGTTTCTCTGGTTGCTCTGGTTTCCCTCCCACATCACAAAGACATTTGGGTGTGCAGGTTAATTCGCCTCTGTAAAGTGCCCCTAAAATGTAGGGAGTGGGGGAGCAAGTGGGATAACAGGAGTAGTGTGAATGGGTGATCAATGGTCGTTGTGGACTCGTTGGCCAACAGGTCTGTTTCCTTGCTGTATCTCGAAACCACACTGCAAGTAAGATTGCGCCCTGAATTAACATCCCTTGAGGGCAAGACATGTTCGTGCAAAAATTCAGTGTTGTAACAGTAGATAGGAAATTGAGAGTAGCAAGGAGGGGAACTAATTGTATAACTGACACCAGCTCTCACAATCTACAGGGAAAACGAGGAAACTATATACTGTATTGGAGATATTTTGACATTTCCAATCTCGCACTGAAATTGAATTACAAGGCTTGGAATGAGCAAAGTGATTTATCCCAGAGGAGCTGGGAAGACGTAAGTGATGATCCTAATTGTTAATCAAGATGTGAATATTGTTGCTTGACATTTTTAGTGCTTTTGGAGAATATTATTTTTTAAGAAATAAAGCAGCCAGTTTATGTACTTTCCTTTAACAGTGATAATTTTTCCAATCTGCTTCAGAGGCTGTGAAGAGCTTTGAGATTCTGTGATGATGATAAGACCTGTAGTTAGTCTTTTCTCCAGAGAGAGGTACAGGAATGCAAAGCACAACTGTCCACGGCCTCAAAGATGTTTCCCTCCATGACAGCGTTTTGTGAAAATTCCACTTTAAAAGCAAAGGGCAAGAATAGGCAAAAAGTGATTCGGTGATTGTATTGTTGATTTAAACATCCCCAAAATGGGATATCAGTAGGATAATTCCTGTGCGGCTTGTTTACAGACTTGTATAAGAAACAGGAGCAAATCCCATGAAGTAATACACACAAGAGCTTAATTAATTGTGCACACAAGAAGGCCATTTATTCCATTGAGTTCCTGCCAGCACCTTAAACAACAATCCATTTAGTTTATCTCCCTGATTCTTACCCTTAACCTGAAAATTACCTCAGGTTTCTTTTCATTTCCCTTGTGAAAACCATGTTTGGTTCTCTTTCCCCTCTCCTCCTCCCACTAATGGTGAGCTCCACCCCCTCACTATGGCCGAAGAAAGGATGTTCTTCCTCAAATCCACCCAGCTCTCCCCTCACCATCCTAGCTCCTGCCATCACTGCAAAACTGCATTCCTGATCCTCGTACCACCTGCTAATGGAAAAGGAGGAAACACCCAGCATCTGGAGAAAAATAAACAGTCCAACTTTTCAGGTCATGGCCCCTTTTCAGAACTTTTTCTGCAATTCTGATGAAGAATCTTTAACCTGAAATATTCTTTCTCTCTTTTTTTTTTCCTTTCCAAGGAATTTATTCAGCAAATGCATATTACAGTATACCAAAAGTATATAAACATTCAATGGTTACAATACATCAAGCAGTCATTATAGTACAAAGGTGCAATCTTTATTTACAATGCTCTTGACCCCTCGTGGCGACCACGTTCACGTAGGCCTCCAGCGCTCCCGTGGACACCGCAAGTTCCCCCTTCAGGGACACGCGAGCACGGACGTAGGCCTGGAAGAGGGGCAGGCAGCCGACTCTGGTGTGACCATCGACCGCCGGCTGCCTGGTCCTGCGAATGGCCATCTTAGCCAGGCACAGGTGCAAACCGACAGGGATACCCCACCTTCCCGATCGGCCTCTCCCCCTCTCTCTCTCTCTCTTTCTCTCTCTCTCTCTCTCTCTCTATCCCCCTTCCTCTCTCTCTCTCTCTCTCTCTCTCTCTTTCTCTCTCTCTCTCCCTCTCTCCTTCCCCTCACCCTTTCCCTCTCCCTCCCTCTCTCTTCCCCCCTTCTCCCTCCCTCTCTCTTTTTCAAATTTCTCAATAGTTTTTGTTTTTATTTCAGATTTCCATCATCTGGATTTTTTTTAATGGCCATCTGCTAAGAAATGTAGTTGATATTGATCCTAGCTACTCAATACTAAGGAGTGATTTGCATCCCTTTAATTAATCCACCAGCTATGGTTTAAACACTGTATAGACAGCACCAGAGGTTAGAATCAAACTGGCTAGCTGCAGCTGCGAGGCAACTATCATGTTTCCCTTTAAACATACAATAAATACAGTCATTACAAATTTGGTGTCCAAATTTGTGATTGCGGTGTATAATTCAATCAATTCCATTTGCTATAATACCACCGAGAAGCTGATGCTATAACACAGAGCTGTATTAATTTAGTGTGTTACATAAAATAATGGGCACTCCACAGATTTAGACTCCTAGAGCCATGCAGCCCAACTTGCCCATGCCGACCAAGATGCCCCATCTATACTGGTCGCACCTGCCCATGTTTGGCCCACAAGATTCTAAACCTCTCTTATGCATGTCCCTGTCCAAATGCCTTTTAAATGTTATGGTACCTTCCTTAACAACCTCCTCTGGCAGCTCGTTTCATAAACACACCAACATCTGTGTGAAAAAGTTGCCCCTTGGGTTCCTGTTAAATCTTTCCACTCTCACCTTAAACCTATCGAACATAACCTGGCAGCAAGCCTCATAATGGGATGTTAGGACAGTGGGCCAAGATTCCACAGATGTTGGTTTTGAGGAATAGTTTGAGGAGGCAAGAGGGACAAAGAGGTTTAGGGAAGGAATCTAGAGCCTGGGGAAGCAGGTCAGTCATGGTCAACATTTCTTTAATGCCCTGGAGATAACCTGAATTGCTTTCTTTTGTGTATCCCATTCATCTCGACAAGTGGAAAACTGTCAAATTAACATTTGAAGACGTTAATCTCTGCATTCTATTTATACTGCGTTAATTGTACCCAAAGCCTCTGGCTCACTCCTCACATCCAGCTGCCAGAATGGAGATGTGATGGAGTGAAAGCTGATGGTGTGAATCGCACAGCAGCCAAAGCCTGACCCTTGACCGTGACTTGCAGTTTCAATGATAACAGTCATTTCACTAATGGATGGCAGAGATCTCCGTCAGAGTGGTGCTGGCAACAACCAGCTGTTACAAAACGCTGACCACGGGAACATCAGTCGCTGCATAATCCCTCGTTCACTGGACAAGTAGTTTGTACACTGTTTTCCATCTTATTCCAGACTATTGGCTTCAGCGGGGGAAGTGGTGGAGGGGGGGGGGGAGTGGGGTTAGAGTTTATGGTGTTGTAATGAGGGTGACCATTCAATGGACCAATTAATCTAGACTCCAGCAGTGCACATTACCATCACCAGCCATGACCATGCCTTCTGTTCACCAGGGCACATGCCACCTGTACCTTCCAGTGGACCACTCTACACCTCCCAGTGGAAGAGCCAGAGTAGGTGTCTGTCTCTGCACTGATTCCTGACACTCAGTTCCAGGTTCAACTCATTCCAGAGACTGGAGTGCAAAATTCCAGCCTTTCCTTACCAGTGTAGTAGTAATGGAGTGCCACACTGTAAAGTGTGCCATTTTCTGGGTGGATATAAAAGATTCTGTACAATGATACTATGTGAAGCAGGAGTCTGGATTAAAACTTGCCACTCAGTCCAACTCCTAAAGCAGATGACCTGGTTGACATTTAACAATGGCAAGCAGTTCCAATGATAGGGATTGACTTGAAAATCTGTTTCTCTCTTTCCACGTTGTTGCCTGACCAGCTGAGTATTTCCAGTGTTTATTTCAAATTTCCAGGATCTGTGCTTTCCAGTATCTGTGCTTCAAAGGCACGTGAAATCTGCTGCTACATTCAACCCTTGGCAGTCAATAAGTGCCCAGTAGCAATGTTGATACACCTTTTTCATGAAATTAAAGTCCTCACAAACAAATGCCTTCTCTGTGGAACAAAGCCTCCCATGTTAGACAGAGCACTCTGAAGCCCTGTCATTGTATGCTCTGTGAGAACTCTTATTCCAACTGAACTCTTTCAAGTTTTCAAGGTCAGTTTATTGTCACATGTACCAATTAAGGTACAGTGAAATTTGAGTTACCATACAGCCATACTAAGTGAAAAGCAACAACACACAGCCACATAAAATAAAAGTTAACATAAACATCCACCATAGCAGCTCTGCACATTCCTCACTGTGATGGAAGGTAATAAAGTCCAATCTTTTCCCTCTTTATTCTCCCGCGCTCGGGGCTGTCGAACCATCCGCAATCGGGGCCATCAAAGCTCCCGCAGCCGGCGATCCGAAGCCCTCGCGTCAGGGTGATCGAAACTCCCTCGTCGGGACGGTTGAAACTCTCAGCGGCTTGGAGCTCCCGAATCGGTCACTAACCAGGGACTGTGGGCTCCACAATGTTAAAGTCCACAAGCCCGCGGTTGGAGCTCTCCACAGTCGATCCCCGGCAAAGGGGTCGCAAGCTCCACAATGGTAAGTCCGTGCCACGCCCGCGGTTGAAGCGCCGGGTCGGTCTCCAGGAAAGGCCGCGCCACTCCACGATTTTGGGCCGCAGTGGGGACGGAGATACGATACGGAAAAAAATCGCATCTCCGTCGAGGTAAGAGATAGAAAAAAAGTTTCCCCCAGCCCTCTTCCCCACCCCCCACATAAAACAAACCAAGGAACACTGAAACATACTCTTTAACATGTACTTAAAATAACAAAAACAGAAGAAAGGACAGACAGACTGTTGGCGGGGCAGCCACTTGCTGGCACCACCCGGTGCGATCAGAGATCAAAGAAAAATAGACTAACTATTGATGTTTGAATTGAAAGATCTACAAGATCATGGTGGTTGTAGCTAGGATCGGTTGGTTCTAGTACAGGATGATATTCTTTAATGCCGATGATGGTATTCTGAAATAAACACAGAAAACATTGAAAAACTCAATGGGGTGGCACAGTGGTGCAATGGTAGAGTCACTGCCTTACAGTGCCAGAGACCCTGGTTCGATCCTGATTATGGGTGCTGTCTGTACAGAGTTTGTACTTTCTTCCTGTGACTGCATCGGTTTCCTCTGGCTGCTCCGGTCTCCTCCCACGTGCAGATGTACAGGTTTGTAGGTTAATTTACTTTGATAAAAATTGTAAATTGTCTTGGTGTGTAGGATAATTCTAGTGTACTGGGTGCTCGTGGTCGGCACAGGTTCGATGGGCTGAAGAGCCTGTTTCCACACTGTATCTCTAAAGTCTGTTAGACAGCATCTGTGGAGAGGGAAAGAGAGAGTTAAACTTTCAGGTTAAAGACGCTTCGTGAGAATTGTAGAAACATCTCTGAAGAATGGTCTTTGACCTAAAATGTTGACTGTCATAGAGTGATACAGTGTGGAAACAGGCCCTTCGGCCAAACTCGTCCACACCGGCCAACAATGTCCCAACCATACTAGTCCCACTTGCCTGTGCTTGGTCCATATCCCTCCAAACCTGTCCTATCCGTGTACCTGTCTAACTGTTTCTTAAACGACGGGATAGTCCCAGCCTCAACTACCTCCTCTGGCAGCTTGTTCCATACACCCACCGCCCTTTGTGTGAAAATGTTACCCCTTGGATTCCTATTAAATCTTTTCCCCTTCACCTTGAACCTATGTCCTCTGATCCTCGATTCCCCTACTCTGGGCAAAAGACTCTGTTCATCTACCCAATCTATCGCTCTCATGATTTTGTATACCTCTATAAGATCTCCCCTCATCCTCCTGCGCTCCATGGAATAGAGACCCAGCCTACTCAACCTCTCCCTATAGCTCACACCCTCTAGTCCTGGCAACATCCTCGTAAATCTTTTCTGAACCCTTTCAAGCTTGACAATATCTTTCCTGTAACATGGTGGCCAGAATTGAACACAATATTCTAAATTGTGCTTCTCTTTCCACAGATGCTGCATGACATCCTGGGTGTTTCCTGCTTTTCCATTAGCAGGTGTTTCAGGACCAGGAATGTAGAGCCAAGGTGGTGAAGGGAGTGGGTAGTGCGGTGGGAACCTTTCTTAGCAGTATTGAGGGTGTGGAACTCCCTGTCAGTGGGTGATGGGAGTAAGTGGGGGGGTGGGGGGTCGGGGGGTGTTGGGGGAGGTGTTGTGGAAATAGAACCAAATGGGATTTTCATGAGGGAGATGGATAGATACCTAAGATAATTTTCAGAATTAAAGATTGAGGGGAAGAAACTGATTGCATTGTTGTCTAAGGATGAAATAAATGGAATAAATGCCTTCATCTGTGACACTATAAATTGTAGGTATTGTGTGAATTACTCCATGGGATTTGCTCCTTGTTCATACTCAAGAGTTTGTAGACAAAGTGCAGAGAGGATTTTCCTACTAATATTCTCCGATTGTGGGGATGTTTAAAACAGCAACACAATTATCCCAAATCACTCTTATTCTTGTACCTTGCTTTTAAAATGAAAATATGCATGAAAACAACCACAGAGGGAAATATCCGTGAGGCTGTGGACAGTTGTGTTTTGCATCGCTTTACCTCTCTCTAGAGAAAAGACTAACTACAGTTCTTTTCGCCACCACAGAATGTCTCCAAACCTTTCACAGCCTCTGAAGCAGATTGGAAAAATGATCACTGTTAAAGTCCAGGCAAAGTACATAAACTGGCTGCTTTATTTCGTAAAATATTATATTCTGCGAAAAGCACTAAAATGTCAAGCAACAGTATTCCCATCTTGATTAGCAATTAAGATCATCACTCATCTTTCCAGTTCCTCTGGGGTAAATCGCTTTGCTCATTCCAAGCCTGGTAATTCAATTTCAGTGCTAGATTGGAAATGTCAAAATATCTCCAATTTATTGTTTCCTCATTTTCCCTGTAGATTGTGTGAGCTGGTGTCAGTTATTCAATTAGTACTCCTTTTTGCTACTCTCAATTTCCTATCTACTGTTACAACACTGAATTTCTGCACGAACATATCTTGCCCTCAAGAGATGTTATTCAGGGCGCAATCTTACTTGAAGCGTGGTTTAGAGATACAGCATGGAAACAGGCCCTTTGGCCCAACGAGTCCACAACAAGCATTGATTACCTATTCACACTACTTCTGTAATCCTACTTGTTCATCCACTCCCTATACTTCAAGGGCAATTTTACAGAGGGCAATTAACAGCATTTTATGTATAATTTAGTTTAGTTTATTATTATCACGTGTACCGAGCTTCAGTCACGTGCTATCCAGTCAAAAAACTATCTATGATTACAATCAATTAAAAACGTCTATCTTCATACCCACATAGTATTTACCTGTTTCCCACCATGCTCACTGACTCACATTGCTGACTAGTTAAAAAGCTCCAAAATGTTGAAGCTTGTTTTTAAATTCTCCCATGGCCTTGCTACTCTCCAGCTCTGTAATCTTGTCAGACCCCAGAAGCCTCTGGAATCCCTTTACTGTTCCAAGTAGTGGCCTCTTGACAATTGAAAACACTCTTCAGCTGCCAGGGTTCTGAGCTTTGAATCCCCTCCTCAATCTGATCCAACTTCTCTTCTTTTAAGAATCTCCTCTTGCCTTTTGATTAAGATTAATTTACTACATCTTTATTTTCGTTGTTGCGTCCAAAGTGTCGTAAAGCCACAGCAAATAAGAATTTCATGGTTCCAGTCCATATCAACATGCTCGATCTCTTAGTCTGGAGATTGTGAATACCGGACCTATATGTCTTGATGTAGTTCATTCAATGTTCTTGTGCCACAGCTCAGGACCTGTAACTGTGTTAAAGGTGTAACATAAATGCCAGTTAATGTTTTACTTCAATACTTTTAATATTGGTTGAGCAAGACCTTCGATAACACATGTTGGAAATCAATCATATGATGGTCACTAATGTCTCTGTGAATGACAGCATTTTCTTCTTCATGGGCTTTCTCTTAAGGGCCTGTCCCACGTGGGCAACATTTGCGCGTCACGCAGGTGGCGCGCGAAGATTTTGTGAATCCCCAAATCTTGGGGCGCCGCGCGCGATCGCTCGTCACTGCCTACGTCACCATGCACCATGCGCGCGTAATGCACGCCATGCGCACATCATGTGCGTTCGTCGTGACGCGCAAATTATGTCGCGTAAATGACATGCAAATGACGCCCAAGTGGGACAGGCCCTTTAGGCCTAAAGAATTACCCCCCCCCTCCCCACAACCAGAACAATATGGATCCTTTAGCATCCATTGTTGGATTGTCTGCAATGTTAGTTTAGTTTAGTTTATTTTCACGTGTAACGAGGTACAGTGGAACGCATTTTTGTAGTGTGCCTTCCAGTCAGCAGAAAGGCTATACATAATTATAATGAAGTCAAATACAGTGTACAGATACAGGATAATGGGAATAACGTTTAGTGCAAATGCAGGATAAAGTGAAAAATGTTTAATGCAATAATGTTTAATCCGCCTTCTTGGGCAGGCTCTTGAGATGAATGAACAGAAACTTGAGCAAAATACAAAGTGCTCGAGGAACTCAGCGGGTCAGGCAGCATCTGTTGAATGAATAGACAGACAATGTTTCTGTATAAGGGTCCTGACCTAAAACATCCTGACCAGCTGAATTCCTGCAGCACTTCATGTTTTGCTCACGATTCTAGCATCTACATTTTCTTGTGTGTCAAGAGTAGTTGCCTGATTTCATATGATATCTGAATTGAAAGATACAGTACTGAAACAGGCCCTTTGACCCACTGAGTCCTTGCTGACCATCACTCACCCATTCACACTAGTTCTATGTTATCCCATTTTTTCAAGCGCTCCCAACGCACCAGGAGCAATTTACAGAGGCGAAGTAACCTACAAACCCATACATCTTTGAGATGTGGGAGAAAACCAGAGCACCCAGACAAAATCCACAAGGTCATGGAGAACTTGCAAACTCCACGCAGACAGCACCCAGGATCAAACCTACGTCTCAGGAGCTGTGATGCAGCGACTCTGCCAGCCGTGCCACTGTGAATCAAGTACAATCCTCAGGAATATTTGAGCCAGTATCATATTCATCAGAGCAATCTTCCTGGACTCTTTTAAACCGGGGGTGGGTTTGAAACAAATCCATTTGTCTAGTAGTGAAATGTTTGCAACCACTTATCGAATGAGGTAAAGTCCATGTTAATGTAATAAAATTACATTTCTTAACTATTAACCTTGGCCAAAAGCATTCTATGGAAGGAATGGTTTTTCATTTATCCAGTAGTCCCAATTCACCAACCAGTGTACAAAGAGTATAATACATGGGTCTGGAATGAGTAGGTGATTAGATCTGCCAAGTAATTACACCAAGCATAAAGGAATGTAAACATTTCTATGGCAAAACTGGAGAAGTATAGTAGAGTTTCTCTGGCTGTCCTGGGGCCAATATCTGCCCATTAATGAAACATTTCACATTTTCACATTTCTGGCTGCCATGTGTTCTTCATTAAAACACTTGCAGTGTACTTCATTGCCTGTGAAACACTTCGGGGACATGCTGGGATTATGAAAGGTGCTGGAGATATGAGCGTCCTTTTCTTGGTGTCTCCGTGTGAACTTGGAGGGTTAGTAATCTTATAAAAAAAAGCGTGCCATTGATCTTGCAATGCATCAGGTAGTTGCTTATGGTGCAAGATTACACCATAAAAAACAGCTGGATTCCACTATTGGAGAATGAACTGATGGAAAGTGATCCTGAGGGATGAGCTAAGGGTGTCACTGCTTGGAATTCCAGTCCAAGCTCAGGGTTTAAGCCTCGGCAAAGAAGAGCTTGGATAGATTGTGACTCAATGGAAACCGGTAAGGGAGCAAGCAACAGCTGCAACATCTGGATCAGCTTCAGATATCTTGTCACTTATGGTTGTTACTAAAAATAATCAACCCTCTCCTCTGGACCTCCTGCAGATGCTCTTGTTTATTTATTCGGTACAAAGTGAATTTGCAGGGAAACCTTTTGAAACCTTTGTGCCATTTACAACAGGCATTGAAACGGAAGCTACAGCAAAACAAACAAACCTGAAATTAGTATTGTACCAAATAACACAGAACAATGAATACTAATCAATTGAAAGTAAGTATCGGATACTTTGTTTATTTGTGGTTGAATAGAAATACTTTATTTTATGAACAGCTGTTAAAGAAAATTGGTCTTCATGTTAGCATAATTTGATTTATTTTTCTTTATCCAATTGATTGTTTTACAGCCGGGCACAGACCTGAGTTAACATCAGTGGAGATAATCACACTGAGAGTAGGGTACAGGCCATCTAACAGAAAGCACAAACAGGACAGAATATAGTGGAAGAAGTACTGAGAGCTGGTGATAAGCCTGGGAAATTTTAATGTATACATACATTGGAATATTAATATTCAGAGAGGCAAAGGAAGCCAAGGTGAGCTGTTACTGTTTAGGAAGGAACTGCAGATGCTGGAAAATCGAAGGTAGACAAAAATGCTGGAGAAACTCAGCGGGTGAGGCAGCATCTATGGAGCGAAGGAAATAGGCAACGTTTCAGGCCGAAACCCTTCTTCAGACTTTGTGAGCTGTTACTGAGTGTTTTCAGGAAAATTTCACAGGAAAGTAACTTCTGGAGCCAATCAGATAGGATTAATTTAAGACCCCATCATGAAGGCACACCTGGGTAGCAGTGATCATTATAAGATTAAATTTTACATTCAATTTGAGGAAAATATGAATGGGTTTGAAATTGGATTTCAAACTAAATAAGCCAATTATTTAGGACATGGAAACTGAGCTATGTGAACTAAGTGAACTGGAAAATTAGGTTAATGGACCAGTCAGTCAAGATGCTGTGGCAGATATTTGAGGCGATCCTTCGGAAAGCACAGGATACATTTCAATGAGAAAGAAATTTCTAAGGGGAGGTTAACTTAAAAAGTTAAAAATAGTATTGAAGAGAAAGCAAAGAATGCCAGCAGATTGGAAAGTTGGACAGAATGTAAAAGAATACCTAAAAGATTGATAAGGAAGGAAAAATATGAGTACAAGATAAAAGCAAACTGGGAATGTAAAAATAAATAGTAAGAGTTTCTTTGGATATTTAAAAAAAGAGTTAACAAGGAAAATGTTGGTCCTATAGGTAGTGAGTTTAGGGAATGAACAAAGAAATTAAGGGTGTATTTATGGGGGGTATAGCATAATTTTTCCCTACAGAGGACAAAAGTAAAATCCCATAATACAGGAATTGAAAGGGTGGGGAGTACTCGGGTAAATTCCAATCAGCAGGTCAGTGGGACTGAGCAAACTGTTGTTGTGGGCTAATTAGTCTTTGGGTCCAGATGAACTCAGATATTGGAGATGTCCAGTGAGATAGTTGATGCATCGGTTTCATTTCCCCATAATTTCCTAGATTTTGGAAATATTCCATTAGATTAGAAAACTGCAAATGTAACTCCTATATTCAAAAAGGGAGGAAGACAGAAAGCAGAAAATACAGAACAGTTAGTTTAATATCTGCTACAGGGAAAATGTTGGATGCTGCTATTCATTATATTACAGCTAGATAAAGGTAATCAAGTGAAGTCAATGTCATTTGGGAAAGGTAAGTTGTGTTTGATCAGAAGTAACCTGTGCGGGGGATTAGGGGAGTGGTTGATATTCTGTGCTTACATTTCCAGAAGGCATTTGCTAAGTTGTCTCATCAAAGGTTAATGGAGAAATATCATCTCTTGGTGTAGGAGTACATGATGGTGGATAGAAGATTAGCTGGCTAATAGGAAATAGAGTAGGGATCAATGGGCCTTTTTCTGGATGGCAAGATGCAACGAATGATGTGCCACAGGGATTGGTGCCAGGGCCCAACTTTTTACAATTTATATAAAATTACATTCACCAGGGCAGACAATAAACGAAGATTCCCTGGACTCAGGAATCTAGGGCCAAGGGACTCAGAAGATTAAGCGAGAGACTATTTTAGTTTCTTTGAGATGAGAAGAAATGTCTTCAATCACGTGGAGAAACAAACTATTGAAATACTCTACCCAAAAGCCTATTTGACTCCCCAGAAAGTGACACCTCACACTTGTCGGGCAAATTCCATCTGCCAATGTACTGCCCAACGTTCGCACCTGATCTACATTTGGCTGTAGATTCAGGCAACCATCCTCGCTATCCAAATCATCACCAGCCCCTTTGTGTCATCCATCATTCATACTTCCTGCATTCACATAATATATATATATATCTTTATTTATATATCACAAACTATAAAGTACCAGCACTGATCCCTGTAGTACACAACTGGTCACAGACTGCTAATCAGGAAGCAACCCTCCGCCTCCTAACACTGTCAATTTGGAATCCAATGAGCCAGTCTTCAATTCCATGTGCTTTATCAATCTGGATGAGCCTATAGTGCAGGAGTTGGTCAAAGTCCATATAGACATCTACCTGCCCTGCCTTCAATCTTCTTAGTTTTAATCTCCTGAAGAAGGGTCCCGACCTGAAATGTCACCTAGCCATGTTCTCCAGAGATGTTGCCAGACCCGCAGAGTTACTCTAGCACTTTGAATCTTAGTTACCTCCTCAAAAAAATCAAATTATTAAAAATGGATTCCCTTACGCAGAACCATGCTTTTCCAAATGCATATAAATCGTATCCCTTCGAATTGTCTCCAATAATTTCCCTACCACTGGTGTAAAGCTCACTAGCTTATAGTTCCTTGGGTTATCCCTGTCCCTGGATCTTCTCCTGTGGCTAATGAAGATGCAAAAATCTCCTTCGGGGCCACAATAATCTTCTCCTTTGCAACCTGGGGATTTATCCACTCTTATGCATTCCAAGACATCTAACACTTGATAATGTCCAGATCATGATATTGTGACGTTTTGTTGCCGGGCACTGACTTTAACGTTCCATCTAAAAGTTAATACTTTCAAGAAAGCATCAATCTCTTTGTACTTCATTGGGAGTGTCTACTTAAATTCCTTGTCTTTGGAGAGGGGTTCAAACCCACCGACAGGTGCTACATGGGCAAGAGTAACCACAGTGTATGCATTTCAGCATCAAGCCAGCAATATAGCAATGTTACAAAATTTTGAGATTTTAAAAATCAAGTCTGTAATTTATCCCATCAGATAAAGCTTAAAAAGAAGTTTAATTTGACACCTAATTCACTTTCATATCTTCAGTATTAAAAAAGTTATGGCCATTTTCATACTCAGAAATTAGCATCTTGTTCCCTATTGCTTTTCCATTGACTTAACACAAAAGCTGTGATCAAGGACAGTCAAAAGCCCATAACTTTCTTAAAAATTAAGAGAACTGAAAGAAATTTTCAGTTATTATAGATTGAAGCATTCTGAAACAAATATGAAACAATCTTACTTAGATGACATGAAATTAAAGCATATAATTAGTTAGTTACCTAATTGTAGCTAATTACAAAATTCAATTACTAGATCTAAACATCTATCAATTTCTTAAGAATAGATTAACATTTTTAAATAGCCTAAGTATCCAAATAACATTCACACAAGAATTCACAATATAACATAATTTTTTTAATCTCATTGTCATGGATTTACAGGCCAAATGGAAGAAATTGAATGTTTAATACCTGTAAATTAATGGGAATTTATATCATCTTGCGAATTAGGTTTTCTGGAACGCGATCATTTGGAACGTTCATTTGCGGTGAATTTAACCCCGTATTGGCATGAAAATTATTGCCATTAGTTCGGGGAAAAAAATCACCGTGTCGCATGTAAAAATGTGAATTAAAGGCCTCTTAAGGAGAATGTTTATACATAAAAATAAAGCACTTTCGTTTACCTTTCCCGTGTGTGAAATCCGTCCCGGTTGTTGGCGTTGACGGGTTCAGAAGATGATTTAAAAATGATTCCAACGCTGAACTTGTCGGGAGATTTTAAAAACAAAATACTCAAAACGCCCCTCGGAACGATTCTTCCGCAAACGCTTGTACTCCAACAAAATATAATTCAGGACAAGGTAGGAGAAACCGCGTTTTAACCCCGCCCCCCCCTTAAAGGCGCCAAAATCGCGCACACGGCCAGTGACAGAATTACAGCGCGACTCAAGGCAAGTATTGTAACATACCTAAGCAATGCGCTCAATGGTGAGCCAACACTTTCATTTATGTCACAGCACCTTGTCAGGACATCCCACGGCATCTCACAGTAATGATTGACAAAAAATTTGGCAGTGAAATTTAGAACAAGTGATCAAAGATTTGGTCAAATAGCTACATTTTATGGAGATTCTTAAAGGGGAAAACATAGGTGGAGAGACCGAGGGGTTTATACGGGGAAATCCAGAATGGCCTCCTCTGGCCATTCATATACGTTCATATATGAACGTGTGTTCGTTCATATACAACAACAATAACTACATCTCCCAGCTGATGTGAGGAGTCAAGCAATGGCTGCCATACTCTAAGGAATCTCCTTGTGGAAAAAAGATTTTCATAAAGAACCTGCCCTAAGTCCAGACATAAAGATCCTTTCCACGTCTTAACACCAACTCACATTCAGCTGGGAGCACAGAAAACGCAAAAAGTTCCCTCAGATCCGGCCATCCATGTCCACTTGCACTGATTGTAACTAATCAATCAATTAAGCACTGATCCAATTACTCAATATTTCTGCATTTCCTGTGTGCAGATAACTATGGTCTGCATATAGAACATTTTCCGGTGACTAGCTCTGTTCTGCATTGGTGAAGTTGTAAATAGCTCGTTTCTAAGCTCTCCCCAGTCTAATTTCAGTCAATAAAATACTGAGTCAAGTACTTGCGCAACTAAACTTTATTTTGGAAAACACATTAACTGTTCCCCTCTACTATACCTAACCACCGCGGGATCGATCCTTGTATCTGCTTGGCCAAACCCTCCTAGCCTCGTGCAAGCAGAGACACTCCAAAAGGTCACGCAGTCCCAAGTGTTCTTCCAGAAGATCGACACAGTACCTCGTGGGAGCTACCTTTTATAGGTCCCCGAACCTTGAGAGGCCGAACCATATGGGGGTGGTCTCTTTACAAACCAAACATATTAATAATAACAGTATATAATTGACAATTCCCTAACCCAATAATACAATCTTGAATACATTGTATTTGAAAGAAACCTCTAGAATGAAACAAACAAGAATAAACATTGATACATGTGCCCTGGAATTCAAACAGTTTCTCCAAGGCTCAACACTTAACCCAATCAACTAGCAAAGTAAAGCTTTGCAACATTATTTACAATGTATATGTCTGGTTTGCATTCACCCAATCAGTTCCATGCAATTTACACCAAATTGTAGGAAACTGCAGATGTCCCATTCTTTCCCTGCATCTCTTATCTGGGCCACAGTCAGACTGGCACCATTCAGCAGCTTGTCCCAGTTCTGCAGAAGGCACATTTAAATTGACCAAATGGCCTAGCAGCACAGAAGCCTTTACTCAATTTTAGTGTCCTGGCAGCTCCAATTTGGCCAGAATTAACAAGGTTGGTAGAGTTGTTGGACTGATAGTGACTGCTCAGCATTGTAGGCCCAGAACCTGAGAATGAGTCACACAAAAACATGTTGATGAGCCCAGCATTCAGCAGGTGGGGAGATGCATCGAGGGACTAACAATGGAACTCCATTTGGTGCCAGAGCTGCATGCAGTGATGTTTTCACGCATCGGAAATAGGTGAAATCCAATTCCTAGGCTAGTACCTGTGCTGGTTATTTGAGAGAAATGTCCAGTTAGTCTCACCTGCCTCTCACTGACTCCATAAATGACAAACATTTTGCAATATAAATATTGAAACGGGGCAGTCTTTAGAACAGGAGAACCACCATCTTCACAATAGTTGTGGGAACAGTAGTGGATTCAGTTGTTTTGCCAGACTAATAATCCAGTTGCCTAAACTTATGATCCAACAGAATTTATTAAAATCCTATTGTGTGCTGTTTGAGAATCTGAATTTAATTTCAAACATCTGCAAATAAAGAGCTGACCAATAAAAGTGACCATGTGGTTGCAAATTGTCATAAAAAGTTAATTGTTTCATGAGTCTCCTTTAGAGAAAGAACCTGCTGTCTTTACTACAAGTGACAGAGTCCCGGACCAGCATGGTCTGTTCCTCTGTGGAGGTCTTGCAAGTTCAAACTAGTGTCAAGCTCCTACAACGCCCATGGACAGCAGTGGTCCAATACCACCTTCTCTGGGCATTGGGCAATAAATGCCAGCCTTGTTAGTAAAAGCCTCAGAAAGGTGTGTCATATAATTGTGCCAGTTTCCGGGCAGTAGGGGAAAATAGTTGCTTCACTCATCATGTGTTTGTGGCTCGCTATCTTTTTAGACATCGTGGCTGAACTGACGGCAGAATGCCAACCTAGATTTATTCATATTGTCTCACTCTCCAAGACTTCAAATTGTTTTTCGAAAGGTCCCAATGGACTCCATGGGTGAAGTGATGTTCCTGTTATTAAGAAGAAAGTGCTTAATCAAATGATTCTGGGCAATGAACTGTGAATCCTGTCCTCATATTCACCAGAACTTGTGGTCAGGAAGTGAAGTGAATTAGTGTTTAGAGGATTTGGGACAGAATGTTCAGTGGTAAATGTCCATCAGGAACTGAGATGAGAATAGTGACGTGGAGCACAGGATCAGACTACATGTGGGGTCATTTTAACCATGCTGCAACAGAAAGCAGGTGATGGAATCTCTCTCCATTCCTGTTTCTTCAATGTATCCAGAAGATGGTGAGGTGGACTTCCAAGTGTTCCATGTTCTATATAGCATTGCTCAAAATCTATGTATCAGCCTTCAGACTTGTCCAAAACTATTGTACAGAGCTGAGATTTTCTTCCCCCAATAAGGACTTATTTTCTCATAGCCCCTTTCACAATCTTCAAGTGCCTAATCTGCTCTACGGCCATTGGAGTACTTTCTGCGGGATTGCTCAAATCCAAAAGCATGCCAACCAAATTGTGCCGTGTGGTAATTCCTGGGCTTTTTGTTTCACAGATATTGGTTAATATGTTTTTGGACTCCAGGGAGAACACGTCTGCTCTCCACTAAGATGTGATCTTTTGCAACACCTGAGAGGGCAGTCAGAGGCCTTGCCTTCACATCTCACTAGAAGGACAGTACCTCTGCCAGGACTACCCTCTCTCAGCACTGCGCCAGGTTTTGAGTTCGTCATTGGATGGAAGTTGAATCCACAAAGTCTGACTGGAGAGGTGAGTTGTGGTGCACCTTCCCACAGCAGACAGAAGGGAAAGGTTCAGAGAATGGTAGGTGTATGGAATGAGCTGCTGGAGGAGGTAGTTGAGGCATTAGCACTATCACAACGTTTAAGAGACATTCATAGAGGTACCTGGATAGGACAGATTTAGAGGGATATGGGCCAGAAGCAGGCAGGTGGGACTAGTGGAGATGGGACATGTTGGTCGGTGTGGGCAAGTTGGGCCAAAGGACCTATTTCCACACTGTATGACGCCGACTATGAGATACTGAGTTCTACTTCTACACCAACATACTATCAGCATCTGTTGTACATTTTGTAGTGCAATTTGCTTTAGTCAGAGCACCAATGTGGATTATAACATTCACCAGGCCAGGCAGTGCCTCCAGCTGATGAAATGATCTAACGGACAAGCTGCTCCATGCACTTGGTTTGCCACCGTGTATATTTCATGCTCCATTGATGGTTGGGTTCATGCTCTCCAGATGGTTGGGGAGTGAAGATACCAAAGCAATAAAAGTTTTGTGAATGGATAAGATATTCAAAGAATGTGAGTTCATATCCTCCTCCGGGCCAGTTGAGAACTTGAGTCCATTTTTAAATCTGTAATTCAAAAACTGTTCTCAGTAGCAATGACCTTGAAGCGATGGGTTGTTGTAAAAGTCCAACCTGATCAATAACAATCCTTCAGGAGAGGGAATCTGCCATCATTACCTTGTCTTGCCTGTATGTGACTCCAGACCACAGTGATATATTTAGTTTAGAGATACAGCGTGCAAAAAGGTCCTTTTGCTCAATGTGTCTGTGCCAACCAGCGATCACCCGTACACTAATTCTATCCTATACACTAGGGACAATTTACAGAAGCCAATTAACCTACAAATCTACACGTCTTTGGAGTGTGGGAGGAAACCGGAGCACTCGGAGAAAACCCACATGTTCATGGGGAGAACGTCCAAACTCCGGACATACAGCACCCGTAGTAAGAATCAAACCCAGATCTCTGGTGCTGTAAGGTAGCAACACTACCACTGCTCCACTGTGCTGATTTGAACTTGGACAAAACAGCCTGACAAATCATGCAGTTTGGGGCCAATTAGGCAGATGCGATAATTGTTGCCTTGGCACTGCTCGACTGGCTGTTGGAAAACCGACGAAAGTATCGCATTGGGGAACGATGGTGAGCAGTTGTTAAATTACTCGACTGAGGCCTGGCTAACAATTCAAAGAACTGTGTTCAAATCTCACCACAGCAGTGATGGAATATAAATTCAGTTAATAATCTGGGCTTCAGAGAGACATTGACAAGCATTAATTATGATGACCGCAACGGCGCAACACCACTGGATTGTCACAAAAAACATCTGTTTCACTGATGTCCTTCACTGACTACCTGGTATATGACCAGACCAACCCCAATGTAGTTGATTCTGAAAAGCCACAACAGACCATTTGATTAGATGACTCATTACTCAGGGGACAGATCGGGATGGGCAACAAATGCTGGCCATGCCAGCGATACCCAAACCTTGAAAATTAAATAAACATGTTTGAGCCTCAACGGGGGGTTTGGTTGACCACTTATCAGCAAAGGCAGTTAAAAGGTAGCAGCTGTGGGTGACAGAGTGGGTGTTGGTGAACAGACTCTGCAATCTGCAAGACATGAAATCATTGCGATACAATGTTTAACAGGCATTTGCACAGACATATGAACAGGCAAGGATACAAACCATTTGCAGGCTGATGTGAAGTTTAAAATTGGCATTTTGGTTTGCACAGATATCAAGGGGCGACGGGCATGTACCAAAACATCACCTATTCATTCCCTCCCCAGATGTTGCCTGACCTGCCGAGTTACTGCAGCACTTTGTATTTTGCTCAAGATTATATCATCTGCAGTTCCTTGTGTCTCCATGGTCCTTCAGAGTCATTTGGATGTATTCTTAAAAAGGACATGGTGCAGGCCTAAGGGAAAGGCTCTGGAGAGTGGGACTCATTGGAGAGCATTTCAAAGAACCAGCACATACACCTTGGGCAACCAAGCCTCTTCCTCTACCATTTCATGTTTGTGTGTGTGACTTCCTGGAAGCTTTATTGGCAGCACTTGACTGCCAGTAGCTCCACCCCTATACTCCCACCAATGCGACCTTTGAAGGCAGACATAAATGCTGGAGAAACTCAGTGGGACAGGCACCGGGTCTAGAGTGAAGGAATGGGCGATGTTTGGGGTCGAGACCCTTCTTCAGACCACCTTTTCCTCTACTTGGCTACCTGACATGTCCATTGTGTTTGTCAGTCAATGAAAATAGGACCAGGTTCATTAATTACATGATTGACTCTCAAGAATCAGCCAGTCAGACAGCCCACCCCAACCGTCCACTCCCTCCCACCCTTCTCCGTCTCCACAATTTGTACAACCATAACCAGAAATTTCCAAGAAAGCTCGGGAGAACCCACGTGGTTTGTGTAATACCCAATGTTATTTATCCCTTATGCTGCTGCATGTAGGATAGGGAAGTTAATCTACAATTCCTGTAGCTGGCAGGCCAGTGGAGAAGGCTGGCGAGCTGACACACATCCACATACGTAGCATGTAAATACAGTCACCACCCAGACTAAATGCTCGAATACAGAGGCTCAGAGCCAAAGAATTCTTTAAACACCAACAATTTGGCCACTTTGACCTTGGTGCCTGGTTTTCAAATCTGATCGGCTCCCCCTTTTAATACGTATAGAAAGAAATTCTCATTACCACTCCATCCTTGATTTAATTTCAATTCCGAAACCTAGAAACATGCAGTGGTCCAAGCACTTGGTAAGCAGCTTACACTTCGTTCCTCACCAGGTCAGCAGACTCATGGCTTAGCTCCACTCAGTTCAAACCCGGGTCAATAAGTCATCAGTTCAAATTCCCTCTGTGAACTATATTGCAATTTTGCAGTTGAGGCTGGAATCTCTTGTTGAACCACGTTCCCAGCTGCCATTCGGTTGGGCAATGCAGTCCATCCATTGTGACACTCTGTTCACTCATTCAATGTTACAATGAGACTGGTTATCTCAGTGACTTTGGTGGGATCTTGCTCTTCGGAGATCAGATGCCTGGCAACACTAACCGAGTTTCACAAGCAGCAACAGCAATAATAACTGGCATTCCGTGTCGAAGTCAATAAGATAATAAAATGGCACAAAGAGGTTGACAGGAGCATTCTCAACCAAAATGTAAGTTGGGAACACACAGCAGTCAGAGATGTTGGAATCTGGTCGGCTGGGAGGAGAGACCAGTGGCACTCTGATGTACTACATGAGGTAGCAGCACTCCATGCCAGTGAGGGGCAGTGAGTACAGATACTTAGCAGGTCAGACAGTAGATTAGAACGGGTGCCAGGGGTTATGGGGAAGAAGGCAGGAGAATGGGGCTGAGAGGGAAGAATATATCAGCCATGATTGATTGGCGGAGCAGACTTGATGAGCCGAATGGCCTAATTCTGCTCCTATAACATGAACTTATAGAAGCATAGAAACATAGAAATTAGGTGCAGGAGTAGGCCATTCGGCCCTTCGAGCCTGCACCGCCATTCAATATGATCATGGCTGATCATCCAACTCAGTATCCTGTACCTGCCTTCTCTCCATACCCTCTGATCCCTTTAGCCACAAGGGCCACATCTAACTCCCTCTTAAATATAGCCAATGAACTGGCCTCGACTACCCTCTGTGGCAGAGAGTTCCAGAGATTCACCACTCTCTGTGTGAAAAAAGTTCTTCTCATCTCGGTTTTAAAGGATTTCCCCCTTATCCTTAAGCTGTGACCCCTTGTCCTGGACTTCCCCAACATCGGGAGCAATCTTCCTGCATCTAGCCTGTCCAACCCCTTAAGAATTTTGTAAGTTTCTATAAGATCCCCTCTCAATCTCCTAAATTCTAGAGAGTATAAACCAAGTCTATCCAGTCTTTCTTCATAAGACAGTCCTGACATCCCAGGAATCAGTCTGGAGAACCTTCTCTGCACTCCCTCTATGGCAATAATGTCCTTCCTCAGATTTGGAGACCAAAACTGTATGCAATACTCCAGGTGTGGTCGCACCAAGACCCTGTACAACTGCAGTAGAACCTCCCTGCTCCTGTACTCAAATCCTTTTGCTATGAAAGCTAACATACCATTCGCTTTCTTCACTGCCTGCTGCACCTGCATGCCTACTTTCAATGACTGGTGCACCATGACACCCAGGTCTCGCTGCATCTCCCCTTTTCCTAGTCGGCCACCATTTAGATAATAGTCTGCTTTCCTGTTTTTGCCACCAAAATGGATAACCTCACATTTATCCACATTATACTGCATCTGCCAAACATTTGCCCACTCACCCAGCCTATCCAAGTCACCTTGCAGTCTCCTAGCATCCTCCTCACAGCTAACACTGCCCCCCAGCTTAGTGTCATCTGCAAACTTGGAGATATTGCCTTCAATTCCCTCATCCAGATCATTAATATATATTGTAAATAGCTGGGGTCCCAGCACTGAGCCTTGCGGTACCCCACTAGTCACTGCCTGCCATTGTGAAAAGGACCCGTTTACTCCTACTCTTTGCTTCCTGTTTGCCAGCCAGTTCTCTATCCACATCAATACTGAACCCCCAATGCCATGTGCTTTAAGTTTGTATACTAATCTCTTATGTGGGACCTTGTCGAAAGCCTTCTGGAAGTCTAGATACACCACATCCACTGGTTCTCCCCTATCGACGCTACTAGTTACATCCTCGAAAAATTCTATGAGATTCGTCAGACATGGTTTACCTTTCGTAAATCCATGCTGACTTTGTCCAATGATTTCACCACTTTCCAAATGTGCTGCTATCCCATCTTTAATAACTGACTCTAGCAGTTTCCCCACTACCGATGTTAGACTAACTGGTCTGTAATTCCCCGTTTTCTCTCTCCCTCCCTTCTTAAAAAGTGGGGTTACGTTTGCTACCCGCCAATCCTCAGGAACTACTCCAGAATCTAAAGAGTTTTGAAAGATTATTACTAATGCATCCACTGTTTCTGGAGCTACTTCCTTAAGTACTCTGGGATGCAGCCTATCTGGCCCTGGGGATTTATCGGCCTTTAATCCATTCAATTTACCCAACACCACTTCCCGACGAACCTGGATTTCACTCAATTCCTCCAACTGCTTTGACCCGCGGTCCCCTGCTATTTCCGGCAGATTATTTATGTCTTCCTTAGTGAAGACGGAACCATAGTAGTTATTCCATTGGTCCGCCATATTCTTGTTCCCCATGATCAACTCACCTGTTTCTGACTGCAAGGGACCTACATTTGTTTTAACTAATCTCTTTCTTTTCACATATCTATAAAAACTTTTGCAGTCAGTTTTTATGTTCCCTGCCAGTTTTCTTTCATAATCTATTTTTCCTTTCCTAATTAAGCCCTTTGTCCTCCTCTGCTGGTCTCTGAATTTCTCCCAGTCCTCTGGTAGGCTGCTTTTTCTGGCTAATTTGTACGCATCATCCTTCGCTTTGATACCATCCCTGATTTCCCTTGTTATCCACGGATGCACTACCTTCCCTGATTTATTCTTTTGCCAAACTGGGATGAACAATTTTTGTAGTTCATCCATGCAGTCTTTAAATGTCTTCCATTGCATATCCACCGTCATGCTTTGCGGCTAGAGGAATCACCCTGAAGTCATCACTGTCACTGTCACATGAAAAACGTGTGCTTTCAATGTTATAACCCAAAGACATCATCTCTAACTGTGCTGCACTCCTCAGGCACTGCACTGGAGCACCAGCCTGCATTATTGTGCACCAGTGTCAGGAAAGGGTCTTGAATCCACAGCCCATAGATTTGCGTAAGGGCGGACTTCATGTGGTACCAGCTAGTCTCCCTTAGACCACCCATGTGCCTATTAGTTGGGACTAAGGAGGCAGTACGGATAGATTAGGTTGCCAACCATGATTGGATATACTCTCAAAGGTTTCGTCACAAGCCCTTGTGTCTGACCTCCCTGCGTCCCGCATCTCCAACATTTGCATAACTGAATAGACCAGAAGTTCAAAGGGAATGATTAAAAAGCACAACATTATTTTTAATATGCTTGTGATTTCCCCGTGGGAGTTGTTCACTGTGGGGGTTTAGTTTTAATTCCGGGACAATCCTTGGGCTGTTGGGGAAGGGAAGGCACCCTGTCTCCTCACTGAGCCCAGGTGATGGGCCAACCTGGTACAGAGCCTGCGCAGAGCATGAAACACTCGTAGACCCACTGCACTGTGCTCCAAGTGGGAGCAGGAGGAGGGCATTTGGCCCTTCAGGCCTTGCTCGTCTTAATGGAGACCAAAATATTGCAGGGCCTGGCTGTGAGACTACAGACTGACCATTTTAGGTAGCAAAACAGTACCTCAAATTAGCCCGGAGGAAGAAGTGTAAAGAGATTATTACCACAGTGCCTGTTACATTCTGACAGAAGACTTGACGTGTTGTAACTCCCTTACAAAGCAATGAAATAACTTCTAATCAAGTATTCAGTCAGAAAGCAGGCTCTTTGGATCGTCAGATAGGCTTTTTTGCCGTTAAAGAATAAATTGTGGAGGAATAGTTCCTGCGTTATGTGTGAGATTTGCGAAGTGTTGAAACTAGCTTGGGCGGAACATCAGCTGTCGCCTAAACACTTTCTCAGGATGCCTCTTTAACCAACACCTCTGTCTTATTTTTAACTCCTGCAGTTGTTAGTATCTAGCAGCCCCTCAGCCTGTGAGGCAATGTGATAAGGCCACGGCGGATCTGACACCTTTCAGCAGTATGCTTGGTCTGCTGGTGAAGCGCTCCATCTATAAGTCCAACCTTCAGCTTTCAGCCTGGCCTTTGGCTGACTGCCAGACCAACAAGCCAGCCGCAGAGGGACAGGCATCGGAAATCCAGCCCAGCAGAGTGCGATGGGGGAATGTGCCAGTTGATTGCAGATGTGACATCCCATAAGTGGCACCTGAGTCCAAGAATGCACTGGGATGTGTATGTAGGAAGGAACTGCAGACGCTGGTTTAAACTGAAGACCGACACAAAATGTTGGAGTAACTCAGCGGGTCAGACAGCATCACTGAAAAGGAATAGGTGACGTTTCGGGTCATAGATACATAGATACATAGAAATTAGGTGCAGGAGTAGGCCATTCGGCCCTTCGAGCCTGCACCGCCATTCAATACGATCATGGCTGATCATCCAACTCAGTATCCCGTACCTGCCTTCTCTCCATACCCCCTGATCCCTTTAGCCACAAGGGCCACATCTAATTCCCTCTTAAATATAGCCAATGAACTGGCCTCAACTACCCTCTGTGGCAGAGAGTTCCAGAGATTCACCACTCTCTGTGTGAAAAAGTTTTTCCTCATCTCGGTCTTAAAGGATTTCCCCCTTATCCTTAAGCTGTGACCCCTTGTCCTGGACTTCCCCAACATCGGGAACAATCTTCCTGCATCTAGCCTGTCCATCCCCATAAGAATCTTGTACGTTTCTATAAGATCCCCTCTCAATCTCCTAAATTCTAGCGAGTATAAGCCAAGTCTATCCAGTCTTTCTTCATATGAAAGTCCTGACATCCCAGGAATCAGTCTGGTGAACCTTCTCTGCACTCCCTCTATGGCTATAATGTCCTTCCTCAGATTTGGAGACCAAAACTGTACGCAATACTCCAGGTGTGGTCTCACCAAGACCCTATACAACTGCAGTAGAACCTCGCTGCTCCTATACTCAAATCCTCTTGCTATGAAGGCCAACATACCATTCGCTTTCTTCACTGCCTGCTGCACCTGCATGCCTACTTTCAATGACTGGTGTACCATGACACCCAGGTCTCGCTGCATCTCCCCATTTCCTAATCGGCCACCATTTAGATAATAGTCTGCCTTCCCGTTTTTGCTACCAAAGTGGATAACCTCACATTTATCCACATTATACTGCATCTGCCAAACATTTGCCCACTCACCCAGCCTATCCAAGTCACCTTGCAGTCTCCTAGCATCCTCCTCACAGCTAACACTGCCCCCCAGCTTAGTGTCATCCGCAAACTTGGAGATGTTGCTTTCAATTCCCTCGTCCAGATCATTAATATAAATTGTAAATAGCTGGGGTCCCAGCACTGAGCCTTGTGGTACCCCACTAGTCACTGCCTGCCATTGTGAAAAGGACCCGTTTACTCCTACTCTTTGCTTCCTGTTTGCCAGCCAGTTCTCTATCCACATCAATACTGAACCCCCAATACCGTGTGATTTAAGTTTGTATCCTAATCTCTTATGTGGTACCTTGTCGAAAGCCTTCTGAAAGTCCAGATACAACACATCCACTGGTCGTGACCCTTCTTCAAACAGAAGAGTCTGAAGAAGGGTCTCAAGCCGAAACGTCACCTTTTCCTTTTCAGTGATGCTGTCTGACCTGCTGAGTTACTCCAACTGAGTTACTCCAGCTTCATGTGTCTAATGCAATGTGACATTCAGTCTGCCTAGGCAGAGGCTGAAGCTGCTCAGCCACTGTGGCTTTCTGCATGTGTGAGTATTGTGATAAATTCATTAATGTTACGTCTCTGCAGCACCTTCCGTGTGCACAGGAAGGCCCAAAGCTCCCTATAACCATCAGATCATAAGACATAGGAGCAGAATTAGACCATTCAGCCTATTAAGTCTACTCCGTCATTCAATCATAGCTGATCTATTTTTCCCTCTCAATCTTCTCCTGCCTTCTTCCCATACCTTTGATGCCCTTCCTAATGAAGAGCAACCATTCTGCTGTACAGGTTGCAAAGAGCATGTGAATGGATTTTAGCATTTACTCAAATGACTGCCTGACTTTCTTCCACCTCTTTGCATCTGCAGCAGATAGAGAAGCATGTTTTTCTCCAGGTGGCATTTTCTGCTGCTTGCAATGATTTTCCCGATTTAAAAAAAAAAAAAAAATGGGCCCCATAGCAGAGCAGCTGCACAGCGCCAGAGACTGGGTTCAATCCTGATTTTAGGTGCTGACTGTGTGGAGTTTGCACATTCTCCGGTGGTGAGCGCCTGGATTGCACTGCCTGAGAGAGCGGTGGAAGCAGGGTCACTGACAGCATTTAAAAATTGTCTGCATGAACACGTGAATTGCCAATGCATATGGCCAAGATCCTGAGCAATGGAGTTAATATGGGCAACATGCCCAATACACTGGGCAACATACTGTAGATGACGGGGCGAATGGCTTGTTTCCATACTGTATGGTCCTGTGACTCTGTGATAGGTTTCCACATTGTCAGCTGGATCTGACTGATAGATTTAGTTCTCCTCCATTGCTGAAAGCAGAAAGACAGAACGAATAAAATAAGGAGCAAGAGGAATCCCTGGATTGAAAGGTAATTTATGGAATCCCCTGCTCGTGTGTTCTGCATGGGATCTATTTATGAAGTGGCAGCATTTATTTCCCACCTTTATTATCCAGAGTTAAGAGCAGACTTTCTCTGCCATTTCAGAGGTCAGTTAAGAGTCAATTATCTTTATGGCTTGTGGTGTGGAGTTGAATGAAGGCCTGGTTAGGAATAGCAGACTTTCCTCTGTAAACTAATCATGAGAAACATTGATAACCTTTATAACAATTTTGTTTATTGTCAATTTTTTTAAAATCATTTCCAGATTATTTAATAAAATGAATTAAAATTCTCCAGCTGCTGTGTGGAGATTTGAATTTGTGTCTCCAGATCATTGTTCCAGTCCTTTGATTGTTGGTCCAGAATCCTCATGCCCACAGACAGCTGCCTGTGGAGTATGTTTTTGCACAATGAATGTTGAGTGTTAAATCAAGACAATGCCAGCCCTCTGTGGCCATCGTTACAGTAAACATGCCACATTGCTGTTGAAAGCAGAGCAGATCCCTGTCACCAGTACACTCTCTTGGCCAACAACAGCAAAAGTCTAACACCATCTACTCAGTCTCCCATCTCATTCCAGTTTATGGGATTCTGCTGTCCACAAATTGGCTATGGCATTACCAACAATTCTGTACGGTGTTTGCACCTTCTCCCTGTACGGAGTTTGCACGTTCTCCCTGTTGCTGTGTGTATTTTCTCCGGGTGCTCCAGTTTCCTCCCACACTCCAAAGACGTGCAGGTTTGTAGATTAATTGGTTTCGGTAAATTCTAAATTGTCCCTAGTGTGTGGATAGTGTTAGTGTACGACGTGATCACTGGTTGGTGCAGAGTCGTTGGGCCTGTTTCCATGCTGTATCTCTAAATTGTAAAGTCTAATTCCACAGTGATCATGTTTCAATATTTACTTTCTTGGCTATAAATGCATTGAGCATCCCGAGATGGTGAAATGCGCTGTGTAAGTGCAAGCTTTTCCTTTCTGCCATGATCAGCCATGAAGATATTGAATGACAGGACAGGCTTGAGGATTGAGTTCTTTGCCCTGTCCAAGGAGGCTTCTGCAACGGCTCAAAATGACGTAATAATTCACGTGTCCGGTGAGAGGTGAATGTGAGATGGGAGCCAGAATTACAGGCCATCCCCCCTTCTCCACAATGAAGTCCGCAAGAGCTAGAAACAAAAACAAAACTGGGAAGGAAGTCCATACGCTCCTGAGGCAGGTGCCACCATAATCCCCTTATCAAAATTTATCTGTAACATGGGAATAACAAGGCATTAACCCTGACACTCTGCTGATGTGGGGAATGTACAAGCCACACACAGGTTCGAGCTTGTGCCGCTGCTGATCTGTGGTGTTTTGTCTTTGCCCAGTAATATTGTAAGTGTAGATCACAGATTATTTGCAGGAGTCAATTAAGAGCAGTTCTGTTCTCAGAACTGTTTTTTTTTACCAGGCAAATGTCGACCTTGTGTCAGAAGGAGTGAGGGCATAGTCAGGCGGGCCTGTTGAGTGCCAAGGAATCAGCTTTGCAGCCTGTTCCACATTTACTCAACAGGTTCTTGTTTCTGAAACCTTCATTTCAATTAGTGTGTTTGGCCTGGGACAATTGACCCCACTGTAAGTAATTACAGGAGGCTGCTGGCGATCGCAATGCGGTACACAAACAGTGCTGTCATATTGGCAAACTTGACACCATCCGTTCTGAGTGGGTTTATTTTTCAACTCTGCAGGCTTGAACACAATAATCTAGGCCAAGGGTTCCCAACCTTTTTCGTCCCGTTTACCACTGGCAATTTTTATAGCACATAACAATGTTATTTCATTTATGTATGAACAACTAATGATGAACAGATACCGGTATACCAGAACCTAACAGTCAGTCAATGAGAAAAAATATGTATAAATCCAGAATCAACAAATTTACCCACTGGGTCAGCGAAATTTCCCCCCTGGGGGTAAATTTACCCCAGATTGGGAACCTTTGATCTAGGCTGATACTTCAAAGTCTGAAGAAGGGTCACAACCCAAAACGTCACCTGTCCTTTCCCCCCAGAAGCTGCCTGACCCGCTGAGTTATTCCAGCAATTTGTATCTTTCTTTGGTATAAACCTCTTTGTTTCTTCTCCCAACCTACTACTAGGGGCAAGGGGGGCTGGGAGATTGCTACGTAATTAAAGGCACTAACTTTTGAATGAGAGGATAAATTAAGTCACTGTCTGCCTTGCAAGGTAAATGGGTCTGTGCCACTGTTGGGCAAAGAGCAGGGAGTGTATGGTATCTCCAGGCCATTCCCTCAACTGATAACTCCAAAAGCAAAATAACGTAGATGCTGGCTATCTGAAATTTAAAAAAGGCAGAGAACAAAGTCAGCACAGTCTTGAGGCAGGCACCTCCATTATCTCCTTATTAGAACTTTTCAGAAAGAAGTAAATTCTGCTGTAAGGCCATTGACCTGAAACATGCATGGTTTCTCTCATCACAGATGCTACCTGACCTGCTGACAATTTCCAAAAGGGCAGCGCAGTGGTGCAGCGGTAGAGTTGCTGCCTTACAGCACCAGAGACCTGGGTTCAATCCTGACTATGGGTGCTGTCTGTACGGAGTTTGCACGTTGCCCCCATGACCTGCGTGGATTTACTCCGGAATCTTCGGTTTAAATCCTACACTCCAAAGAAGTACGGGTTTGTAGATTAATTGGCTTCTGTAAATTGTTGCTAGTGCGTGGGATAGAACTAGTTGTGTGGGTGATCGCAAGTCGGCATGGTCTCGGTGGGCCGAAGGGCCTATTTCCACGCTGTATCTCTAAACTAAATTCACTTGTTTCCAGGAAGTTGCTGTGTACAAATCGTCTGCTGTGCTTCGCATATTGCAGCATTCAATGCACTTTGGGGGGGGTCCAGTGCACTTCTGGGCTGTGTTGTGGCTGCGATAGATAAAATAGAAATGCAGATTTGATTTGTCCTCAGGACCACTATCAACATGATACAGTGGAGGGGGGGGGGCGGGGTACAGGGCTGTAGCAGGACAGGGTGAGGATCATAGATCATAGATGGCTATTGAATCTAGGCTCCCACTTACCATGACCTGTGAGAGTCCGCTGATCCTTCTGAAAGGCAAGATAGGGGCTACCTGATAGCTCTTTATCCATCAACTGCATCAGACTGCGTTAGTCAGGCAGACAAATAAACATTTGGGTCCTGGCACGATGTGGAATTGTAAAGGATAATGCTCTGGAACACAGAGGATTGGGAGAGGAAGGGACATTGATAGAGGGGGGTAAGTGAGGGAGGAGACCATGAGGAGAAAAGAGGAAGGAAGGAAGGAAGGAACGGCAAGAATAGATCACTTCTATTTGAAGTAATTCATTTCCTGCTTCCTCCTGTGATCACATGTAATCTCTCTCTCTCCCTCTCCCTCTGCCTCTCTCTACCACCTCCTCACCCTCTCTTTGCCCCACTCTCCTTCTCCACCTCTCTCCTTCTGCCAGCTCCAGTGCTCCTCATCCAGGCACTTGTGCAATCTGCCGAGACAGCACTTGGGCTACCCTGAACCATAGATAGTCACAAAATGCTGGAGTAACTCAGCGGGACGGGCAACATCTCTGGAGAGAAGGAATGGGTCATGTTTTGGGTCGAGATGCTTCTTCTCGACCCAAAACATCACCCATTCCTTCTCACCAGAGATGCTGCCTGTCCCGCTGAGTTACTCCAGCAGTTTGTGCCTATCTTCGGTTTAAACCTGCATCTGCAGTTCCTTCCTACACTATTCTGAACCATGGATCAAGCTGGGGCATGGACAAGATGGGCTGAAGGGCCTGTGTTGGGTTGTGCTGGGTCTCACCAACAACACGCTGGCCTCTGTGGCAGCCATCACTGTTGTGTGACTTTGCGTGACAGCTGCTTCCAGCATCCCACTCTTCTTGCCCCACCTCCCCTTCACCCCAAGTACTGTAACAGCTGGCAGAAAGAGGCCAAGGGGTGAGACTGTGGGCGGGCTGGGGTCAGCGCTGATGCCCGTTCATGCCATCTGCTGCCAGTGGGTTAGGGGCGACCGTATGATGGGGAGAGGTGGGGGATGTGAGGTGGGGGTTATGTCCTTGCCACAGCCTGGCAGCATCCCATCAGAGGGGGTCGGCACACACAGCAGCTCGCTCACACCATCTTCCTCTACCTCCACAACTGTGGTCCACACCTTGATAGAGCAAGGTAGCTAAGGTGGTTAAACAGCTGGGAATGTGTGTGAACTATGAGACTGGGGGCAGTGTGAAGCTGATGGCACTGCCTAGGGTGAGGCGTAGTGGGCCTGTTCCACTTTGCGATTTTGTCGCTGATTGCGGGCGTCACTGGCTGACGCCCGCAGTCGCCGAAAAACCGTCATGTTGTACGACAATCTACGACACAGTTGACATCAAGCTGCGACAATCTGCGTCAGCCGACGTCACAATATCCAAGACCTCAACAGCGACAACATACGACAGCATACGATAGCCTACGACCGCACAGACGTCAAACAGCGACAGCCGAAGTCAACATACGTCCACCGGCGACATGATATTGCAAGATACCACAGGCTCCGTCACTGTCTACCACATCGGAGGACAACAGGTTGACGCATGATGACGCATAATGACGTATGATGACGCAGGCTGTCGCAAAATGAATTCGCCGAGGTCATGACCTTGCGTCACCCGCAGGACAGCCTACGTCAGAGTGCGACAGGGCCTACGACATGAGAAGACACGCAGCATCAAGCCCGGTGTCACAGAAAGATTTTGAACATTCAAATATCCAGCGGCGGCAAGGAGACACCGCGCGTCAATACATGCGTCACCCTGCGTCACGCCGCGACAACCTTTTTTCAGGCTGTCGCCGAAAATGTCGCCCAAGTGGGACAGGCCCTTGAGTGTGAGGAGGGAGCCAATACTGAGCTAGAATGTTGGCAGGGTAATGACGGGGTGCACACATCACTGCGGGGCCTGCGTTTGGGGGAACCATTGGCAGGAGATAGCATCTGCAAAACCCTAGAGAGACACAAAATTCTGAAGTATCTCAGCAGGTCAGGCAGCATCTCTGGAGAAAAGGAATAGGTGACGTTTCAGGTAGAGACGCCTCAGAGTCTGAGGAAGGGTCTTGATCTGAAATATCACCTATTCCTCGCCTCCAGAGATGCTGTCTGACAAACTGAGTTAATCCAACATTTTGGTTCTATTTTTGGTGTAAACCAGCATGTGCAGTTCCTTCCCACCCATCTGAAAAACCCTCACTGACCTTGACTACTTGGGCAAGGTTATTGAACTCCTTGCCGCACTGAATCCAAGGGTGGGAGGAGATTGTGGATTGATCACCAGGCCGCCTGTCAGCCATCTATCCGTGCATTAGCAGAGAGTGAAGGGGCTCATGGCCTACGTGGCCACGACATCTCTCCTCCATCGCCGGTGTAACCTCAGTAAACCCCAGAGACACTCCACACCCCATTGTATGGATTCCAATAGCAGTGTGAAGGCACTTTAACTGGAGTGTTGCTTGCTCTGTGACAAAATCAGCACACTTGATCACACTCAGTTACTTTTCACAAGTCTGAAGAAGGGTCTCGACCCAAAACGTCACCTATTCCTTTTCTCCAGAGATGCTGCCTGACTCGATGGGTTACTCCAGTATTTTATGTCTATCTTTGCTTTTCACAAGCTATTTCTTTACCTATTTTTGTTCTGATTCAGATGTAAATGAGACAAATTCTTCTCCTTTGTGGTTGTGTGAGTCTATCTCTAAGTTACCTGATGGAATCTGCTTGGGGGTTGTATTCCAGAGGCAGTTGCCCCCTGTGTTGATACAGTTTGGTCATTTTGAGCCAAGACCTTGCCAGAGAGATTTGTAACTCCCTTGTGAATTAAAGTGCATAATGGGAACCTGGATAAACACAAGGGAGAAAGGAATGGAAGGAGGTGGCGATGGAAGATAGAAAGGGGGTTTGGGGGTGTGTGGTTAGGGTATGTGGAGCTGAAATCATAGCATGGAGCAGAGGGCTAAATGGTCTGTTTCCATGCTGGGATTTAATGGAGTTGTCTCTAGATTTGCTTTCGTAAATACATGCCCCCCCCCACTCCCAGTGAATTGACACCTCCAGCATCCAAACCTCGAAAATCAAGGATATGTTGCTTGGGGTGAGATGTTAGATCATCATGCGTGACTAATGGAACCCAGCTCCCTCAAGCCTCTGGTATTACTTCCACTACTTTCTTAATTAAAATAGTATGTGGACATTGATTCAGTGTCAGATAAGCCTGTGAATCGCACATTGGAAGGATACGCAATACTGCATGTCACTAACAAGACTGAAGGAACTGGGAAACAAAGAATAGCAGATGCTGGTTTGTACCAAAGATAGTGCTGGAGTAACTCAAATGGTCAGGCAGCATCTCTGGAGAAAAAGGATGGGTCGGGACCCTTCAGACTTGTGTCTAAAAAGTGGGTGGTTAAAGGAGGTAGAGAATATGATGTGTGTGTGCGCGAGAGAGAAACGGGGAAAGTACGAAAGGAAAAATAATGTGTGAGTGAGTACGTGAGTGGGAAAGAGAGAGTGTGAGGGAGAATTAATGCATACAAGGGAAATGCATCCGGACCCCAAGGTTTGGAACTCACATGAGAGTGAACATTTATATGAGGGAGAAATGTGCAAGAATGTGAGAGGAAGAGGGAGTGTAAAAAAATATGAAGGACTTCAGACAGAGAAGGAGCGAGACACTTAGAATCCATGAGAGAAAAATGCAAAAGAAATAAAGAGAACAAGAGGGTGGAGGAGAGTGGAAGCATAAAAGCAGAAGTTGACAAATCTGTCCACAATTGGCAGCAATTCAAAAATGAAAGTAAAGTAGTTAAATAGTACGGAATTCACTGTAATCTCCAATTGTGCCTGCTTTTATTAAAACAGTTGGTCTCAGATCAGTTCACAGAGGCACATAATTTATTCTAATTGTCTCCAATAACATTGCTGTTCACTACACCATAATATCACAAGCTCTGCCTGGCAGCTGTTGAACGGACTCTCTGAAATCCCATCCAAAACAAACTCCAGCAATTTCACTGGTGCCTTATCAGAAGGAAGGTGCTCTAAGGCAGATAAGGAGGCTGGACCACTGCACAAGCTCGAGGTCATTAGGCACTGTTTCTTTTTGGTAAAATGATCCCTGTGCAACTTGGGTATCAGACACCCTCAGCCTAGTGCCGCACACATTCCTGTCAAAGCCTCTCTCCGGGCTGAAATCTCTCTTTTCCTCAGTCAGGATCAAGTGGGAAGTGCAGTTCTGGAGCCCAGTGTGTGGGGTGAAGAAGCTTTAATCTACAACTCACTGCAGAACGGCTGTGCTTTCATTGAAGATCTGGTGCTGAAGTGTGCAAGATACTTTGTGGGAGAGAAACGCTGACTTCCATTTACTTGTTCTGCCCTGTTTTTAGAAGAATTTTGATTTGAATCACCTGCACCTTGTTTGCACGAGACAGTGCGTTTGAGGGGGGACGAGCTGTCCAGTGTTTCTGGAGGTTCAGATCTTGCTGGCCGAAGGGAAGTGTGAGGTCGGAGGAGGTGAGGGGTGCGAATGTGGCTGATGGATTGCCTCTCCGTGGCTCTGCTTTGTGCAGCCCTGGCTCACGCCGGCTGCACTGGGCAGTCGCGGGGGACAGAGGGGGGTCGCAGGCGCCTCAGCAGGGTCCAGCACGGAGCGTGCAGCTACACCTTTGTGCTGCCTGAGCTGGAGGGGGGCTGCCGCGGATCGGCCGAGACCCACAGCACCAACTTCCTGCAACGGGACGCGCCGCAACCAGAGCAGGAGTGGCCGTCGCAGGCGCTGCAGCGACTGGAGACCAGGTCAGACAACAACACACAGTGGCTACGCAAGGTAAGAGCTCCCTTCCACCCTCTCTTCCTTCTAATTGCGTGTGTACCTGTGTGCAGCCAGCCTCCTGCCTTGGTTGGGCACCATGTCACATTGGGACTGCCAACACTATCCACTTATGGCACCAGTGTCCATGTCCCTCTGGTTACCTCTCCCCACTGTCACAAAACATTACTAGCTGCCTCCACCCACCGTCCTCAGCACCCATCGTTCATCCAGACATCGTTGCCCTGTGTCCTAAAC
>CM075977.1:2677330-2697330 GCA_038087875.1 Malacoraja senta
CATTTGCCCACTCACCCAACCTATCCAAGTCAGCTTGCAGCCTCCGAGCATCCTCCTCACAGCTAACACTGCCCCCCAGCTTCGTGTCATCCACAAACTTGGAGATGTTGCATTCAATTCCCTCGTCCAAATCATTAATATATATCGTAAATAGCTGGGGTCCCAGCACTGAGCCTTGCGGTACCCCACTAGTCACTGCCTGCCATTGTGAAAAGGACCCGTTTACTCCTACTCTTTGCTTCCTGTCTGCCAGCCAGTTCTCTATCCACATCAATACTGAACCCCCAATACCGTGTGCTTTAAGTTTGTATACTAATCTCTTATGTGGGACCTTGTCCAAAGCCTTCTGAAAGTCCAGATATAACACATCCACTGGTTCCCCCTTATCCACTCTACTAGTTACATCCTCGAAAAATTCTAAAAGATTTGTCAGACATGATTTACCTTTCATAAATCCATGCTGAATTTGTCCAATGATTTCACCACTTTCCAAATGTGCTGCTATCCCATCTTTAATAACTGATTCTAGCAGTTTCCCCACTACCGACGTTAGACTAACTGGTCTGTAATTCCCCGTTTTCTCTCTCCCTCCCTTTTAAAAAAGTGGGGTTACATTAGCTACCCTCCAATCCTCAGGAACTACTCCAGAATCTAAAGAGTTTTGAAAAATGATCACTAATGCATCCACTATTTCTGGGGCTACTTCCTTAAGTACTCTGGGATGCAGCCTATCTGGCCCTGGGGATTTATCGGCCTTTAATCCATTCAATTTACCTAACACCACTTCCCGGCTAATCTGGATTTCACTCAGTTCCTCCATCTCATTTGACCCCCGATCCCCTGCTATTTCTGGCAGATTATTTATGTCTTCCTTAGTGAAGACAGAACCAAAGTAGTTATTCAATTGGTCTGCCATGTCCTTGTTCCCCATGATCAATTCACCTGTTTCTGACTGCAAGGGACCTACATTTGTTTTAACTAATCTTTTTCTCTTCACTTATCTATAAAAGCTTTTGCAGTCAGTTTTTATGTTCCCTGCCAGTTTTCTGGATGAACAATTGTTGTAGTTCATCCATGCAGTCTTTAAATGCCTTCCATTGCATATCTACCGTCAACCCATTAAGAATCAATTGCCAGTCTATCTTGGCCAATTCACTTCTCATACCCTCAAAGTTACCTTTCTTTAAGTTCAGGACCCTTGTTTCTGAATTAACAATGTCACTCTCCAGCCTAATGAAGAACTCAACCATATTATGGTCACTCTTGTCCAAGGGGCCACGCACAAAAAGACTGCTAACTAACCCTTCCTCATTACTCAATACCCAATCTAGAATAGCCTGCTCTCTCGTTGGTTCCTCTACATGTTGGTTTAGAAAACTATCCCGCATACATTCCAAGAAATCCTCTTCCTCAGCACCCCTGCCAATTTGATTCACCCAATCTATATGTAGATTGAAGTCACCCATTATAACTGTTTTACCTTTGTTGCACGCATTTCTAATTTCCTGTTTGATGCCATCCCCAACTCCACTACCACTGTTAGGTGGCCTGTACACAATTCCCACTAGCGTTTTCTGCCCCTTAGTGTTTCGCAGCTCTACCCATATCGATTCCACATCCTCCAAGCTAATGTCCTTCCTTTCTATTGCATTAATCTGCTCTCTAACCAGCAACGCTACCCCACCTCCTTTCCCTTTCTGTCTATCCCTCCTGAATATTGAATATCCCTGGATGTTCAGCTCCCAGCCTTGGTCACCCTGGAGCCATGTCTCCGTGATCCCAACTATATCATATTCATTAATAACTATCTGCACATTCAACTCATCCACCTTATTACGAATGCTCCTTGCATTGAGACACAAAGCCTTCAGGCTTGTTTTTACAACACTCTTACCCCTTATACAATTATGTTGAAAAGTGGCCCTTTTTGATTTTTGCCCATGATTTGTCTGTCTTCCACTTTTACTTTTCACCTTGCTACCTATTGCTTCTACCCTTATTTTACCCCCCTCTGTCTCTACGCTCACACATTTAAGAAGTCACTCATCAGAACACTGTTGGACAAAGAGATCCGAGAAGAATAAATTAAAGTCATGCATCAATAGACAATGATGGTTAATGGCACAGAGCATAGACCGTGGAACAGTACAGCACAGTAGCAGGACCTTCGGCCCACAATGTCCCGGCCCAACATGATGCCAAGACCAATGGCGACCTCTACGGACCAACAATGGACCTCCCTTCCACAGAAAGTACGCACGCAAGTACAGCAGGCAGTGGAGAAAGCCAATGGCATGTTGGCCTTCATAACTAGAGGAGTTGAGTATAGGAGCAAGGAGGTCCTTCTGCAGTTGTACAGGGCCCTGGTGAGAACACACCTGGAGTATTGTGTCAATTGTGGTCCACTAATTAGAGGAAGGACATTCTGCTATTGAGGGAGTGCCGCGTAGGTTTACAAGGTTAATTCCTGGGATGGCGGGACTGTCATATGCTGAAAGAATGGAGCGGCTGGGCTTGTACACTCTGGAGTTTAGAAGGATGAGAGGGGATCTTATTGAAACATATAAGATTATTAAGGGTTTGGGCACCCAAGAGGCAGGAAACATGTTCCCGATGTTGGGGGAGTCCAGAACCAGGGGCCACAGTTTAAGAATAAGGAATAAGCCATTTAGAACGGAGATGAGGAAAAACGTTTTCACCGAGAGAGTCGTGAATCTGTGGAATTCTCTGCCTCAAAGGGCGGTGGAGGCCGATTCACTGGATACTTTCAAGAGAGAGCTAGATAGGGCTCTTAGAGATAGCGGTGTCAGGGGATATGGGGAGAAGGCAGTAACGGGGTACTGATTCGGGATGATCAGTCATGATCACAGTGAATGGCGGTGCTGGCTCGAAGGGCCAAATGCACCTATTGTCTATTGTTAAAGTCCCGCAAGTTTCCGCGATGGAGCTCCCGGTCGGTCTCCAGCAAAGGCCGTCAACTCCACGATGTTAGGCCGCAGTGCGGACAGAGATACGTTACGGAAAAAAATCACATCTCCAATTTCTCCCTGTAGCTCAGGCTCTCGGGTCCTGGCACATCCTTGTAAACCTTCTCTGCACCCTTGCCATCTTAATGACATCTAGATTACTAAAAGTCTGATCTTGACCACTTCCTGTTGTTCTGTATATTGATCTTAGAAAAAACACTGCCACTTACGGCTGTGATTTTTGGCCATCTTACTCAGAGTCCCCCTTCGCTGCGCAGGACAAGAGGGTTTTTCCCATCGATGAAAAATAAAAGAGTTATTAGTGTTTAAAAAATGTTGAGATTCTCTCTCATGAAGGCCACGCCCCTTCCGGAGGGACTATATAACCGGGAAGTGTTGAGTGCCTCAGTCAGTCTCTGCAAGATGGGAGAGCGAGAGAGTCACGTCTCTCAGTCTGAGCTGTGAATAACACTGAACACATGTCTACTAAACTGTGAGTGGTTTTACTGACCTGTCAGTGCCCTTAATGTGGTTTGAAAATATAGCTTGGAAATGCTAAAGCTGTGTTGCCTTTGGTTTGGAAATGCTAAAGCTGTGTTGCCTTTGGTTTGGAAATGCTAAAGCTGTGTTGCCTAATTAAAGTTGCCTTGCTAATTAAAGTTGCCTTGCCTAATTAAAGTTGCCTTGCCTAATTAAAGTTGCCTTGCCTAGTTAAAGTTGCCTTGCCTTCTATATAATTAAAAGTCTAATCTTGACCACTTCCTGTTTGCACTTTATATTGATTTTAGAAAAAAATGCTACCACGTACGGCTGTGATTTTTGGCCATCTTACTCAGAGTCCCCTTCCGCTCATCAGGTGCTGAGGATTTTTCCCATCGATGAAAAATAAAAGCGTTATTAGTCTTTAAAAATGTTGAGATTCTCTCTCCTGTCAATCATGCCATGAAGGCCACGCCCCTTCTGGTGGGAGGGGGAGGGACTATAAAACTCAGAAGTGGCTCAGTCTCTGCAAGATGGAGGAGGGAGAGGTCACGATTCGCTGTCTTTAGTGGCCTTGCACCCTGCTTGAAATGGTATGAAACTGCACTTGAATTTGGTGGCCTAACACCCTGCTTGAAGTGGTAAGAAACTGCACTTGAATTTGGTGGCCTTGCACCCTGCTTGAAATGGAATTTAAAGGAATAGCCGTGAGTCAACTGCCAGCCCACCAGCCGTGAGTGAGTGAGCTGCCAGCACAACAGGCTTGAGTGACTGAGCAATGTCCACAATGTCCATACTAGCCCTCTGGAAACCAGTCCCTTCAGCCCACAACACCCATACTAGCGCTCCAGAAAAGCCCCCCACTGGCCACCAATATTGGAATTGGTGGAGAGGTGGCATATTGCGTTGGGGGACCAGCCCTCCCTTGTGATGCTGGGACCCAACGGGTCCCACTTAGTCTAGTCTTATCTATAGCAGGGTGACCGGAACTGTAGACACAAAAAGCTGGAGTAACTCAGTGGGTCAGGCAGCATCTCTGGGGAAAATGTATGGGTGACGTTTCGGGTCGAGACCCTTCTTCAGACTGAGAGTTAGGGGAGAGGGAAACGAGAGATGTAGTCAGTGACGTAGAGAGATATAGAACAAATGAATTAAAGATATGCAAAAAAGTAACGATGATAAAGGAAACACGCCATTGTTAGCTGTGGGCGAGGTGAAAACGAGTTACAGACAATGAGACTCAACAAGACGACTTTGAAGCTGGTACGACTTGGGTGGGGGAGGGATGGGGACAGAGGGGATGCAAGGGTTACTCAGCCCGCCTGGACCTACCTGATCTCCCCGTTGCCAAACACTTGAATTCCCCTTCCCATTCCCACACTAACCTTTCTGTCCTAGGCCTCCTCCATTGTCAAACACAAATTGGAGGAATAGCATCTCATATTTTGCTTGGGCAGCTTACAACCCAGTGGTATGAATATTGATTTCTCCAACTTCAACCTTTTCTCCTCAAGGTATGTGTAATGGCAATTTCTATCTTTTCGAAAGTCCAACTTTCCGTTGCCATGACTACACAGGCAAGTGGGAGTGATCTTACTGATCTTCCTGTCGTTATTTCCAGTTATTGGTTGTTTATTAAAGTAGTTGTACCAACAAAGAGATGAACATACCAGGTTCTCCTTATTCTCATACAAGTTGTTGCTTTCTGTTCTTCCCGATCTGGTGAGAACTGTGTACTCTCCAACTCCTGTGCCTGAACTCAGTCACTCCCTGTCCCCTAAACCCATATGTTTCACCCCTCTATGCATCAAATGCCTGCCCACAAGTGTCCAAAGTGTCTAGAAATATCTAGACAAAATAATATAATATGCCAACAGTAGCTAGCTTGAACATAAATGTCTCCTACACACTGGCCCCTAATTGTTCAACGTATATAACTAAATAATTACCAATAAACATAAAAGCTTTACATATTATCAAAAATAAAGTTATGTACTATGTGTTGGCATTTAAACTTCTTGGAGTCAAGGAAAGGGCGTTCACATCGCGGTCCTGTTTCCACCACCATGCACAAGAAGCACAAGACAGACACCATTGTGTGCAGATGTCGAGAAGTGTGTTAAGCTCTGGCTGAAAAACTTCTAATCTTGTATGTGGACTCGATAAGAAGAAGATTTAAACTTCTTTAGTGATTCCTCAATCTTCTTCTCTGGCTTCTTGGAGCAGACATATCTTTGTTATCGGTATTTTGTTGCTCTTAGTCTGAAGTTGAACTGTGCACACAAGATCTTGTGCATCTGGTATGGTCTCCAATATTCTGCCCATTAGCCAGGAGCCTCGTGGTGAGTGGAATCAGCCACCACAACAATGCCACCTGGAGCAAAGCTTCTCCTTCCCATAGACCATCGTTGTCCTTGGATTAGAGGCAGGTATTCTTGTGCCCACCGTTTCCAAACGAGATCTGCCATATATTGCACCTGTCTCCATCTGCGTTTAATGTACAAGTCTTCCTTCATAAAGAGTCCAGGTGGTATATTGGCTTGGTCTTCAACAGAGAAGATGGTTTGATGGTTTGGCAGACCGGAAGCAAAGAGTAGGAGTGAACGGGTCCTTTTCAGAATGGCAGGCAGTGGCGAGTGGAGTGCCGCAAGGCTCGGTGTTGGGGCCGCAACTGTTTACCATATATATTAATGATTTGGAAGAGGGAATTAGGAGCAACACTAGCAAGTTTGCAGATGAAACCAAGCTGGGTGGCAGTGTGAACTGTGAAGAGGATGTTAGGAGGTTGCAGGGTGACCTGGACAGGTTGAGTGAGTGGGCAGATGCGTGGTAGATGCAGTATAATATAGATAAATGTGAGGTTATCCACTTTGGCGACAAAAACAAGGGGATAGATTATTATCTCAATGGGGTTAGGTTAGGTAAGGGGGAGGTGTAGCGAGACCTGGGCGTCTTTGTACACCGGTCACTGAAAGTTGGCGTGCAGGTACAGCAGGCAGTGAAGAAAGCTAATGGAATGTTAGCCTTCATAACAAGAGGATTTCAGTATAGGAGTAAAGAGGTTCTTCTGCAGTTGTTTAGGGCTCTGGTGAGACCACATCTGGAGTATTGCGTACAGTTTTGGTCTCCTAATTTGAGGATAGACATCCTTGTGATTGAGGCAGTGCAGCGTAGGTTCACGAGATTGATCCCTGGGATGGCGGGACTGTCATATGAGGAAAGATTGAAAAGACTAGGCTTGTATTCACTGGAGTTTAGAAGGATGAGGGGGAAACTTATAGAAACATATAAAATTATATAAGGACTGGACAAGCTAGATGCAGGAAAAATGTTCCCAATGTTGGGCGAGTCCAGAACCAGGGGCCATAGTCTTAGAATAAAGGGGAGGTCATTTAAGACTGAGGTGAGAAAAAACTGTTTCACCCAGAGAGTTGTGAATTTATGGAATTCCCTGCCACAGAGGGCAGTGGAGGCCAAATCACTGGATGGATTTAAGAGAGAGTTAGATAGAGCTCTAGTTGTGATAAATGTTTATCCCAAAACGCAACTATAACACACTCTTTTGTTTCCTGCATAAAACTTTATAGATTTTCGAGTGATATTTTTGAAATATTTACAAAATTATTTAAGATAAGAATGGAACCTAATACTGAAATGATTATATTTGGAGTAATGGAAGATGGGAATAAATTGAAACCATCTCAAAATTTATTTTAAAATTATGGTTTAATAATAGCAAAAAAACTAATACTTAAATTCTGGAAAAATACACCAATACCAACGCTTAAAATGTGGATTTCAAGTATGTTGGACACCGCACATCTTGAGGAAATGCGATTCCTCCTAATAGATAAATCAGACCAATTCTTAACGAGTTGGTCTCCATTTGTCGACTTTTTGGAATCATATGATGCAACACAATTGTAGAAACTAACTGTTCCAGGACTGGGTGAGGGATGGTTAAGATTATAAATAATGATCTCCTTACTTATTTTTTTATTTTTTATTCTCTTTTTCCTATTTTCTTTTCTTCAACTTTCTTCTTTCATTCTTTTTTTTTCTTTTTCACACACTATATAACCTCACGTTTTTCTATCCTTTATTATCTAATTTCTTTTTCTTATTCTTCTTTATTATAATAAAAAAATAAGAAGCTATACATAAAATGTATTATGTCATTATATATGAGGCACTTTGGTGCCATATGATTGTACTTACTTCTAATAAAATAAAAATATATTTTTAAAAAAAATTGAGCTCTAGGGGTTAGTGGAGTCAAGGGATATGGGGAGAAGGCAGGCACGGGTTATTGATTGGGGACGATCAGCCATGATCACAATGAATGGCGGTGCTGGCTCGAAGGGCTGAATGGCCTCCTCCTGCACCTATTTTCTATGTTTCTATGTTTCTACTCAACAAAAGCTTTTCACTGTACCTCGGTACACGTGACAATAAACTCAACTGAAACTGCTTGCTGTCATGTGCACTTGTCCTCACCTCTCACCCAGCTCACTACAAAGTGGTTCGTTCCCGAGCTGGGAACATTTCACGGGGAAGAGACGAGCTTATTTGCTCCTGGCATTCTATCACACTCGTCTAATTCCTCCTGACGTCTGCAGCTGCTGACTGTACTAACTGTCAAAGCCAATTAGCCAGCCTGTAAGCATCGCACACAGTTTATGGACGCTAACATCAGACGCCTGTTCAAAAGCAAGCGAGAGAAAGAAAAGACTCTTACAGTATCTCTTTTGATTCCAACACTAAATTGACAAGTTCATTTACAAATGCTGGAGGACAAAAGATTGAGAGGAAATTGGCGCAAAGGCAGGCCAATGAGTAGCTCAGGAAGACACAGTCACAGAGTCACAGAGTCACAGAGTCACAGAGTCACAGAGTCACAGAGTCACAGAGTCACAGAGTCACAGAGTCACAGAGTCACAGAGTCACAGAGTCACAGAGTCACAGAGTCACAGAGTCACAGTCGCCGCCATTGTGGCTCGAGCGCCGTGCGTCGAACTTGCACCGCCACAGCCTCCGCTAGTGAGTCACGTGTGCGGCACGGCCGCCGCCACAGCCACCGCTACAGCGCCGCGATCAGGACGGCCGCCGCCACAGCCCCTCAGATCCAATATGACGTCATCGCAGTCGGCCCGCCCTTTTTTTTAACTTACCGCAAGCACGTGGGACCAGCCGTATGTAAATCACTCGTCCCCCGCGCAGCATCCATGCGGCGCTCCCGTGGCATAGGCTCGGCGCTCTCGCCGTTGCCGTGCGGTCCACTCTACAGGCGAAGCCGCGCTTCACCACCGATGACCGCAACACCGTAAGACAGAGCCTTCACAGTCACAGAGTGATACAGTGTGGAAACACGCCCCGCTGGCCCACACCAGCCAACATGTCCCATCTACACTAGTCCCACCTGCCTGCGTTTGGTCCATATCCCTCCAAACCTGTCCTATCCATGTACCTGTCTAAATGTCTCTTAAACTGGAGATGCGGGAATCTCGTGCAGAACGCAAAGTGCTGGAGTAACTCCATGACCACGAGAAATCTCAGCGAATTGTGGACGCAGCCCAGACCATCACACAATCCAACCTCCCTTCCATTGACTCCATTTACACCTCACGCTGCCTCGGCAAGGCCAGCAGCATAATCAAGGACCAGTCTCACCCTGACCACTCCCTTCTCCCCTCTCCCATCAGGCAAGAGGTACAGAAGTGTGAAAACGCACACCTCCAGATTCAGGGACAGTTTCTTCCCGGCTGTTATCAGGCAACTGAATCATCCTACCACCAACTAGAGAGCGGTCCTGAACTACCAACTGGCTTTACCTTACACTAAACGTTATTCCCTTATCATGTATCTGTACACTGTGAACGTCTCGATTGTAATCATGTATTGTCTTTCCGCTGACTGGTTAGCACGCAACAAAAGCTTTTCACTGTACCTCGGTCCACGTGACAATAAACTATACTGATGCAACTAAAGCGGGTAACTCAGCGGGTGGAGGCAAGTATTGTCTGATATCGACCTGGTCTTGTGCCATTAACTAATCCATGATCATCTGCTAGTTATGGATGGAATCTAGTGAAGATATTGCTCATAAAGGCCATAAAGAAATCATCCAATCTGGACAAGTTTAAGTTACATTTATTCTCACATACACCAATTGGTGCAGTGAAATTTGAGTTACCATGTAGCCACACAAATAAAATAAAACAAACACAACACGATGGAATTTAACATGAACATCCCCCACCGCGGAATCAACGTTTCCCACTGTGAGGGAAGGCAAGACAGTTCAGTCATTTGTTACATCAACAATTGTTCAGGGCAAGGAGATATTTCAGAGCATTGATTATTTAGTTGAGCTCCAGTTCCAGCCCGTCAAACACTCACAAGGGCAAACTTGCAAGAACTAATACAAATATCAAACTTACCCAAAGGTCAATGACAGTGTCGATCAGTGCGCACCTTGCTGGTGAATTATTGGCAATTGGCAATGATCATCAATGATCATTATTGATCCGTTGTAGAAATTGCAAGTTCTACATTTACAACAGGTACCATCCCTACCTCTCATTGATCACTTGGAGGCCTGGTCAATGGATCTTTTTAAGGCAGAGATAGATAGATTCTTGATTAGTGCGGGTGTCTGGGGTTATGGGGAGATGGCAGGAGAATGGGGTTAGGAGGGAGAGATAGATCAGCCACGATTGAATGGCGGAGTAGACTTGATGGGCTGAATGGCCTAATTCTGCTTCTATCACATATGACCTTATGACCTTGCAGTACTGGTGAACCAGAGACCGCCAGGCAACATCAGGAAGTTTACAGACTACTTTGGGGTAGCTTGTAAAGTTGTCCTGCAAAGTGCGGTGAAGAAGGCGTACGTTACGCTTGCCTTCATCGGTCGGGGCGTCGAGTCCAAGAGTCAGGAAGTCACGATGCAGATTTGTAGCACTTTGGTCAGGCAGCGTCTGGAGTATTGCGGGCAGTTCTGGTCGCCCCCACTACAGGAGGACGTGGGGGCTTTGGAGACGGTGCAGAGGAGGTTTACCAGAATGATGCCGGGATAGAGGGTTTCAGCTACAGGGAGAGGGTGAACAGACTTGGATTGTTTTCCCTGGAACATCAGAGGTTGAGGGGAGACCTGCTAAAATGTATAAAATGATGAGAGGCGTAGATAAGGTAGACAATCAGAACCTTTTTCTCACGGTAGAAATGTTCAAGACTAGAGTGAGGTGAGAGGTAGAAGGTTTATATAATAGTGGGTGGTGGGTGCCTGGAACGTGTTGCCAGGGGTGGTGGTGGAGGCAGATACGATAGTGGTGTTTAAGAGGCTTTTAGACAGGCACATGGATATGCAGGAAATGGAGGGATAACGGATCTTGTGCAGGCAGAGGAGAGTTGGTCTTGGCATCATGTACGACATGGACATTGTGGGCTGAAGGGCCTGTTCCTGTGCTGTACTGTTCTATGATAAATAATCAACTTATTACAAGATCTTGCACAAAAAGAACACTAGCTGATGAATGTAAATGCACAGCATCAGACACTTCCTTCCAACCTGCCCTCTCCAACCAAGATGCCCCATCTACACCACCCACCTCCCTGTGTTTGGCACGAATGCCTCTAAACATCTCCTATCCATCTACCTGTCCAAGTGTCTTTTGTTTGTTGTGTTAGTTCCTGCCTCAACAACCTCCTCTGGCAGCTCGTTCTGTCTCTTCCTCAAGGGCTCAAGGGTGTGAGATATAGGGAGAGGCTGAGTAGGCTGGGTCTCTATTCCTTGGAGCGCAGGAGGATGAGGGGTGATCTTATAGAGGTGTATAAAATCATGAGAGGAATAAATTGGATAGACGCACAGAGTTTTGTCCAGAGTAGGGGAATCGAGAACCAGAGGGTGTAGGTTTAAGATGAGGGGGGAAAGGTTTAATAGATAGCTGAGGGGTAACTTTTTCACACAGAGGGTGGTGGGTGTATGGAACAAGCTGCCAGTGGAGGTAGTTGAGGCTGGGACTATCCCAATGTTTAAGAAACAGTTAGACAGGTACATGGATAGGACAGGTTTGGAGGGATATGGACCAAGCGCAGGCAGGTAGGACTAGTGTAGCTGGGACATTGTTGGCCGGTGTGGGCAAGTTGGGCTGAAGGGCCTGTTTCCACACTGTGTCACTCTGTGACTAGTGTAGCTGGGACATTGTTTGCCTGTGTGGGCAAGCTGGGCTGAAGGGCCTGTTTCCACACTGTGTCACTCTGTGACTGTGTTCAGCTTAAACAACAAACTTCTCCCATAACATGGGCCTGAAATAGCTGGAATAACACGAGGCACGGAGACAGGTGGCAGCTTCACAGGAGGCATAATTAAGCATTCAATTTACATCTTATTTATTGCAATAAAAGATTTGTTGACTCAGCAATGGGAAATGTACAAGTCAATGGAACTAAACTTCAGAAGTGGAGTCTGATTTGCTGCCACTGTTATCTTAAGCAAGTGACAAAAACATAATTAATGTTGCCATTTCAAAGTTATCTGTAGGTGAGAAGGTAGAGTCATGGAATCGTACAGCAGGGAAACAGGCCATTCGACCCAACCCGTTCATACTGGCCAGGATACCCCACCTACGCTAGTCCCATTTGCCCACATTTGGCCCGTCCCTCTAAACCTGTCCTATCCATGTACCGGTCTCAATGTCTTTTAAACATTGGGATAGACCCAGCCTCAACTACCTCCTCTGGCAGCTCGTTCCATACACCCACCACCCTTTGACCTATGATTTTACTTCGGAGTCACGTGAGTGACTTCGTGAAGAACCCGCTCAGTGCGCAGGCGCGGCATTACGCCAGCAGTGCAACAGCGGCGGCAGCTGGAGGAAGGCTCTCCGGCTGCAGTTTAAAAGACGGACCGTTGGGTAAGTATGCTGAAGTTATCTAACGGAGAAGGAGAGTTAAAGCGTGTACTTACGAAATGAGTTCACAAAAGAAAAGACTCTCGAAGAGAACTGCCCCCAGCTCATCTCCACCAGAGGAGCGTTCAATCGCAGGGGGACAGCAACAGGCGGCAGGAACGCACATAGAGCGCTCCGCTATCCCCGAGACCGAGCCGAGCCCAGTCCCGCTAATGCCTGCACAGCGGACAGGGAGGAAAGCCATGAGAAAAAGTATCCGGCCGGTCATTTCTGATTCGTCGGATGGGGACATGTCTCCACCTACACGGAGGAGAGATAGCCGCCAGAGCTTACAACAGCTCTTGGAGCAGATGCTCCAGCGGGATGCGCAGAAGGAGCGTTCCCGCGGAGGTAGGTCAGGCACCTCCTCCACAGTGTCTTGTGCACTGCCCTCTGCTCCCTCATTACTGGAGGCTAGCATTGGTGACCAGGGTTGGGCTGGTCTGGAACAGGGGCTGGCGGACGAATTCGGCGGTATGCAAGGGGTGCAGGAGCAGGAAGAGCTGCTGGGTGTCGTGGACCGTTATGTAGCAACCCCACGTGCTGGAAGACCGCTGGAACCAAAAATGGCGGCCAGCATAAATCATCTATCAAATAAGCCCTTGCAGGAGAAGGTACTGCTAGAGGCGCTTGAACTGTACACAGCACCAGAGAACTGTGAGGCCCTCAGAGTGAAGACTGTGAACAGCCAGATCTGGGGGCACGTGGGGTCAAACATGCGTAACCATGAAGTTAAACTACAACGGATCCTAAGGCTCCTGACGTCGGCCATAACAGCCTTTGCTCGTTCTGTGGATAGTACGGAGATGGATACCTGCCAGCAGGATGTGCTGGCACTGATGTGCAACACACAATTTGAAATTAACAATCTCCGGCGCGAAAACATAAGACCTGCCCTCATTCCCAAATTTGCTGGGTTGTGCAGAGCCCCAGCTGCAGAGACGGATGCTCTGTTATTTGGGAAAGACCTCAATAAACAACTGAGGGACATGGAGGAAGCAGCGAAAACTTTCGGCCTCATGAGGGCAGGCCCCGGGACGAGCAAACCAAGAGCTGCAATACCCAAGCGGCAGCACCCCATGGCATCCACCAGTCGACGTCCTCAATATGGGACTGGTGAAAGCTCGGGGACCGCATTTTATCCCCAAAGATCTTTTTTAGATCAGGGCCCACAGCGGACCCCATGGAAAATGCGCCACCCCCCAACATCGCCAGCACGTCAGACAAACAAACCGTACAAAAACCTCAGGAAACAAAAGAAACACCAATAACCATGGAGGTAGGTGGGTCTGGTTCCTGCCAGCATATAGAGAATAAGGGTGCTTTACTAACAGGGGGGAGATTACACTTGTTTAAAGAAGCATGGGTTACTGTCACGAGTGACAAGTATATACTCAACAGCATTAGTGGATATAAAATTCAGTTCATGTCAGAACAGTCGCCGCCAGTTCAGCATTGGCCCCAAAGGGTATTTTCTCCCTCCGTCAAAGAGAAACGTGAGGGACAAGCTGAACTGGTGAGACTTATCACAAAGGGGGTCATCGAAAAGACCAAACATGAACCTTTGGAATTTGTATCAAATATATTCACTAAAACCAAAAAAGATGGGGGATGTCGCATCCTCATCGACTTAAGATCACTAAATAAGTTTGTTCAGTATATACATTTCAAAATGGAAACATTTGTTACTGCCAAACAACTGATTTCCAAAGGATATTTCATGGCAAGCATTGATCTTAGAGATGCGTACTATTCAGTCCCCATACACAAAGATCATTGCAGATACCTAAAATTTATCTGGTTGGGGCAGCTGTGGCAGTACAAAGCATTGCCCAATGGGCTAACTTCGGCCCCAAGATTATTTACCAAAATATTGAAAATAGCCATGGCAATACTAAGAAAACAAAAACATATTGTCATGGCATATTTGGATGATATTCTGATAGTAGGGAAAACGAAGGAATTGGCTGTGGCAGCAGTATCAGCTACAAAACAGCTCCTCGAAACTCTGGGGTTCATCATCCATCCAGATAAATCTAAGTTGAAGCCATCCACTATCATGGACTACCTGGGCTTCACAATTAACTCAGTCCATATGACTGTTACCTTGCCAAAGGAAAAAATGGTTGCATTAGCACAATCATGCAACAATTTAATGGTCAACAAACGACCAACTATTCGACAAGTAGCAAGAGTGATTGGGAAAATGGTAGCAGCATTTCCGGCTACACAATTCGGACCTTTGCACTATCAAAATTTACAAAGAGCAAAGGTACAGGCACTAAAGCGACATACAGGTCACTATGATCGTGTCATGAAATTACCCACTGAAGCAATATCAGAGCTACAGTGGTGGGCAGAAAATGTTTGGCATAGTGTCAGCTCTATCATTATCACTAATCCTACTTTAGTTCTTCAAACAGATGCCAGTGCTCAAGGCTGGGGAGCAACTAACTCCATATCCAGCACAGGTGGTAGATGGACTAACCTAGAGTCATCGTTACTACTAACACTGGGCATTAACTATCTAGAGATGTTGGGAGCCTTTTATGGTTTAAAAGCATATGTATCTACTATGCAGCACTTGCATGTTCGATTACAAATAGATAATACTACGGTGGTGGCTTATATTAACCATATGGGCGGCATAAAATCACTATCATGCGACAAATTGGTCAATGTGATTTGGCAATGGTGTGTCGAAAGACATATTTGGCTATCAGCTACTTATCTACCAGGTAAGCTAAACAAAGTGGCAGACACCAGGTCACGCAAATTCAATGATAACATAGAATGGATGTTAAACCCTAAAGTATTTGCTAAAGTTATTAAGCAGTATGGAACGCCAGATATTGATTTATTTGCATCACGACTAAATCACCAGTTACCTATGTATGTCGCTTGGGAACCAGACCCAGAGGCAGCAGCGCTAGATGCCTTCACGCTGGATTGGGGAAAGTTCTTCTTCTATGCTTTCCCTCCCTTCTGCCTCATCAGTCGGGTACTTCGCAAAATACAGATGGACTCTGCTTCTGGAATTTTGATGGTGCCCGACTGGCCTACACAGCCATGGTTCCCGGTTCTACATGACATGGTGGTTGAGTCACCAATGGTCTTTCCCAGTGATCCAGGATTATTAACTCACCCAGTAACAGGCATAAGCCACCCATGTCATGAGAAAATTAAACTCCTGGGTTGCAGGTTTTGAATAGACCTTATCTGGAACTGGGATTGTCCGAACGTACCATCACCACCATGTCGGCATCCCTTCGAACATCCACCAAGAGGCAGTACTTAAGCAGCATAAGAAAATGGGAGAAGTATTGCCAGGAAACAGGAACAACGTATGCAACAGCCACAGCCACCAACGTACTGGAGTTCCTGGCCCATCTACACCATGATGAAGGGATTAGTTACAGTGCCATCAACACAGCGCGGTGTGCTCTTTCTGCGTATCTCAAACCAGCAGGACAACAGGCAATGGGATCACATCCACTGGTGGTAAAACTGATGAAGGGTATTTATAATATCAAGCCCCCTAAACCCAGGTATACCCATATTTGGGATATCAGTGTGGTCCTGACATACCTCAGGGAATGGCCACCAGCCAGATCCCTCAGCCTCGAGCAATCTACATTGAAGACGCTCATGTTGATGGCACTCGTATCCGCTCAGAGGGTTCAGTCACTACACAAGTTAAGGCTGGACAACATGGTGACCACCCCAGATCAGATCACATTCATCATACAGGGTCTGGTGAAGCAAAGCAGGCCAGGAACAGCGAATCCACTGGTGGTATTCCGGGCCTACCCACAAGAGCCACGCTTGTGTGTCGTGACCCATCTACAACATTATATAGACACAACCCACAATATCAGAGGGAGTGAAAAAGCCTTATGGGTCAGCCACAAGAAACCTCATGGCCGGGTAACGAGCCAAACCATTGCAAGATGGCTCAAACAGGTGCTGAAGGCTGCCGGAATAGATACTAATACATTTAAATCTCATTCCACTAGGGCAGCATCTACATCAACGGCGGAAAGAATGGACGTACCGGTTGACCATATTCTGAATACAGCAGGATGGTCGAGGGAAACGACATTCAGAACTTTTTATAATAAGCCGTTGATGAAACCAGATTTATTTGCAGAGAAAATATTAGAAGCTGCAAATATATAATTTAAAGCCCGGGGGAGCTATTTAATTTTGTTATTGTTAATAAATACCTTTTTTGTTTCTTGAGAAACGGATTCATTGGTTGATTACGATAACACTTCCTCCCTCAAGAACTTTCGGCAGTGAGTGAAATAAAACTGTTACACGGTTTGAAATCACAGAGCTTTGAAATCTTCACGAAGTCACTCACGTGACTCCGAAGTAAAATAGTAAGATTAAACGAGAACTTACCAGTTTGAAGTTTGATCTGTATTTTATGAGGAGTTACGATGAGGGATTACGTGCCCTCCGCTCCCACCCTCATTATATGGATCAAACTAATAAATTGATGTCTCCTTTTCTTTACTATGTTTACTTCAAATACCTGTGTCTATCTGTGATTCCACACCGCTGCTTGGAAGTATGCCGCGCCTGCGCACTGAGCGGGTTCTTCACGTAATCCCTCATCGTAACTCCTCATAAAATACAGATCAAACTTCAAACTGGTAAGTTCTCGGCCAAACATTTCACTCTTCATTTACCTCCAAATCTAGAGGTACTGCAATTATTATTCGTAAAGGAATTCCATTTAAATCAAAGAACACTATTTTAGATAAGGAAGGGAGATATCTTATAGTAGCAGGGGAGATCAATAACATGCCAATTACGCTGGTAAATATATATGCGCCCAACTTTGATAACCCTCAATTTTTTAATAAAATTCTGAATATAATTGCAGAATCTAATTATCAAAATGTTATAATCGGAGGAGATTTTAATTGTGTTTTAGATCCTTATTTAGATAAATCGATGCAAAAACAAAAAGGTCAGACGAAATCTAAAACCAGTGAACTCTTACACACATATATGGAAAACACAAATATAACAGATGTATGGAGGATTGCAAACCCGACGGGAAGGGATTACTCGTTTTATTCAATGGTGCATAAAACATATTCACGGATAGACTATTTTCTAGTGGATACAAAATTAATTTCGCAATCTCTGAATCCTAAATATCAAATTAATGCGATCTCAGATCATTCTCCGTTAACTTTTGTTCTAAAACTAGAAGGAATGTCTATGAATAAACCGTTCTGGAGGTTTAACTCACAAATTTTAAAAGACCCTCAAGGGAGTATCTATCTAAAAAAACAGATGGATCTATTTTTTGAGTTAAATGATACACCAGAGATATCCCCCACGCTATTATGGGAATCCTTCAAAGCATTTATAAGAGGAGTCATTATTTCATTTCAAGCCTATCAAAATAAAAAGAATAAGAATGAACAAAGACACTTAGAAGATCAAATAAAACAGTTAGATATAGATAATGCTAAAGACCCAACTATGGATAAACATAATAAAATACTACTACTGAAATTTCAGTTAAATAAATTACTGTCAGAGAAAGTTATAACATTATTTCAAATCACAAAACAAGAACACTTCGAATTCGGGGACAAACCCCACAAACTTCTAGCACGACAACTTAAAAAACGGGAAAAAGAGAATGCAATATTAAAGATTAAATCAGATAGAGGGGAAGTATTAACACTACCCAAGGATATTAATAAAAGATTTGCTCAATTTTACCAGAATCTATACACATCTAAAACGTCAATAGACAATAATAAAATCTCAGAATTTTTAGATAATTGTAATCTACCACAATTAGAACGCAGGGAACAAGAGGAACTGGGAGCACAAATTACTTCTAAGGAGATAGAAGACACAATAAAAACACTAAAAAATGGAAAAACACCAGGACCAGACGGATTCAGTAATGAATTTTATAAATCTTTTTATGATATAGTTACTCCACGATTACAAAAAATGTATACATATGCTTATAAAGAGCAAAACCTACCTGAAACACTAGCGGAATCAACGATCATATTAATACTTAAAAAAGATAAAAATATAGAAGAACCAGGATCATATAGAGCTATTGCTTTGTTAAATACGGATCAGAAAATAATAGCAAAAACATTAGCCAATAGATTAAGCAAGTATGTTAGTAGACTAATACATGAGGATCAAACAGGATTTATACCTAAGAGACACTCATTTAATAATTTGAGACGTTTGCTTAACATAATGCATTCATATAAATCTTATGACGAAGAGTTAGCTATCATCTCACTGGACGCAGAAAAAGCGTTTGATCAAGTAGAATGGGACTATATGATCAAAGTATTGCAAAAATTCCAATTGGGAGAAAACTTTATTGCATGGATAAAACTACTATATAACAAACCTACGGCTAGAATACTAACTAATAATATATTATCTTCAAAATTCGAATTATCTAGGGGCAACAGACAAGGATGTTCACTATCACCGCTGTTATTTGCTTTGGTAATTGAACCCCTTGCTGAAAAAATAAGAACACACTCGAATATTCACGGTTATAACACAAAATATTCAAACAACAAACTATCCCTATATGCTGATGATGTACTACTGTACATCACAAAACCACAAATTAGTATCCCAAATATATTAAACTTAATTGAGGACTTTGGATCCTTTTCAGGATATAGAATAAATTGGAACAAAAGTGAAATTATGTCGATTAAACCAAAAGACTCAACACATCTCAGGAAATTCCCTTTTAAAATAGCTATGGAAAAATTCAAATATTTAGGAATTGAGATTACTAGAAATTACCATGATATGTTTAAAGCTAATTATAATCCCCTACTTAAGAAATTAAATAATCTGATTAAATTTTGGAAAACACTTCCGATGTCCTTAATAGGTAGGATAAATGCTATAAAAATGATTTTCTTACCACAAATCCTTTACCTATTTCAATCAATACCTATATATCTCCCAAAAAAGTTTTTCAAAAAACTGGACTCAGACATTACAAATTTTATATGGGATTACAAATCCCACAGAATACAAAGAACACACCTTAACAAACGAAAAGAGTTGGGGGGTCTAGCGCTCCCTAACTTTATGTATTATAACTGGGCAGTAAATATTAAAAATATGATTCACCTGCTGGACAATTCTGCCCAGCAGGTGGACTGGATTATAATGGAAAAAGGGGATTGCTCCCCGAATAATATAGGAGCGATTATTCTCTCTCCAATAAATTTGAATAATAAAAATTATAATAAAAATCCAATTATATATAGCACTATTAGAACATGGAAGCAAATAAAACAGAATCTAAAATTAAGAAACCTATCTCTCTTAATACCAATAGTCAATAACCCATCGTTTAAACCTTCAATCATAGATAAAGCATTTATACAATGGGAAAGAATGGGAATTAAAACGCTCGAAGATCTGTATGAATTAGAAAAATTACTATCATTCCAACAACTACAACTGAAATATAATTTGAAAAATAATCAATATTTTAAATATATACAAATCTGTGACTATTTGAAAACACACACAAAAGATTATTATAATATGCCTTCCGACTTAC
>CM075977.1:2702330-2904032 GCA_038087875.1 Malacoraja senta
CGCACGCACGCACGCACACACACACACACACACACACACACACACACACACACACACACGCGCACACGCACGCGCACGCGCACGCGTGCGTGTGTGTGTGTGTGTGTGTGTGCGAACGTGTGATATATATATATTTTTTTTTCCGGGACCGCTGGGCACGAATCTTTGACAAGGATTTTGAAATAGTTATTGAAGAATATTAGTTGAACTTGTATTATGGTGGTGTGGTTGTTTGTATTGTATGTATTATTGTAGCAATTGAATACATCTATTTTTGTTTAAAAAAGGACAAACATTAAATGAGCAGCAGTGGCGCAGCGGTAGAGTTGCTGCCTCACCGCAGTAAAGACCACGGGTGCTGTCTGTGTGGAGTTTGCACGTTCTCGCCGTGATCGCGTGGGTTTTCTCCGGGTGCTCCGGATTCCTTCTATATCCCAAAGACATGTGGGTTTGTAGGTTAATCGGCCCTCTGTAAATTGCCCCCTAGTGTGTAGGGAGTGGATGAGAAAGTGGGATAACATAGAACTAGTGTGAACGTGTGATCGCTGGTCGGCGTGGACTCGTTGGGCCGAAGGGCCTGTGTCCATGATGTATCTCTTAAACTAAACTAAATGGCATGGATTAGAAAGGGCTCTTAAAGATAGCGGAGTCAGGGGATATGGGGAGAAGGCAGGAACGGGGTACTGATTGGGGATGATCAGCCATGATCACATTGAATGGCGTTGCTGGCTTGAAGGGCCGAATGGCCTACTCCTGCACCTATTGTCTATTGTCTATTGATTATATTACTGGCTGCAACCTTAATGAATCTTTTACATCAGTCCCCCTTCGGTCATCTGAGCTCAATGTTAAACAACTGAAAATAATCATTAGAAAATCTATGCAGAATGATTTCCATGGGTAGCCTCCAAATAATTTAAAAATAACTCGAAAGCTTTTAAAACTCTGCAGCAGGGAAGAGAAAAGCATTTAAAAGCGTGTCCTGTGAGTCCGGGCTGGACACTTGCACTGGCGATGAATGTGATTGGGAGCGTGGCCAGTTTATTTATTTTTTATTAATCAAAAAATGTATTAAATTATTAAAAAATAATATCTACACTGCAATAAAACAAACCAGAACCCACCACCATAATACAATACAAACAAATATCCTAAATAAACTACTATACAACGATGTTACAGTCCTTATTGAGGATGCGTTCTACTGCGAGCCTGGCCAGTTTAGTGGCTAGCTGCTGCTTCCTGCATTGTCCTGTTACTCACACAGCGGGTGACAAAACGTCGAGCGTTTCCAGTCCCCAACATTATTCATATCACACGGTTAGTGTCGTCCAATATTGCAAACAGCATCACAATACATAGAAACATAGATAGGTGCAGGAGGAGGCCATTTGGCCCTTCGAGCCAGCTCCGCCATTCATTGTGATCATGGCTGATCGTCCCCAATCAATAACCCGAGCCTGCCTTCTCCCCTTTTCCCTTGATTCCACTAGCCCCTTGAGCTCTATCTAACTCTCTCTTAAATCCATCCAGTGATTTGGCCTCCACTGCCCTCTGTGGCAGGGAATTCCACAAATTCACAACTCTCTGGGTGAAAAGGTTTTTTCTCATCTCAGTTTTAAATGGCCTACCCTTTATTCTAAGACTGTGGCCCCTGGTTCTGGACTCGCCCAACATTGGGAACATTTTTCCTGCATCTTGCTTGTCCAGTCCTTTTATATTTTTACTTCGGAGTCACGTGAGTGATTCCGTGAAGAAGCCCGCCAGTCCGCATGCGCGTCTATCTCACCTTCCGAGTCGCTGCCGGTACGGCCAGTGACTTCAGACTTGGTGCCTCTTGAGAGCACCGTGGCTGCACCATTGGGGCGGAAAGCCACAAAGAAGTCTGCAAGGCCCGTTGACTCGGATGAGCCGGGCCAGGAGGGTACCCCTCCCACAAAGGATAGCGTCTTTGGACGTTTGTCCAGGATGGAGCTCCTGATGGAGAGGATGCTCCACCATGGTAAGCTCCAACAGGAGGAGTTGTATCAGCGCGGGTCTCCTCGGGGGCCCGTGCTAGTGGCACCTGTGTCAGGGCTGCTTAATGTCTCCCTCTCGGAGGAGGAGAGCATTCGGGGTCAGTTTTGTTCTGACTCCGAGTGCCTGGGTATAGCCGTGGAGCATACCCCAAGGCATGAAGGGCGCGAGCCAGAGGTAACAGTCATGGCATCAAGATTTGCAATCCCGGCCGAAACACGGGAACCGCTGGGTGAAGATTTGGCCGCGAGTATAAATTACCTGGCCTCACACCAGCTCCAAGAGCACACTATGGAGGAAACGTCCCAAAAATATGACACTCCTGCTAACTGTGTCTTGCTCAAAGTGCCGACTGTTAACCACGCCATCTGGGGTCACATGGGGGTAGGTATCAGAGCTCAGGAGTTGAGGCTCCAGAAGTTACTGAAGCTGCTCACCTCGGGCATCACAGCATTCGCCAGGTCGGTGGATGGAGGGGCTCTGTCTGATGTCCAGCAGGATGCCCTGGCCCTAATGTGCAATGCACATTTTGAAATAAATTGCCTGAGAAAGTGTGCCATTCGCCCTACTATCAACCCCAAGTTCGCAGCTCTATGCAAATCCAGCAATATTCAACCACCGAATCTGTTGTTCGGTGAAGATCTCTCAAAAAGAGTCAAGGAGCTGGACGACGAGGCAAGAACGGTCGGACTCATCAAAGCCTCGGTGACGAGCAAAACTTCGATTCGGCGGCAGCACCCATACAAATGTTTCACTGAAACTGGTTCAGGCCAAGGACCAAGCCGGCCATTCACAAACATGTGCAGTTGGCGCACTCCAACAGTGGCACGGGCGAACATGTCCTTACCCCCCAAAACCCAGGGGCAGAAATATCCACCGGTAACCATGGAGGTAGGTGGGTCTGGTTCTTTTCAGGACATATTATGTGTGGATCAGTTACAAATTGGGGGGAGATTACACTTGTTTTTGAATGAATGGTATTGGATAACATCAGATTTGTTTATACTGCACAGTATACAAGGGTTCCGAATTGAATTCCTTCCTAATTTACGTCCACCCACACAGCATACACCAAGCCGGACATTGGTTTTTTCACAAGAGTGTTTGGAGGTACAAGTTGAAATTGAAAAGTTATACAAAAAAGGGGTAATTGAGAAGTTGTTTCATCAATCTCACCAATTTGTGTCTAATATTTTTCCTAGGCGAAAGAAGGATGAGGGATGTCGAATCATCCTTGACTTGACTAGCCTTAATCCCTTTGTGCAGTATAAACATTTCAAAATGGAGACGTTTGTTACTGCCAAAGAACTGATTTCCAGAGGATGTTATATGGGATGCATATTATTCAGTACCCATTCATAGTGATCATCGGAGATATTTGAAATTTAGCTGGATGAGGCAATTATGGCAATTTAAAGCATTGCCTAATGGGTTAACCTCGGCCCCTAGATTATTTACAAAACTGTTAAAACCAGTGTTGGGGCAACTCCGGGCTCAGAATCATATTGTAATGGCTTATTTGGATGATATCTTAATCATTGGGAAGACTCGGGAGGCAGCTGAATTATCTTTTTCGGCTGCTAAACTCATGTTTGAGAGATTGGGGTTTCTCATCCATCCAGTTAAATCCAAATTGATACCAATTAGAGTTATTGATTATTTGGGATTCACCATTAACTCAACACACATGTCTGTAACTCTGCCCAGGGGCAAGAGATTAGAATTAATTGAAGGCTGTAACGAGCTCGTGGTTCAGCAGCAACCTTCAATTCGACATGTGGCTAGCATAATTGGCAAATTAGTGGCTACTTTTCCAGCTGCACAGTTTGGGCCTCTGCATTATCAAAATTTACAACGTGCAAAGGAGCAGGCACTCAAAATACATGCAGCTCACTTCAATAGGCCCATGCAGTTACCAGCTGAAGCCATTGCTGAATTACAGTTAGCGAACATTTGGCATTGCTCCAGTAAAATTCTGATTGAGAATCCTTCAGTTGTTTTACAGACTGATGTTAGTGCTCTAGGATGGGGTGCTACTGATACCATCTCTAGCTGCGGAGGCAGATGGAATATGCATGAGACATTTATTCTTCAATCACATGGTATTAACTATTTAGAACTGTTGGGAGCGTTCTATGGCCTTAAGGCTTATTGTACTAGTATGCACCACTTGCATGTTCAACTTCAGATTGACAACACTACGGCAGTGGCATATGTTAATCACATGGGTGGAATCAAGTCAGTATCTTGTGATAAATTGGCTAACCTTATTTGGCACTGGTGTATTACAAGAAACATTTGGGTTTCAGCTATCTACTTACCAGGTAGATTCAACATGGTGGCGGACACCAGGTCATGAAAATTCAATGAGAACACAGAATGGATGTTGAATCATGATGTATTTAATGATATTGCCGCTCGGTATGGCGTACCAGTTACTGAAATATGTTTCATGGGAACCAGACCCAGGGGCAGTGGCGGTAGATGCATTCTCGCTACACTGGTGATAATGTTATATGCATTTCCCCCATTTTGCCTCATCAGTCGATGCCTGCTCAAGATCAAGCAGGACTCCGCCTCAGGCGTTTTGGTAGTACCTGACTGGCCTACAGAGCCATGGTTCCCACTCGTTTTGGGAATAAAAACACAGCCTCTTATGACTGTCCCTAAAAGCAGTGACCTACTGGTGCACCCTGTGACTGGGAAAAAACATCCGTTACATGACCGTATTGATCTATTGATTTGCAGATTCTGAGGAGGCCATACCTGGGGCTCGGACTATCCGATCGACCGTGGATGTGATCACTGCGGCCTGGAGGGATAGTACCAAAAAACAGTACATCTCTCATGTCAAGAAATGGGAGGTGTTCTGCTTCCGGGGAAACATATCATATCACACGGCACGCATCTCAGATGTGTTGGAATTTCTTTCAAAGCTATATTTTGATGAGGGGTTAAGCTATAGTGCCATCAATAGTGCCAGGAGTGCCTTATCATTATACTTATGGCTGGGGTTGGAACAACACTCTGTTGGATCTCACCCTTTAATATCCCGGTTCATGAAGGGTATCTTTAACTCTAATCCCCCCAGGCCCAGGTACTCGGAAATCTGGGATGTGAGCGTGGTTCTCACGCTGCTTCGCCAGTGGGCTCCAGCCACATCCCTGTCCTTGCTCAAACTCACTCTCAAGGTGGTTATGCTCATGGCGCTGGTTTCAGCGCAACGGGTCCAGGCGTTGCAGAAGCTGCGACTGGACAGGATGGTGTCACATGATTTAATTAAGCAGAGCAGACTAGGGGTGTCAGGGTTCAAGCTTATTTTTACGGCATACCCCACGGATTTGCGGTTGTGTGTAGCTACGCACTTACAGCAATATATCAAGGTCACCAAGAGCCTCAGAGGCTCCGAGTTAGCATTATTCATCAGTCACAAAAAGCCGCATAAGAAAGTGTCGGTACAGACCATTTCAAGATGGCTGAAACAAGTTCTGATTTGTGCCGGTATAGACACTGACATTTTAAAATCTCATTCCACCAGGGCGGCATCAACGTCAGCTGCGAGGGCGCTGGACGTCCCTCTCGACCATATCCTCGCGGCCGCAGGATGGTCAAATGAACTGACTTTTCAAAGGTTCTATAACAAACCTCTTACCAGACCGGGGGTATTTGCCCATTCCATTTTAGGTTCTGTTTCATAGCTTCCCCCTGGGAGAGAGGGGTCGCTATTGTGTTTTCTTTTGATAATTAAAGCATCAACATGTTCAAATCTATGCCATGTTTCAATGCATTATTTATTTTCACTCATCCTGGGTCAACTGATGCAGTGTGTGACGCCTGGATTCGTATCTACGGCATGAAATGACAGAGCTTTGAAATCTTCACTGAATCACTCACGTGACTCCGAAGTAAAATAGTAAGATTAAACGAGAACTTACCAGTTTGAAGTTTGATCTTTATTTTATGAGGAGTTACGATGAGCGATTACGTGCCCGCCACTCCCAACCCTCATATCATAAAGGTCATCTGCTAGTTCTAGTTCTCTAATCTCACTATGTTACTTCAATTACTGTTATCTGTGATTTCACACCGCTGCTTTGAAGATTGACGCGCATGCGGATTGGTGGGCTTCTTCACGTAATCGCTCATCGTAACTCCTCATAAAATAAAGATCAAACTTCAAACTGGTAAGTCCCCCCTCATCCTTCTAAACCAGTGAATACAAGCCTAGTCTTTTCAATCTTTCCTCATTTGACAGTCCCGACACGATACGATAGAACTTTATGCATCCCTGGAGGGAAATTGATCGGCCAACTATCATAAAAACACAAAATACATGAAACGTGAAATTAAAGGATTGGGGATGAGCAAAGATTGGGGGGGGGGGGGGTCAGTCTCAGTCTACCCCACGACAGAAGGGGGAGGAGTTGCACAGCTTGATAGCCACAGGGAAGAAGGATCTCCTGTGGCGTTCTTGGTGGAACCAGTCTGTTGCTGAAGGTGCTCCTCAGGTTGACCAGTGTGTCATGGCGGGGGTGAGCTGATCATCGAGTCACAGAGACACAGGGTTATAGAATGATACCTGCACGTCTTTGGGGTAACTGGAGCACCCAGAGAAAACCCACGCGGTCACGGAGAGAACATACAAACACCATACAGACAGCTCCGGAGGTCAGGATGGAACCCGGGTCTCTCATGTTGTGAGGCAGCAACTCTACCGCTGCACCACCGTGCCGCCCACTGTCTGTATGTATTTGTTCAAACATCTTATGTACACTTGCTAAAAGAGGGATGGCACGTTCTCCCCATGACCTGCGTGAGTTTTCTCTGGGTGTTCAGGTTTCTTCCCACACTCCAAATACGTACAGGTTTGTAGGTTAATTGGCTTTAGTATAAATGTAAATGATCTTAACCCTGGTGTGTGTAGTAGGAATGTGATAGTGCGGGGACCGCTGATCAGTGCGGTCTCGGTGGGCCGAAGGGCCTGTTTCCGTGCTGTATCTCTATACTAGGTTAATTCCCAGGATGGCGGGACTGTCATATGCTGAGAAAATGGAGCGGCTGGGCTTGTACACTCTGGAGTTTAGAAGGATGAGAGGTTATCTTATTGAAACATATAAGATTATTAAGGGTTTGGACACGCCAGAGGCAGGAAACATGTTCCCGATGTTGGGGGAGTCCAGAACCAGGGGCCACAGTTTAGGAATAAGGGGTAAGCCATTTAGAACGGAGACGAGGAAACATTTCTTCTCACAGAGAGTTGTGAGTCTGTGGGATTCTCTGCCTCAGAGGGCGGTGGAGGCCGGTTCTCTGGATACTTTCAAGAGAGAGCTATATAGGGCTCTTAAAGATAGTGGAGTCAGGGGATATGGGGAGAAGGCAGGAACGGGGTACTGATTGTGGATGATCAGCCATGATCACATTGAATGGCAGTGCTGGCTGGATGGGCCGAATGGCCTACTCCTGCACCTATTGTCTATTGTCTAACTATATTGAACTAAAAGTAGCTGCTTGTAATGTGTTAGAGTACTAACTCCTGAGTTGATTTGCCAGCCTGGCATTTCCCATCCATGTGAAAGTCTGCAGCAGGAACTCCCCCACCAGCCACTTCCTGCCCCGACCAGCTATTAGAAACGTTAAAAATTCATTACTCCTCAATGTGTACAGAGCTCTGGGGACCCACAAAACATGCCGAGTAATATTCCCCCCTCCTGCTGCTGAATGTACCACCATCATATTCTCATAGCAACATAATGCACCTGCTTTAATGCTTTTGAGAAGCTGAAGTTAATGACTGTCAATATTGTCTCTTTCTTTTCTCATTCCCCGTGTGCAGTTAAATTAATGACTTGACTCTGCGTCAGGGAAGAAGTATTGAAGGAATGCTTTTTTAATTAGTGACAGATTAAAATTGACCAATTTGTCGCAGTCTAGCCAGAGTTCTAGTCTCCGATTGTCTGCCTGCTGCCTCGACCAATAACCTGCATCTATCCGGTGCTCTCAGCCACCGTGCCGAAGGGAGATAGAGAAGGCTAGAAAGAGAGTAACAAAAAGCAGAAAGGAGAATTTACTGAACTGCGGTGGAATCTAAGGTGCGTCTTTGACAAAATAAACTAGTGCGGCACGGTGGCGCAGCGGTAGAGTTGCTGCCTCACAGCGCCAGAGACCCGGGTTCGATCCCGACTACGGGTGCTGTCTGTACGGAGTTTGTACGTTCTCTCCGTGACCCGCGTGGGTTTTCTCCGGGTGCTCTGGTTTCTTCCCACACTCCAAAGACGTACAGGTTTGTAGGTTAATTGGCTTTGGTAAAAAAATTGTAAATTGTCCCTGGTGTGTGCAGGTTAGTGTTAGTGTGCGGGGATCGCTGGTCAGCGCGGACTCGGTGGGCCGAAGGGCCTGTTTCTGCGCTGTATCTCTAAACTAATATCTTTGTGTGATGAGGCAGTAAATGTCCACGCTGGAGGTGAGCCGATGGGCAGAGGAATTGAAGTGGGGAAGAGCGAATGACGTGGCTCCGGAAGTGGCGGCGCTGCCCATGCAGCTGCGGCTGGTCTGCAGTCCATCTGTCTTTTTCTCTTTTTGTTTTCTTTTCTCTTGTTGGACGTATGTTTTAGTTTATTTTTAGTTGTGTATGTGTGGGGGGCGGGGAAACTTGCTTTAACCTCTTCCTTAGGGGGGATGCAACCTTTTTCTTTGTCGTATCTCCGTCTCCATCGCTGAGGCCTAATCACGGAGCTGGCGGCCTCCAACTGGGACCGACATCGAGGCTCCAGAGGCAGAGCCAGGACTTACTTACCATCGCGAAGCTGGCCGACTTCGGGGCTGCGGCGGCGTTGGCGACCCGACTTCGGAGCCTCGGAGGCTCGGCCGCGGGCCCAGTGGACAACAACATCGGGAGCTCGCAGGTCCCAGGTTGGTGACCGATTCTCCGGAGATCCCGCAACAACAGTTTCGTCCGCTGGGATGGAGGGTGGCAGCGTCGTCCGCCCCGGGCCGTGGAGTTTGAACCGGCCCGTTCGTGGAGCTCGGATTCGGTCGCGGGACTTACCATCATCCGGCGGGGGCCCAACATCGAAAGCCTGGATCGCCTCAACGCATAGGGGGAACAAGGAGGGAAGAGACAAAGACTTTAAGACTTTTGCCATCCATCACAGTGAGGAGGTGTCTGGTAGACTCACTGTGGTGGATGTTAAATGTGTTAAGTGTGTGTTCTGTTATTTTATTCTATGTTATGACTGCAAGGTATGTAATTCCGTTCAGACTGAAAGTTTGAATGACAATAAAGGATACTTTACTTTACTTTACTTACTTTATATAGATCGGAGGAACGAGACAAGGGGATAAGATAACATCAGGTTTCAAGCTTGGCATCATGTTTAGCACCGGCATTTAGCATTAGCAATGAGTAGGCTGGTCTCTATTCCATGGAGTGCAGGAGGATGAGGGGGAATCTTACAGAGGTGTATAATATCATGAGAGGAATAGATCGGGTAGATGCACAGAGTCTCTTACCCAGAGTAGATGAATCGAGGACCAGAGGACATAGGTTTAAGATGAGGGGGGAAAGATTGAATAGAAACTTGAGGGGTAACTTTTTTACTCAAAGGATGGTGGGTGTATGGAACAAGCTGCCAGAGGAGGGAGTTGAGGCTGGGACTATCCCAACGTTTAAGAAACAGGTTTGGAGGGATATGGGCCAAGCGCAGGCAGGTGGGACTAGTGTAGCTGGGACATGTTGGGCAAGTTGGGCCGAAGGGCCTGTTTCCACACTGCATCACTCTATGCCTCTGATCGAACTGTCTCTGATCGAATACCCCACCCAGGGCTATGACCCCGACCCGGGGCTATGACCCCGACCCAGGGCTATGACCCGAACCAGGGCCACGACCCCACCCAGGGCTACGAGGAGGAGGAGCCATCTTGGGGAACGGCTGCTAACCAGCAGCCGTCCGTTAAATTCACTTTTTTTCTTAGTTTTTAGTTTTTATATTTCTTTGTCTGTTGGGGAATGTTGACCTTTAATGTGGGGGGGTAAGGGGGGAAACTATCTATAGGTCCCTACCTGGTTGGTGAGGCAGCTTTTTCTCTGGGCTGCCCCGTCGACCCATCCTTGCGGGCATGGAGCGGCGTTTTCCTGGCGGGGACTGCCCAGCACCTTCAGCTTCGGTGGCGGCACAGCGCTGGAGCGCTATCGCGGAGTGGAGCGGGCGATGCCTTGCCTGGGTCGCCGCGCTGGATCGACGCGCTGGAGCTCCGGTGAGCTGCGACCGCCGAGCTCAACACCTCCGGGCTGAGGGTCTGTGGAGCGGCCAGCTGCGGGCAGCGGCGCCGACTGTAACATCGGGAGCCTTGGAGCTCCTTGTCGGCTTCAGGTGCCACGGACTCCGGTAGGAAATCGGCCGTTCCAGCCGTCCCAGCCGCTGTGAGGACTCTCCCGACGCCGGGGCAACTGCACCCGGTGAGAACGGCCAGGAACATCGGGGCTCCGTAGAGGCAACTGTGGAGGCCTCAATAGGCCTGACTTTGGGGAGAACTGGGGTTGGGGACTGGACATTGTGCCTTCCCCCACAGTGGTAACCATTGTGGGGGGATGATTTTGTGTGTAATGTGTAGTGTCTATGTTAATCTATGTCCAAGATGGCAGTCGGAAGGGAGAGTGGACGCTGGCGCGGTTTAGCAGCCGCTGCTCTCTCTTCCATATTGTGTTTTTGATTTTTGTTTTTGGATTTAATTCTATCTTTAATTTGTGTACTGGTGATGTCTTTGCTATTTATTTTATTTCATTCCGCTTACATGTTTCTACACTATTTGTTAAACTTTGTAAGGTATCCTTGAGACTTTTGAAAGGCGCCCATAAATACAATTTATTATTATTATTATTATTACGAGAGACACCCACTCTGTGGACAGTTTTAAACGGCAGCTAAAGACTTATCTTTTTATTCAAGCTTTTAACTGACTTTACTTCCTTCAGTCTGAAGAAGGGTCTCGACCCGAAACGTCACCTATTCCTTCACTCCATAGATGCTGCCTCACCCGCTGAGTTTCTCCAGCATTTTTGTCTTACTTCCTTTGTCCTTTTGTACTCTCAATTTTATATTTTATATATTTATATAAATCTGTGCTTTTTAACCGCCTATGTCCTTACTGTTTTAAATAGTATTTTTGTTTTGACCTGTGTCTGTGTGGAAAGCACTTTGGGTTACATTCAATTGTATGAAAGGTGCTCGACAAATGAAGCTTGTTATTAGTAGTATTATTATTATTTTTATTATTTACTATTGTTATTGTTATTATTGTTGCTATTATTATTACAATTGTTATTGTTATTATTACTATTATTATTATTACTATTATTATTATTACTATTATTATTATTACTATTATTATTATTACTATTATTATTTTTTGTTATTATTATTATTATTATTATTATATTGGGTTAGAGAGAAAAATAACAATGAGGTCACAGCTCAATTTGTGCTCCCTGGAGTTTAAGGATGAGGGAGGAACACATTGAAACCTGCGCCGGGCGGTCACGGTGGCCCAGCGGTAGAGTTGCTGCCTCACAGCGCCAGAGACTCAGGTTCGATCCCCACTACGGGTGCTATCTGTACGGAGTTTACACTTTCACCCCGTGGGTTTTCTCCGAGATCTTCGGTTTCCTCCCACACTCCAAAGACATGCAGGTTTGTAGGTTTAATTGACTGGTATAAATGTAAATTGTCCCTGGTGCGTGTAAGTGTGCGGGGATCGCTGGTCGGTGTGGCCTCGATGGGCCGAAGGACCTGTTTCCGCGCTGTATCTCTAAACTAAACTAAACAAGGGTATAATGAAGGATGTGGATAGAGTGGATGTGGTAGAGGATGTTTCCAGTACAGTCATGTACTGATGTAAATCAGCTGTCACACCTGTTGGTGACTTCACCTCGTGTCTGGTTTAAACACAGATATGTGATGAGGGAGTTTAGTGGGAATATCCTGCAGACAGTTTGTGATTAGGGCCCAGGCCTCTGCAGGACAGTAACACATCCCACTTGTCACTGTAGTGCCGCACTTTCCCCAGGCACATGTAACTGTAGTGTTGGCCATTCACCAGTCATTAGCTGCGGCTTCTGCAGAGATCAGTCACACTCTGGATATTGTGTTTGCCCTCAGAAGACTCCTCTGAAGACTGCAGTAATGATCCTGCACAGTCAGAGGGACAATCTAATGACTCTGAACTCCAGCAGAGTTGTAAATAATCTTTTCCACTTCACTCACTTGGTGGTTGACTGCTTCATCTTAGACGCAGCTAAGTTTATATAGTACAGAGTGCTGGAGTAACTCAGCGGGTGGGTCAGGCAGCATCTGTGGACAACATGGATAGGTGACGTTTCACAGAGTGCTGGAGTAACTCAGCGGGTCAGGCAGCATCTGTGGACAACATGGATAGGTGACGTTTCACAGAGTGCTGGAGTAACTCAGCGGGTCAGGCAGCATCTGTGGAGAACATGGGTAGGTGACGTTTCACAGAGTGCTGGAGTAACTCAGCGGGTCAGGCAGCATCTGTGGAGAGAAGGAATGGGTGATGTTTCGGGTCGGGACCCTTCTTCAGTCTGAAGTAACCATAGAGGGAGTGCAGAGAAGGTTCACCAGACTGATTCCTGGGATGTCAGGACTTTCATATGAAGAAAGACTGGATAGACTTGGCTTATACTCGCTAGAATTTAGGAGATTGAGAGGGGATCTTATAGAAACGTACAAAATTCTTATGGGGTTGAACAGGCTAGATGCAGGAAGATTGTTCCCGATGTTGGGGAAGTCCAGGACAAGGGGTCACAGTTTAAGGATAAGGGGGAAATCCTTTAAGACCGAGATGAGGAAAAACTTTTTCACACAGAGAGTGGTGAATCTCTGGAACTCTCTGCCACAGAGGGTAGTTGACGCCAGTTCATTGGCTATATTTAAGAGGGAGTTAGATGTGGCCCTTGTGGCTAAAGGGATTAGGGGGTATGGAGAGAAGGCATGTACGGGATACTGAGTTGGATGATCAGCCATGATCATATTGAATGGCGGTGCAGGCTCGAAGGGCCGAATGGCCTACTCCTGCACCTATTTTCTATGTTTCTATGTTTAAGTGAGTCTGCTGCAGTTTATTAGAGCAGTATCAGTGCTGATTCCATCTAGTTTTTTTTAAACAAAACCGTTTGAAATGGAAGGTGAGTGATATTGAGCAGTCGGTAATGTGAAGTGGTGCCGGTTGCAGATTGCTTGTGGCAATGCGAGACATCACAATTGCCCACGTGTAGTTATCACAGCAGCAATACTGCAGCTTCACCAGGCATCACAATCTGCTGAGCTGCTTTTTTCCCTTTAAATCCATCTTCCCCGCTAAACGCTAAAAGTCTGTAGATGGAACATAGTTAATGGTGTTAAAAGAACATCCCTTCCAAGAATCAACTCCTCTCCTTCACCTAACCACTGGGGTGGAAGATTGCAACCTTCACGTGGTCCGCCCTGTTTCGACTAATGCAATCAACTCGACGTGCACAAACGGAAGATCAAATAGAACAAGTTGTCCAATTACTTTAGGCTGTGCACGCCACACGAAAGAAGAAGAAGGCCTAACCACTCACCATTGCCTTTTCCTCTTTAGTTTAATTTAGTTTAGAGATACAGCATGGAAACAGGCCCTTCGGCCCACCGAGTCCACACCGACCAACGATCACCCCGTAGACTAGCCCTATCCTACACACACTATGGACAATTTACAATTTATACCAGGCCATTTAACCTACAAACCTGAACGTCTTTGGAGTGTGGGAGGAACCGGAGATCTCAGTGAAACCCACGCAATCACGGGGAGAACGATAAAACGGTGTACAGACAGCACCGGTAGTTAGAATCGAACCCGGGTCTCTGGCGCTGTGAGCGTTGTACTCCTCTGCTGCGCCACCGTGCCGCCTCAAACTTTTAGTTCCATTCCTGAATAAATAGATTTAATCTGCGTCATCTTCGAATTGTTGATAAAAGGAAACATTAAAAGTACTCTTATATCTTGTTTAATTTTCAGTGTAGTTTAGAGATACAACAGGCCCTTCGGCCCATTCAGTCCATGCCGACCATACATCTGGCCAAGTGTCTTTGAAATGTTATGGTACCTGCCTCAACTAAAGGTTTCTGAAACGTTGGGATAGATCCAGCCTCAACTACCTCCTCTGGCAGCCCGCTCCATACACCCCACCACCCTCTGAGTGAAAAAGCTGCCCCTCTGGTTCCTATTAAATCTTTCCCCTCTCAACTTAAACCCAGCTCCCCTGGCTCTCGATTCCCCGACTCTGGATAAGAGACTGTGTTGACCGGGGAGAACTGTCTCCTCACCTCCAGCCCAAACTCTGCTCCTGAAACAAGTCCTCACTGGAATTGCAGGTTTGAAACTGGAGAGACAGAATTGGGCCGGCATGGTGGTGCAGCGGTAGAGTTGCTGCCTCACAGCGCCAGAGACCCGGGTTCCATCCCAACTACGGGTGCTGTCTGTACGGAGTTTGTACGTTCTCCCCATGACCTGCGTGGGTTTCTCCAGGATCTCCAGTTTCCGAACCCGGGTCTCCGGCGCTGTGACGCAACAACTCTACCGCTGCGCCACCGTGCCGCCCCATTCGGCCCATCGAGTCTATTCTGCCATACATCTACCATAAAAGGGTGTGCATTCACCCTATCTCTTCCCCTCATGATGTTGTACACCTGAACAAGAGGTTTTTAATGGATTAAATGAACAGGAGTGGTCGCAATAAAATGCAACAAATGACGTTGCAGTAAATGCACAATGTAAGCAATGGGCACCAACGCATGAGGTCATATGGATTAGGAGTAGAATTAGGCCATTCGGCCCATCAAGTCCATGCCATTCAATCATGGCTGATCTATCTCTTCCTCCTAACCCCATTCTCCTGCTTTCTCCCCATAACCTCTGACACCCGCACTAATCAAGAATCTATCTATCTCTGCCTTAAAAATATCCACTGACTTGGCCTCCACAGGCGTCTGTGACAAAGAATTTCACAAATGCTCACTTTACTTTAAATTCTTGTCTTTTATTGTAATAATCTTATCCTCTTGATATGGTTTCCATTTCATTAAACTGCAGCACACCAGGTTCCATAACTTTTCTCACAAACATCTTCAGTTCCAGGGACTCAAAGCAGTCTTTGTTAAAAAAGCCCAGAAGCCACATCTTCCTTGGCCCCAGCTGCCCGTGGAATAATAAGCTCATCTTTTGAGTCAGCAGTGCACAGAATGCATCAATAATATTATTTACAGATAAATCAATCAATAATTATAAATAATGTGTAGTCTAGCTGACCTCTGTATTTTTACTGTTAATTTGTAATCTTTCCTTCCATCACAAATATAGAACCTAATATGAATGGATTTCTTGTAGAATGGAGTCCTCTACAGATGACATGGTGTGACCGTCCCTTGTGCAGGTAGGTAGAGTCATTGAGTTACACAGCATGGAAACAGGCCCTTCGGCCCAGCTCATCCATGGTGACCAAGATGCCCCATCGAAGCTAGACCCATTAGCCCATGTTTGGCCCAAATCTCTCTAAACCTCCCTTTTCAAGCACCTGTCCAAATGTCTTTTAATGTTATTATAGCACATGTCTCACTTGCCTCCTCCGGCAGCTCGTTCCATACACCCACCACCCTCTGTGTGAAAACGTTGCCCCTCAGGTTCCTATTAAATCTTCCCACTCTCATCTTAAATCTATATCCTCTAGTTCTTGATACCTCTGTCCTGGGGAAAAGACTTTCAGAGATGGACAGTATGGATAGTCATAGTGAGACAGCATGGAAACAGGCCCTTCGGCCCAACTCGCCCACACCGGCCAACATTGTCCCAGCTACACTAGTCCCACTTGCCTGCGCTTGGTCCATATCCCTCCAAACCTGCCTCCACTGCCTCAGAGGCAGGTTCTCTGGATGCTTTCTAGAGAGAGCTAGATAGGGCTCATAAAGAGAGCGGAGTCAGGGGATATGGGGAGAAGGCAGGAACGGGGTACTGATTGTGGATGATCAGCCATGATCACATTGAATGGCGGTGCTGGCTCGAAGGGCCAAATGGCCTACTCCTGCACCTATTGTCTATTGTCTATTGTCAAACCTGCCCTATCCATGTACCTGTCTATCTGTTTCTTAAATGATGGGATAGTCCCAGCCTCAACTACCTCCTCTGCCAGCTTGTTCCATACACCCCCACCCTTTGTGTGAAATAGTTACCCCTCAGATTCCTATTAAATCTTTTCCCTTCACCTTGAACCTATGTCCTCTGGTCCTCGATTCCCCTACTCTGGGTAAGAGACTGTGCATCTACCTGATCTATTCCTCTCATTATTTTATACACCTCTATAACATCTCCCCTCATCCTCCTGCGCTCTATGGAATCGAGACCCAGCCTGCTCAACCTCTCCCTATAGCTCACACCCTCTAGTCCTGGCAACATCCTCATAAATTTTTTCTGAACCCTTTCAAGCTTGACAATATCTTTCCTATAACGTGGTGCCCAGAACTGAACACAATATTCTAAATGCGGTCTCACCAACGTCTTATGCAACTGCAACATGACCTCCCAACTTCTATACTCTGTTGATACCTCTGTCCTTTGAGGTATGAGACGTGAATTGGCCAAGATTGACTGGCAATTAATTCTAAAAGGGTTGACGGTGGACATGCAATGGAAGACATTTAAAGACTGCATGGATGAACTACAAAAATTGTTCATCCCAGTTTGCAAAAGAATAAATCAGGGAAGGTAGTGCATCCGTGGGATAACAAGGGAAATCAGGGATGGTATCAAAGCGAAGGATGATGCATACAAATTAGCCAGAAAAAGCAGCATGCCGGAGGACTGGGAGAAATTCAGAGACCAGCAGAGGAGGACAAAGGGCTTAATTAGGAAAGGAAATATAGATTATGAAAGAAAACTGGCAGGGAACATAAAAACTGACTGCAAAAGTTTTTATAGATATGTAAAAAGAAAGAGATTAGTTAAAACAAATGTAGGTCCCTTGCAGTCAGAAACAGGTGAGTTGATCATGGGGAACAAGGATATGGCGGACCAATTGAATAACTACTTTGGTTCCGTCTTCACTAAGGAAGACATAAATAAGCAGGGGACCGCGGGTCAAAGGAGTTGGAGGAATTGAGTGAAATCCAGGTTAGTCGGGAAGTGGTTTTGGGTAAATTGAATGGATTAAAGGCAGATAAATCCCCAGGGCCAGATAGGCTGCATCCCAGAGTACTTAAGGAAGTAGCTCCAGAAATAGTGGATGCATTAGTAATAATCTTTCAAAACTCTTTAGATTCTGGAGTAGTTCCTGAGGATTGGCGGGTAGCAAACGTAACCCCACTTTTTAAGAAGGGAGGGAGAGAGAAAACGGGGAATTACAGACCAGTTAGTCTAACATCGGTAGTGGGGAAACTGCTAGAATCAATTATTAAAGATGGGATAGCAGCACATTTGGAAAGTGGTGAAATCATTGGACAAAGTCAGCATGGATTTACGAAAGGTAAATCATGTCTGACGAATCTTATAGAATTATTCGAGGATGTAACTAGTAGCGTGGATAGGGGAGAACCAGTGGATGTGGTGTATCTGGACTTCCAGAAGGCTTTCGACAAGGTCCCACATAAGAGATTAGTATACAAACTTAAAGCTCATGGCATTGGAGGTTCAGTATTGATGTGGATAGAGAACTGGCTGGCAAACAGGAAGCAAAGAGTAGGGGTAAACGGGTCCTTTTCACAATGGCAGGCAGTGACTAGTGGGATACCGCAAGGCTCAGTGCTGGGACCCCAGCTATTTACAATATATATTAATGATCTGGATGAGGGAATTGAAGGCAATATCTCCAAGTTTGCGGATGACACTAAGCTGGGGGGGAAGTGTTAGCTGTGAGGAGGATGCTAGGAGACTGCAAGGTGACTTGGATAGGCTGGGTGAGTGGGCAAATGTTTGGCAGATGCAGTATAATGTGGATAAATGTGAGGTTATCCATTTTGGTGGCAAAAACAGGAAAGCAGACTATTATCTAAATGGTGGCCGACTAGGAAAAGGGGAGATGCAGCGAGACCTGGGTGTCATGGTACACCAGTCATTGAAAGTAGGCATGCAGGTGCAGCAGGCAGTGAAGAAAGCGAATGGTATGTTAGCTTTCATAGCAAAAGGATTTGAGTATAGGAGCAGGGAGGTTCTACTGCAGTTGTACAGGGTCTTGGTGAGACCACACCTGGAGTATTGCGTACAGTTTTGGTCTCCAAATCTGAGGAAGGACATTATTCCCATAGAGGGAGTGCAGAGAAGGTTCACCAGACTGATTCCTGGGATGTCAGGACTGTCTTATGAAGAAAGACTGGATAGACTTGGTTTATACTCTCTAGAATTTAGGAGATTGAGAGGGGATCTTATAGAAACTTACAAAATTCTTAAGGAGTTGGACAGGCTAGATGCAGGAAGATTGCTCCCGATGTTGGGGAGGTCCAGGACACGGGGTCACAGCTTAAGGATAAGGGGGAAATCCTTTAAAACCGAGATGAGAAGAACTTTTTTCACACAGAGAGTGGTGAATCCCTGGAACTCTCTGCCACAGAGGGTAGTCGAGGCCAGTTCATTGGCTATATTTGAGAGGGAGTTAGATGTGGCCCTTGTGGCTAAAGGGATCAGAGGGTATGGAGAGAAGGCAGGTACGGGATACTGAGTTGGATGATCAGCCATGATCGTATTGAATGGCGGTGCAGGCTCGAAGGGCCGAATGGCCTACTCCTGCACCTAATTTCTATGTTTCTATGTTTCTATGTTTCTATACTCAATACTCTGACTGATGAAGGCCAAAGCACCAAAAGCCTTTTTGACCACCTTATCTACCTGCAACTCGACCTTCAAGGAACCATGCACCTGTACTCCTAGATCCCTCTGCTCTACAACATTACCCAGAGGCCTACCATTCACTGTGTAGGTCCTGCCCTCGTTCGACGTCCCAAAATACAACACCTCACACTTCTCTGTATTAAATTCCATCAACCATTCCTCCGCCCACCTGGCCAATCGATCCAGATCCTGCTGCAATCTTTCACAACCATCTTCACTATCTGCAAAACCACTCACTTTTGTATCATCAGCAAACTTGCTCATCTTGCCCTGTATGTTCTCATCCAAATCATTGATGTAGATGACAAACAGTAACGGGCCCAGCACCGAACCCTGAGGCACACCACTAGTCACAGGCCTCCAGTCTGAGAAGCAACCTTCCACCATCACCCTCTGCTTCCTTCCATGGAGCCAATTTGCTATCCGTTTGGCTATCTCTCCTTGGATCCCATGAGATCTAACCTTCCAGAGCAGCCTACCATGCGGCACCTTGTCGAACGCCTCAGTGAAGATAGATGCACTCCACTCTCGTATCTGCCTCCACCACCACCCCTGACAGCGCGTTCCAGGCACCCACCAATCCCTGGAAAAAACTTGCCCTGTCCCTTAAACTTTGCCCTCTCATGTTACGCCCTCTAGTCTTTGATATTTCCATCCTGGGAAAATGTTCTGAATGTCTACCCTATCTGTGCCTTTCATATGTTTCTATAATTCCAAGTCTGTCCATCCTCTCCCTGTAGCTGAAACCCTCTAATCCCGGCATCGTTCTGGTGAACCTCCTCAGCACCGTCTCCAAAGCCCCCACATGCCCCCTGTAATGGGGGCGACCAGAACTGCCGCATTACCCCACATGCGGCCTGACCCAAGTGCTATAAAGCTGCGTGGTGACTTCCTGACTCTTGGACTCAGTGCCCCCACCTTGAAGGCAACCGTAAGAATAAGGGGTAAGCCATTTAGAACAGAGATGATGAAACACTTTTTCACACAGAGAGTGGTGAGTCTGTGGAATTCTCTGCCTCAGAGGGCGGTGGAGGCAGGTTCACTGGATGCTTTCAAGAGAGAGCTAGATCGGGCTCTTAAAGATAGCGGAGTCAGGGGATATGGGGAGAAGGCAGGAACGGGGTACTGATTGGGGATGATCAGCCATGATCACATTGAATGGCGGTGCTGTCTCTAAGGGCCAATGGCCTACTCCTGCATCTATTGTCTATTGTGTATTGTCTTCTTCACCACTCTGTCTACTTGTGGTGCTACTTTCAGGGAGTTATGGGCTTGGACCCCCAAGATCCCTCTGTACATCGATGCTGTTGAGGGTCAGGCCATTACTTGAGTATTTTCCCCTTACTTGTGGGAGGGGCACCAAGGCAAATTCCTTGTATGTGAATACTTGGCCAATAAACTTACTTACTTACTTACATTCAACGTCTGCAACACTTCACACTTGCTCGGATTAAACTCCATCTGCCATTTCTCTGCCCATATCCCACTCTACACTTCGACAGCCTTCCACACTGTCTGTGACTCCTCCAATCTTGGTGTCATCTGCAAACTTACAAACCACCCCGTCTACAGCTATGTCCAAGTCATTTGTCTTAGTTGAAAATCTAACTTTGAGTATAGGAGCAGGGAGGTTCTACTGCAGTTGTACAGGGTCTTGGTGAGACCACACCTGGAGTATTGCGTACAGTTTTGGTCTCCAAATCTGAGGAAGGACATTATAGCCATAGAGGGAGTGCAGAGAAGGTTCACCAGACTGATTCCTGGGATGTCAGGACTTTCATATGAAGAAAGACTGGATAGACTTGGCTTATACTCGCTAGAATTTAGGAGATTAAGAGGGGATCTTATAGAAACGTACAAAATTCTTAAGGGGTTGGACAGGCTAGATGCAGGAAGATTGTTCCCGATGTTGGGGAAGTCCAGGACAAGGGGTCACAGCTTAAGGATAAGGGGGAAATCCTTTAAGACCGAGATGAGGAAAAACTTTTTCACACAGAGAGTGGTGAATCTCTGGAACTCTCTGCCACAGAGGGTAGTTGAGGCCAGTTCATTGGCTATATTTAAGAGGGAGTTAGATGTGGCCCTTGTGGTTAAGGGGATCAGGGGGTATGGAGAGAAGGCAGGTACGGGATACTGAGTTGGATGATCAGCCATGATCATATTGAATGGCGGTGCAGGCTCGAAGGGCCGAATGGCCTACTCCTCCACCTATTTTCTATGTATCTATGTATCTATGTAACTGTGTTTCAGTTTCAGTTCAGTTTATTGTCACGTGTACCGAGGTACAGTGAAAAGCTTTTGTTGCGTGCTAACCAGTCAGTGGAAAGACAATATATGATTACAATCGAGCCATTCACAGTGTATAGATACATGGTAAGAGAATAAAGTTTAGTGCAAGGTAAAGCCAGCAAAGTCCGATCAAGGATAGTCCGAGGGTCACCAATGAGGTAGCTAGTAATATTGATGAAGTAAGATTTTTCTGTGGGAAGTGCGTGTCAAGAAATCTGACTGTCAGGTTGAATGATTTCTCGGCCCATTAATTTTAAACTGCACGGTGCAGAATAACTGTAGAGTCTGAAGAAGGATCTTGACCAGAAATGTCACCCATTCCTTCTCTCCATAGATGCTGCCTGACCCGCTGAGTTACTCCAGCACTCTGTGAAACGTCACCTATCCATGTTCCCCACAGATGCTGCCTGACCCGCTGAGTTACTCCAGCACTCTGTGTCCTTTTCACCAAAGCTCCCAGTTAGATTATAACCTGTGTTCTACTTCAGCGTATCCATCATTCACTGTTTAGTTGTGATTGTTTTTATTTTTGTACCAAATGAGATGGTCTTTAGGATAATGAGTCTCTGATTCCATCATCCTGTGGTTAGGACTGGCACGGTGTCAGTGGGAATGTTAACTGAGTACACATGGCAACATTCCCAAATGAATCCAGGGAATGGGGAGAAACTGCAGGAGCGTTACGTCCTGGTCACACATGGCAGTTGAGTTTAAAATCAAAGTCAATTTTATTCATCACATACACCCGAAGGTGCAGTGAAATGTGTTGCCAGCAGCGATACACTTAAAAAAACACACAATACACAATAGAATTGAACACAGACATCCAGCACAGCATTCTTCACTGTGGTGGAAGGCAACAAGGATCAGCCAGTCCTCCTCCTTTGTTCACCCGTGCTCGGGGCCATGAACCCTCCGTAGTCGCTGCTACGGACAGCTCGATGTACAGGCCCTCTCGTCGGGATGATTCAAACTTCGACGTCGAGACGGTCAAACACACTCCGCGGCTTGGAGGTCCCGAATCGGCACTTTCCTACCGGAGACCGCGGCTTCAGGATGGTGTAGGCCGCAGGCCGGCGGTCGGAGCTTTTCTCTGGCGATCCCCGGCGAGGGATCCCAGACTCCGGGTGGTAAGTCCACGCCGCGCCCGCGGCTACAAGCTCCGCAGACCGTTTAGTTTAGTTTAGAGATACAGCACGGAAACCGGCCCTTCGGCCCACCGAGTCTGCACTGACCAGCGATCCCCGCACGCTAACAAAATTGACATTTATACCAAGTCAAGAACCTACAAACAAGTTGGCATCCTGAGCTAGTCCCATCCCCTGCATTTGGCCCACATCCTCTAAACCCTTCCTGTCCATACATCTGTCCAAATGTCTTTTAATAGTCATCATTGTACCCACTTCTACAGCTTCCTCTGGCAGCTCATCCCAGATACCGACCACCCTCTGAGTGAAAACGTTACCACTGAGGTCCCTCGCAAATCTCTCCCCTCTCACCTTAACCATGTGTCCTCTATGTTTAGAATTCTCTACCCCAGAAAAAGACTATGAGTGTTGACTTTATCCATGCCCCTCATGATCTTGTACACCTCAATAACGTCACCTCTCAGCCTCCTACGCCCCAAAGAACAATGTCCCAGCCTGTCGAACCTCTCCCTGTAACTCAAGCCCTCATCCAGCTAGCATCCTGGTGAATCTCTCCTGCACCATTTGTAACTTGATGCCATCCTTGCTGTAGCTGGGTGACCAGGACTAGACCCAGTGCTCCAGGTGTGGTCTCACCAACCACCTGTACAGGTGCATCATTTTCATAAGTGATAGGAGCAGAATTCGGCCATTCGGCCCATCAAGTCTACTCCGCCATTCAATCATAGCTGGTCTATCTTTCCTTCCCAACCCCATTCTCCTGCCTTCTCCCCATAACCCCTGACACACGTACTAATCAAGAACCTATCTCTGCCTTAAAAATGCCCATTGACTTGGCCTCCACAGCCGTCTGTGGCAATGAATTCCACAGATTCACCGCTGTTTTGTACCCAGATTTGCACCCAATACTCTCCCCAATGAAGGCAAAAGGAAATATGTGGTAGGCTGTGACAAGTGGGAAGATGAGTGACCATGCTCAGAAAGCAAACAACTGCAGATTACTGGAGTGGACACGGTGGCGCAGCTGCCTAAGAGTTGCTGCCTTACATCGCTTCCAGCACCGGAGACCCGCGTTCCATCCTGACTACGGGTGCTGTCTGTACGGAGCTGTTACGTTCTCCCCATGACCTGCGTGGGTTTTCTCTGAGATCTCCGGTTTTGTACCACACTCCAAAGACGTACAGGTTTGTAGGTTAATTGGCTTGGTAAATGTGTAACTTGTCCCTAGTGTGTGTAGGATAGTGTTAGTGTGCGGGGATCGCTGGTCGGTGCAGACTCGGTGGGCCGAAGGGCTTGTTTCCGTTCTGTATCTCTAAACTAAACTAAACAGATACATTTCACTTTCTCGTCCCATCAGATGCTGGGCAGCTCAGGTCTGCTTCACCTCCAGAGGAAAATGTATCCGGTAAATATTGATTATTTTTCAAACGATTGGAAAACAAGCTTTTAGAAAACTCTCATTCATCAAAGGGTCAATCATAAACTCATTGCGATCGATTAACAGTCATTCAAAAAAAATTGCTGTTATTTTGAGTTGCTAATCGCAGCTAATCAGCAGCAGTCCATCGCAGATATCCCACGCAGGTTCTCAAAGGATGGACAGTCAGTCCAGTTCAGTTTATTGTCACGTGTACCGAGGTACAGTGAAAAGCTCTTGTTGCGTGCTATCCAGTCAGCAGAAAGACAATACATGATTATAGTCGAGCCATTCACAGTGTACAGATATATGATACGGGAATAACATTTAGTGCAAGGTAAAGCCAGAAAAGTCCGATCAAGGATTGTCCGGGGGTCACCAATGAGGTAGATAGTAGTTCAGGACCGCTCTCTGGTTGTGGTAGGATGGTTCAGTTGCCTGATATTTTCACAGCTGGGAAGAAACTGTCCTGAATCTGGAGGTGTGTGTTTTCACACTTCTGTACCTCTTGCCCGATGGGAGAGGGGAGAAGATGGAGTGGCCGGGGTGAGACTGGTCCTTGATGATGCTGCTGGCCTTGCCGAGGCAGCGTGAGGTGTAGATGGAGTCAATGGAAGGGAGGTTGGTTGGCGTGATGGTCTGGGCTGCGTCCACAATTTTCTGCGTTCTAACGGTGGTAATGCAAGAATATCCAGAAACATAAGGAGACGCACGGAGATGAGTCATACAGCACGGATAAAGGCCATTCGACCCAAGGGTAGCACAGTGGAGCAGCGGTAGAGTTATTGCCTTACAGCACCAGAGACCCGGGTTCAATCTGTACGGAGTTTGTACGTTTTCCCCGTGACCCGCGTGGGTTTTCTCCGGGTGCTCTGGTTTACTCCCACACTCCAAAGACGCACAGGTTTGTAGGTTGATTGGCTTCTGTAAATTTTCCCGAGTGTTTCCATAAGTTCATGTCATCGAAGCAGAATTTGGCCATTCGGCCCATCAAGTCTACTCCGCCATTCAATCATGGCTGATCTATCTTCCCCTCTCAACTCCATTCTCCTGCCTTCTCCCCATAATCCCTGACATCCTTACTAATCAGGATAAAAATAAACCAAATGAATCTTTAGGATGTGCAGATAATGCAGGGATATGGATCACGTGCAGGCAGAGGAGAGTTGGTCTTGGTATCATGTACGGCATGGACTTTGTGGGGCGAATGGCCTCTTCTGCCGATGTGTTGTATGTTCTAATTCATTTTTGTTTCAAAATGACCTGCATTCTACAAAGGCTGTATAAATAGTTCACTGATGAGTGACTTCTTCCTATTCTCCGTTTGTACTGGATTGAGTCACTAATCAGTGCCCTGGAATAGATTAAGCACGGCTTGGAAACACACAGATTCATTCTGTTTTGGGGATATTTTTAAACATAGTCAATAGACAATAGACAATAGGTGCAGGAGTAGGCCATTCGGCCCTTCGAGCGTGCACCGCCATTCAATGTGATCATGGCTGATCATCCACAATCAGTACCCCGTTCCTGCCTTCTCCCCATATCCCCTGACTCCGCTATCTTTAAGAGCCCTATCTAGCTCTCTCTTGAAAGTATCCAGAGAACCAGCCTCCACCACCCTCTGAGGCAGAGAATTCCACAGACTCATAACTCTCTGTGAGAAAAAGTGTTTCCTCGTCTCCGTTCTAAATGGCTTACCCCTTATTCTTAAACTGCGTGGCTCCTGGTTCTGGACTCCCCCAACATTGGGAACATGTTTCCTGCCTCTAGTGTGTCCAAACCCTTAACAATCTTATATGTTTCAATAAGATTCCCTCTCATCCTTCTAAACTCCAGAGTGTACAAGCCCAGCCGCTCCATTCTCTCAGCATATGACATATGTTAAGGGTTTGGACACGCTAGAGGCAGGAAACATGTTCCCAATGTTGGGCAAGTCCAGAACCAGGGGCCACAGTCTTAGAATAAAGGGGAGGTCATTTAAGACTGAGGTGAGAAAAAACTTTTTCACCCAGAGAGTTGTGAATTTGTGGAATTCCCTGCCACAGAGGGCAGTGGAGGCCAAGTCACTGGATGGATTTAAGAGAGAGTTAGATAGAGCTCTAGGGGCTAGTGGAATCAGGGGATATGGGGAGAAGGCAGGCACAGGTTATTGATTGGGGACCATCAGCCATGATCACAATGAATGGCGGTGCTGGCTCGAAGGGCCAAAGGCCCTGCTCCTGCACCTATTTTCTATGTTTCTATGTTTCTACTCCCGCCATCCCGTGAATTAACCTTGTAAACCTTCACTGCATTCTCTGAATAGCAAGAATGTCCTTCCTCAAATTAGGTGACCAAAACTGCACACAATACTCCAGGTGTGGTCTCACTAGGGCTCTGTACAACTGCAGAAGGACCTCTTTGCTCCCATTGGGCAAAAGTGCAGGGAAAAATGTAGATACAAAGCAGTGTTTCATTCCGGGTCACGGCATTGATGCAGTGTTTACGATGCCTCCCCCCCGTTCCCTCGAGCCATAGGTCAGTGGCAAGTGTTGACGTTGGGCTGAGTTAAACTTCTCCCTCCGTGATCTGCCTTTGCTCTCCTCTCCCTCCCTGCTCACCCAATGGGCTCAGGGGGGTGTAGGAAGGAACTACAGATGCTGGTCTACACTGAAGATAGACACAGAGTGCTGGAGTAACTCAGCGGGTCAGGCACCATCTGTGGAGAAGAGGAGTAGGTGACGTTTTGGGTCGAGACCCTTCTTCAGACTGATGTTGGGGGGGGAATGGAAAAAGAAAGGAAGAGGCGGAGACAGTAGGCTATGTGGGAGAGCTGGGAAGGGGGAGGGGAAGGAGGGAGAAAGCAAGGGGGGCAGTGGAACGATCGTTTTCTACCTGCTGCATAGACTGTAGGATCTGTTGTAAACATCCGCGCTGTAACACAGCTAACCTTCACCGCTCCATGTATCGCAGATCGGCTGGCATCATTCTGCAAAATATTGTCCCTAGGGTGTGTAGGATAGTGTTAGTGTGTGGGGATCACTGGTCAGTGCGGACCCGGTGGGCCGAAGGGCCTGGTTCTGTGCTGTATCTCTAAACTAAACTAACCAGTGGCAGTAATGACAGTACAGAGGCTGTGACAACTGCCTTGTGGCTGTTTCTCAGCCGGTTCCATCTTACAGGCGGCAATTTAATCCTATTTCCTTGCAATTTCCCTGTACAGTTGAATATTTTTCAAGGGTCTATTTGAATTTCCTCTTAAATATCGTGATTAACTAATTCCTGCACTCGCTTATGGCCTTAAGATTCCATGTCGAATAACTTTGTGCATCTGAAGTTTCCTTGCAACCCCCTCCTTTACCAAATTAATAAACGTACAGTGATGCAAGTAACTGCAGATGCTGCACGAGTCACCGAGTCACAGGCCCTTCAGCCCAACCTATCCATGCAATCCAACATGCCCCACCTACACCAGTCCCACCTGCCCACGTTTGGCCCATATCCCTCTAAACCGGTACTATCCATGTACCTGTCTAAATGTCTTTAAACGTTGGGATAGCCCCAGCCTCAACTACCTCCTCTGGCAGCTTGTTCCATACACCCACCACCCTCTGTGTGAAAAAGTTGCCCCTCAGGTCCCTATTAAATCTTTTGCCTCTCACCTTAAACCCATGTCCTCTGGTCCTCGATTCTCCTACTAAGGTAAAAGATTCTGTGTGTTAACCCGATCTTTAGTTTAGTTTAGCGATAGTTTAGTTTAGAGATACAGCTCGGAAACAGGCCCTTCGGCCCGTCGAGTCCAGGCCGACCAGTGATCCCCCTACACTAACACTATCCTATACACACTAGGGACAATTTACAATTTTCACCGAAGCCAATTAACCTACAAACCTGGAGTGTGGGAAGAAACCAGAGCACCTGGAGAAAACTCACGCGGGTCACAGGGAGAACGTACAAACTCCATGCAGACAGCACCCGTAGTCAGGATCAAACCCGTGTCTCTGGCGCTATGAGGCAGCAACTCTACCGCTGCGCCACCGTGCCACCCTTATCTATTTTCCTCATGATCTTATTCACCTCCATAAGATCACCCCTCATCCTCTTGCACTCCAAGGAATAGAGTCCTAGCCTACTCAACCTCTCCCTGTAGCTCACACCCTCTAGTCCCGGCAACATAGTTTAAAATCTGACACATTGACCTTTCTGGATATAAGCTGTCCAAGCGGAATATGAGATGCTGTTTCTCCAATTTGTGCTGGGCCTCACTCTGACAATGGAGGAGGCCCAGGACAGACAGGTCAGTGTGGGAATGGGAGGGGGAGTTCAAGAGTTTAGCAACCAGGACATCCAGCAGGCCATGGCGGACCAAGCACAAGGGTTCAGCGCAATGGTCGCCGAGTCTACACTTGGTCTCGCCGATGAACAGGAGGCCACGGAGGAGGTGAAAGTGAACCTTTGCCTCACCTGGAAGGACTGTCGGGGTCTCTGGATGGAGTGAAGGGAGGAGGTACAGGGACAGGTGTTACAGTTACTTAGCAAGTCCCGACCTGACCCCAACCATCACCTACGCATATTCTCCAACTTCAGGGTAACAACCCAAACCCCACTGCCCCCATCTTATTGCCCCCCCCTCTTTCTTGTGCTCTACCCAGTTACCCACTCTTTCCAATAGGCAATAGACAATAGGTGCAGGAGTAGGCCAATCGGCCCTTCGAGCCAGCACCGCCATTCAATGTGATCATGGTTGATCATCCCCAATCAGTACCCCGTTCCTGCCTTCTCCCCATATCCCCTGACTCTTTAAGAGCCCTATCTAGCTCTCTCTTGAAAGTATCCAGAGAACCTGCCTCCACCGCCCTCTGAGGCAGAGAATTCCACAGACTCACAACTCTCTGTGAGAAAAAGTGTTTCCTCATCTCCGTTCTAAATGGCTTACCCCTTATTCTTAAACTGTGGCCCCTGGTTCTGGACTCCCCCAACATCGGGAACACGTTTCCTGCCTCTAGCGTGTCCAAACCCTTAACAATCTTATATGTTTCAATGAGATGCCCTCGCATCCTTCTAAACTCCAGAGTGTACAAGCCCATCCGCTCCATTCTCTCAGCATATGACAGTCCCGCCATCCCGGGAATTAACCTGGTGAACCTACGCTGCACTCCCTCAATAGCAAGAATGTCCTTCCTCAAATTAGGGGACCAAAACTGCACACCATACTCCAGGTGTGGTCTCACTAGGGCCCTGTACAACTGCAGAATTCCTCTCACCATTCTGCCCCGGTTGCCCCCACCTTCCTACCGTCCTCTGGGTTCACACGTTACAGCCTTTTGTCTTCTTCCCATCCCTGGCCATTGTCCACACACCTGACAATCCACCTCACACCTGTATCCACCTATCACTCGCCAAGCTTTCTTCATCCACCACCTCTCTTCCACCGTTCCCTTCCATTACAATCAGTCTGAAGAAGGATCCCGACCTGAAATGTCACCTATCCATGTTCTCCACAGATGCTGCCAGACCCGCTGAGTTACTCCAGCACTCTGCCTTTTTTCATAAAGCAGCATCTGCAGTTCCTTGTTCCTCATAATTCTGCAGGCCTGATTCCTCATAATTCTTTGTCGCTGATCAGTTGAAGCCACACAAAGTTGTTTCCATAAATGTTTAAACAAGGAGGAACTCAAAAAGCGGATGGGTTGGTTGGGCAGAAGTGTTGAGCATTGCAAGTTTTATTATAGAATGGTTATTTTTGAATGAATTTCCTGATAGATGCTGGGGTGTGAATGTTGCTCAGAGCCGTGCCCTCTCTCCGCTCCCCTGAGAGCAAAGACCAGCAAAAACTAGTTCCTGATATGGGGCAGCTGAGGCTGGAAGTTCACCAGACCTGCTGACACAAGCAATGGCCCTTCAACAAACCTCTCTTCGCACAGTTGAATCACCAAGAAGACAGACACAAAATAGCTCAGCGGGACAAGTCTCATCTCTGGAGAGAAGGATGCTGCCTGGTCCACCATTCAATAGACAATAGACAATAGGTGCAGGAGTAGGCCATTCGGCCCTTCAAGCCAGCACCGCCATTCAATGTATTCATGGCTGATCATCCCCAATCAGTGCCCCGTTCCTGCCTTCTCCCCATATCCCCTGACTCCGCTATCTTTAAGAGCCCTATCTAGCTCTCTCTTGAAAGTATCCAGAGAATCGGATAAGATCCCCTCTCATCCTTCTAAACTCCAGAGTATACAAGCCCAACCGCTCCAATCTATCAACATATGACAGTCCACCATCCCGGGAATTAACCTGGTGAGCCTACGCTGCACTCCCTCAATAGCAAGACTAGTCAACGAAGAGACTATACATGGTTGCAACCGAGCCGTTCGCAGTGTACAGAGTAGAGATTTAAGAGTGTGGAGCGAATGTAATATGAGTGTAGATCTGCTTCTGCGGCCGGCATCTCAGATACAGTACAAGGGTGTAGCAGTAACCTGCTTCCACCGCCCTCTGAGGCAGAGAATTCCACAGACTCACCACCACTGAAAAAGTGTTTCCTCGTCTCCGTTCTAAATGGCTTACCCCTTATTCTTAAACTGTGGCCCCTGGTTCTGGACTCCCCCAACATCGGGAACATGTTTCCTGCCTCTAGCGTGTCCATACCCTTAATAATCTTATATGTTTCAATAAGATTCCCTCTCATCCTAAATTCCAGAGTATTCAAGCTCAGCCGCTCCAATCTATCAACATATGACAGTCCCGCCATCCCGGGAATTAACCTGGTGAACCTACGCTGCACTCCCTCAATAGCAAGAATGTCCTTCCTCAAGTTGGGAGATCAAAACTGCACACAACACTCCAGGTGTGGTCTCCATTTCCCCATAGATGTTGCCTGTCCCGCTGAGTTACTGCAACATTTTGTGTCTATCTACGTTGTAAACCAGAATCAGCAGTTCCTTCCTACACCATTCAATTAGCACTAGCCTGCGTTCCCTCTCCCAGAGACGCATGTGGGGGCAGGACCTGCTTGGCTGACCGGCCAAAAACTGTTTTTTCCCATCAGTATGTCTCTATAAATGTAACTAAGTTGTAAAAATCTTCACAGAGCTGTACAGCACGGAAACAGGCCCTTCGGCCCACCTTGTCCATACCGACTAATGAGTACGGGTGTCAGGGGTTATGGGGAGAAGTCAGGAGATTGAGAGGGAAAGATTGATCAGCCATGATTAAATGGTGGAGTAGACTCGATGGGCCGAATGGCCTAATTCTGCTCTAGATCTTATGACAACCAAGTTGGTATCCTGGGATACTCTCATTGCCTGCATTTGGCCCATATCCCTCTACCCCTTCCTACTCATGTACCTGTCCATGTATAGACCTTTTCATAAGTTGGCTTAATGCCGATGTTAATATAATAAGGGTACTACCTTCAATATTGTTTACACATCAGTTTGAAATATGATCAGCCTCCTTCTGCGAACGTAGAATGTGGAAAGCACGCTCCAGCAGACTCTTTAGACTTTAGAGATACCGCGCGGAAACAGGCACTTCAGCCCGCCGAGTCCACGCCAACCAGCGATCCTCCTGTACACAAACACGCACATCTTTGGCATTGTGGGAGGAATCCAGAGCACCTGGAGGAAACCCAAGCGGTCACAGGGAGAATGTGCATCCTCTGGTACTGTGAGACAGTGGCACTACCCGCTGCGGCATTGTGTGGCCGACCACCTTCTGCATCTGATAAATTCGCGGCTCAGCCTGACACAGATTCTCTGTATCGCCCCCTCCCCTGACTCTCCGCTGGATGCAGGAGAGGTGACGTTTTGGATCGGGACCCTTCTTCCGACTCACGACCTGAAACGTCACCTATCCATGTTCCCCACAGATGCTGCCTGTCCCGCTGAGTTACTCCAGCACTCTGTGAAACGTCACCTATCCATGTTCTCCACAGATGCTGCCTGACCCGCTGAGTTACTCCAGCACTCTGTGAAACGTCACCTATCCATGTTCTCCACAGATGCTGCCTGACCTGCTGAGTTACTCCAGCACTCTGTGAAACGTCACCTATCCATGTTCTCCACATGTGTGTAGGCACAGATACTTGCGATGACACATGCAGACAGTGTGGTAACATTATGTTATCTCTCACCTGTGTCCCTGCATGTGCAGTCATGTACACGCGGGCACACGTCACATAGGTGACATGTACCAGCTCCGTCAGATGCGGAGAGAATGTGGAGGTCTAGGCTTGGAATAAATCATCGTCTCAACACTAACAAAAGTGCCAAGTAGTTTGTTAGCGCAGTGTGTGTGTGTCGACTTGACTTGACTAAGACACCGCTAGACTGTGGGACCAGCATAGTCTGGGAAATCTCTGATGGGAACATGGTCGGGGAGAAGAAGGGAGTACTGATGCAGGATTATACAGATTGGCAGGGAGACACAGAATAGGAGCAGAGAGGATATGGCGGCACAATCACAGAGGATTACTGGGTGAGGTCGGCCCAGGCTGGCTCGGGCTCTTTATCACATTCAAACATGTTGCTAATGCAGCAGCGCAGTGTGACAGAGCGGCAGCCTTGTCCTAATGACTGTATCACTTGCCCAGCGTGAACACAGCGTGAGGGGCTTAAGTCCTCTCACTGCCTGCCGTAGCAGCGATTACTGTTCTGGCACCACGATCACCTGGAAACCATGTTGCTCAAGCCCAGGGGAGGGAGTGCTGTACCACGGAACACGGAACATAGGACACGGAACATGGAACATAGGACACGGAACTTGGAACATAGGACATGGAACATAGGACACGGAACATGGAACATAGGACACAGAACCTAGGACATGGAACACGGAACATAGGACACGGAACATGGAACATAGGACATGGAACTTGGAACATAGGACACGGAACATGGAACATAGGACATGGAGCACGGAACATAGGACACGGAACATGGAACATAGGACACAGAACCTAGGACATGGAACACGGAACATAGGACACGGAACATGGAACATAGGACATGGAACTTGGAACATAGGACACGGAACATGGAACATAGGACACGGAACATGGAACATAGGACATGGAGCACGGAACATAGGACACGGAACATGGAACATAGGACACAGAACCTAGGACATGGAACACGGAACATAGGACACGGAACATGGAACATAGGACATGGAACTTGGAACATAGGACACGGAACATGGAACATAGGACATGGAGCACGGAACATAGGACACGGAACATGGAACATAGGACACAGAACCTAGGACATGGAACACGGAACATAGGACACGGAACATGGAACATAGGACAGAACATAGGACATGGAACACGGAACATACAACAGAACACAGACCATAGGACAGTACAGCGTCACGGTGGAGCAGCGGTAGAGTTGCTGCCTCACAGCGCCAGAGACCCGGGTTCCATCCTGACTACGGGTGCTGTCTGTACGGAGTTTGTACGTTTCTCCCCATGACCTGCGTGGGTTTCTCCGGGTGCTCCGGTTTCCTCCCACACTCCAAAGACGTGCAGGTTTGGAGGTTAATAGTCTTTGCTATAAGTGTAATATTGTCCATAGTGTGTGTAGGATTAGTGATAGTGTGCGGGGATCGCTGGTCGGCGTGGACACGGTGGGCCGAAGGGCCTGTTTCCGCACTGTATCTCTAAAGTCTAAATCTTTCCCCTCCCCTCTTACCTTCAACCTTCCCTCTGGTTCATGACCCCCTAGTCTGGGTAAAAGACTCTGTGCATTTACCCAAACTATTCCCCTTACACACCTCTATAAGATCGCCCCTCAGCCTCCTGCGCTCCAAGGAATAAAGACCTGTCTGCCCAACCTCTCCCTGTAGCTCAGGCCGTCGAGTTCTGGCATCATCCTCGTAAATCCTCTCTGTACCCTTTCCAGCGGATCACACCATTCCTATAACACAGTGACTAAAATTGAACACAATACTCCAAATGCAGCCTCACCAATGTCGTGAATGAATTTCCAGTCCATGGAAATTGGATTCTCGACTTCCTCATCCACAGACCACAGTCTGTACGTATTGGTGGAAATGTGTCATCCTCGATAACAATCAGCACGGGAGCACCTCAAGGCTGTGTGCTCAGCCCCCTGCTGTACTCACTCTATACTCATGACTGCGTAGCCGGACATAGTGCGAACTCCATCACCAAGTTCGCTGACGACACCACTGTTGTGGGACGTATCACTGATGGGGATGACTCAGAGTATAGAAGAGAGATCGAGCAACAGTCCATATGGTGCCAGCACAATAACCTGGCCCTCAAAACCAGCAAAACCAAGGAACTGATTGTGGACTTTGAAAGGAGTAGGATGGGGACCCATAGTCACGTTTATATCAATGGGTCGATGGTTGAAAGGGTCAAGAGTTTCAAATTCCTGGGCGTGCACATCTCTGAAGATCTTTCCTGGTCCAAGAACACTGATGCTATTATTAAGAAAGCACATCAGCGCCTCTACTTCCTGAGAAGATCACGGAGAGTCGGTTTGTCAAGGAGGACTCTCTCTAACTTCTACAGGTGCACAGTAGAGAGCATGCTGACCGGTTGCATCGTGGCTTGGTTCGGCAACTTGAGCGCCCTGGAGAGGAAAAGACTACAAAAAGTAGTAAATACTGCCCAGTCCATCATCGGCTCTGACCTCCCTTCCATCGAGGGGATCTATCACAGTCTATGCCTCAAAAAGGCTGGCAGCATCATCAAGGACCCACACCATCCTGGCCACACACTCATCTCCCCGCTACCTTCAGGTAGAAGGTACAGGAGCCTGAAGACTGCAACGACCAGGTTCAGGAATAGCTACTTCCCCACAGCCATCAGGCTATTAAACCTGGCTCGGACGAAACTCTGAACTTTAATAACCCATTATCTGTTATTTGCACTTTATCAGTTTATTTATTCATGTGTGTATATATTTATAGAATGGTATATGGACACACTGATCTGTTTTGTAGTCAATGCCTACTATGTTCTGTTGTGCTGAAGCAAAGCAAGAATTTCATTGTCCTATCAGGGACACATGACAATAAACTCTCTTGAATCTTGAATCTATACAGACAGGTTCAGGCAGCAACAATGTCTGGAAGCATCTGTGAGGAAATTACAGTAACATAGAAACATAGAAAATAGGTGCAGGGAGTAGGCCATTCGGCCTTTCGAGCCTGCACCGCCATTCAATATGATCATGGCTGATCATCCAACTCAGTATCCTGTACCTGCCTTCTCTCCATACCCCCTGATCCCTTTAGCCACAAGGGCCACATCTAACTCCCTCTTAAATATAGCCAATGAACTGGCCTCAACTACCTTCTGTGGCAGAGAATTCCAGAGATTCACCACTCTCTGTGTGAAAAATGTTTTTCTCATCTCGGTCCTAAAAGACTTTCCCCTTATCCTTAAACTGTGACCCCTTTTTCTGGACTTCCCCAACATCGGGAACAATCTTCCTGCATCTAGCCTGTCCAACCCCTTAAGAATTTTGTAAGTTTCTATAAGATCCCCCCTCAATCTTCTAAATTCTAGCGAGTACAAGCCGAGTCTATCCAGTCTTTCTTCATATGAAAGTCCTGACATCCCAGGAATCAGTCTGGTGAACCTTCTCTGCACTCCCTCTATGGCAAGAATGTCTTTCCTCAGTTTAGGAGACCAAAACTGTACGCAATACTCCAGGTGTGGTCTCACCAAGACCCTGTACAACTGCAGTAGAACCTCCCTGCTCCTATACTCAAACCCTTTTGCTTATAGCATCTTTATAGCATCTTTTGCTTGTAACATCTTTAAAATAAACATTGGTGTTGAAGAAGGATCCCGAACCGAACGTCACCTATCCATGTTCTCCACAGATGCTGCCTGACCGCTGAGTTACTCCAGCACTCTGTGAAACGTCACCTATCCATGTTCTCCACAGATGCTGCCTGACCCGCTGAGTTACTCCAGCACTCTGTGAAACGTCACCTATCCATGTTCTCTACAGATGCTGCCTGACCCGCTGAGTTACTCCAGCACTCTGTGTCTATCTTGATGTGAGTAGGTGGGTTGTAATTGTGAGAACATCTCTCTACTGACTGTAATTTTTTTTTAACATTCTCGTTCAATCTCCAATGTCACAATCGCTGAACCCGTTTAAAACAAGTCAAAGAAACATGGAGCCATTGACGGACGGGGCCAGTCAGTGCGAGCGAGCCGCCTCCATTAATGAGATGCATTCCCTTCAGATATAATCATGCGGCCGTTGTGTCACAATCAGTGTAAATGATCAATTAGACCAAGATCATCATCAGGCCAAGATTAGCTCAACACAAGGAAGATGAGGGAAAGAATGTTTGCTCTTCCATGCAATGATAATTGGTCTGCCGTTAACCATTAGGATGATAGATTTGTTTAAGAAGGAACTGCAGATACTGGAAAAATTGAAGGTAGATAAAAACGCTGGAGAAACTCAGCAGGTGAGGCAGCATCTATGGAGAGAAGGAATAGGTGACCTTTGCTGTTCTCTCCTCATCTGACGGAGCTGGTACATGTCCCGGGTTACATCCTGACTACAGGTGCTGTCTGTACGGAGTTTGTACGTTCTCCAGCCTGGGTTTTCACTGTGATTTTAGTTTAGAGATACAGCATGAAACAGGCCCTTTGGCCCACTGAGACCGCACTGACCAGCGATTCCCGCACATTAACGCGATCCAAAATACATTAGGGGTTTACAATTAACCTACATACCTGTACAGCTTTGGAGTGCAGGAGGAAACCGAAGATCTCGGAGAAAACCCACGCAGGTCACAGGTAGAACTCCGTACAGACAGCACCCACAGTCGGGATAGAACCCGGGTATCTGGCGCTGTGAGGCAGCAACTCTACCGCTGCGCCACCGTGATCTTTAGTTTCCTCCCACACTCCAAAGACGTGCAGATTTGTAGGTTTAATTGGCTTGGTATAAATGTAAAATTATCCCTTGTGTGTGTAGGATAGTGTTAGTGTGCTGGGATCGCTGGTCGGCGCAGACTAGATGGGCTGAAAAGGGCCTATTTCCATGTTGTATATCTAAATAAACTAAACTGAACATCAGTAATGGTGCGTTTATGTAAACAGCTTCAGAAAGAAAGGCAGGTTAGAGCGTGACATCACCAGAACTCAAAATATTATGCAACCTCACCCCAGACCCCGTCATAGTTTGGGGAGAAATCTCCACTCACTGACCACAAACTAGTGGGGAATCACAAGCTGAGTACTGCTCAATGAATCAGTACACCACCTTCATCCATTCATCCACTACTGCCTGCGTTTTTAAACCGTAGAACATGACCATTTAAAATGAACCTATTGTTTAGGTAGAAAGACACAAAAAGCTGGAGTAACTCAGCGGGTCAGGCAGCATCTCTGGAGAGAGGGAATGGGTGACGTTTCGGGTCAAGAACCTTCTTCAGACTGAGATTCAGGGGAAAGTGAAACGAGAGATATAGACCGTGATGTGGAGAGATAAAGAACAATGAATGAAAGATATGCAAAAAAGTAATGATGATAAAGGAAACAGGCTTTCTGCGAGGTGAGAATGTGAAGCTGGTGCGACTTGGGTGGGGGAGGGATGGAGAGAGAGGGAAAGCAAGGGCTACTTGTAGTTAGAGAAGTCAATGTTCATACCGCTGGGGTGTAAGCTGCCGAAGCGTCATATGAGGTGCTGTTCCTCCAATTTGTGCTGGGCCTCACTCTGACAATGGAGGATGCCCAGGACAGAAAGGTCAGTGTGGGAATGGGAGGGGGAGTTAAAGTGTTTGGCAACCGGGAGATCAGGTAGGTTTAGGCGGACTGAGTGTGACCTGTTGACCCCAAATGAAACTATGCAAATACGGCCATTATGTAATGCTCCTTATCTCCATCATTGCAAGTTCACAAGTGATAGAAGAATTAGGCCATCCGGCCCATCGAGTCCCCTCTGCCATTCCATCATGGCTGATCTCTGCCTCCTAGTCCCATCCCCGTAACCCTTGACACCCGTTCTAATTAAGAATTTGTCTACCTATGCCTTAAAAATATCCACTGACGGCCTCCACAGATTCTGAGATCCTTGAATTCCACAGATTCATCACTAAAGAACTTCCTCCTCATCTCCTTCCTAAAAGAGCGCCCTTTAATTCTGAGGCCGTGACCTCTAGTCCCAGACTCTCCCACTAGTGGAAACATCCACTCCACATCCACTCTATCCAAGCCTTTCACTATTCTGTACGTTTCAATTAGGTTCCCCCTCAACTTTCTACTCCAGCGAGTACAGGCCCAGTGCTGTCAAACGCTCATCATATGTTAACCCACTCATTCCTGGGATCATTCTTGTAAACCTCCTCTGGACCCTCTCCAGAGCCAGCACATCCTTCCTCAGACAAGGTGGACAAAAATGCTGGAGAAACTCAGCGGGTGAGGCAGCATCTATGGAGCGAAGGAATAGGTGACGTTTTGGGTCGAGACCCTTCTTCAGACTGATGTGGGGGTGGGGGAGGGCGGGAAGAAGAAAGGAAGAGGCGGAGACAGTGGGCTGTGGGAGAGCTGGGAAGGGGAGGGAAGGAGGGAGAAAGCAAGGACTACCTGAAATTGTACAAGGTGGCCAAATTTGCTCACAGCACTGCAAATGAGGCCTGGCCTTATGGAGGCTCAGCGTTACATCTCGTTCTTCTGTCTCCGTCACGTACACTATTCATCCTGAAGAACTAATAATGGCACTGGTTACAGGCCAGGGGTCTGGGGTAAAGTATTAAAGCGTCCTCATTGTCTCTCCCCTGGCAGCGAGTGTGGAAACAGATAACGGATGGTGTTAATACTGCAGGCAGGAATGCAAATCCAGCATTTATTGAGTTAGGGATTGAACGTGGGCCAAGGAGTATATGATTAATCCGTGGGTCTTTGGGACACCCTCTGGAATGACATTGAATTCGCTACAATAAGCTTGTGTAACCAGAAAGGTGAGCACGTCAAATTATCCTCCACTGTTAAATGAACAGCAAGAATTAACTGTAGTTCGGGGGACCTGAGCTATTACAGGCAGAGGTTTTCCCCATGGAACGCAGGAGGATGACAAGACAATAGACAATAGGTGCAGGAGTCGGCCATTCGGCCCTTCGAACCAGCACCGCCATTCAATGTGATCATGGCTGATCATCCCCAATCAGTACCCCGTTCCTGCCTTCTCCCCATATCCCCTGACTCCGCTCTCTTTAAGAGCCCTATCTAGCTCTCTCTTGAATGAGGGGTGATCTTATAGAGGTGTACAAAATCATGAGAGGAATAGCTCGGGTAGACGCACAGAGTCTCTTGCCCAGAGTAGGGGAATCGAGGACCAGAGGACATGGGTTTAAGGTGAATGGGTGAAAGATTTAATAGGAACCTGAGTGGTAACGTTTTCACACAATGGGTGGTGGGTGTATGGAACGAGCTGCCGGAGGAGGTAGTTGAGGCTGGGACTATCACAACATTCAAAAGACATTTGGACAGGTACATGGATAGGACAGGTTTAGAGGGATATGGGCCACACACGCGGGCAGGTTGGACAAGTGTAGATGGGACATGTTGGTGGGCAGGGGCCTGTTCCTGTGCTGTATGACTCTATGATTAGCGGTGTGTCAGCTACTATTGGCCAGGCAGAGGGGTGATGGTCAGAGAGATGATAATGGAGTGTGATTGGGTGTCAGGGTGACTCATGAACAAGGCCCTAGAGAGCTGGCAATCAGTGAGGGGCCTGCCCCACTTACGCCACTTTTTCAGTGACTGACGGCACCTGTCATAGGTCATTGCAGGTCCTATGACAGCATGTTGAAAATCCAGCGGCGACCAGAAAGACGCTACGACTCTTTGGGCGACTGAGGAGACGACTCATGACCATACAGGCGACATGTCGCGGGGTGAAGCCTGTATGGTCGTGAGTAGTCGCCCAAAGAATCGTACCTTGTTCTGGTCACCGCTGGATTTTCAACATGTTGAACATTTTCAGCGACCTGCAACGACCTATGACGGGTGCTGGCAGTCGCCGAAAAAGTTGCATAAGTGGGACAGGCCCTTAAGGCAGAGACGGATTGACGGCAGTCATGGGAGAATGTAAATGATAATGGAGGGGTGGGATGTGTGTCAGAGAGGGACATAGAGGGCTGGCAGAGTGTCACTGGGTCTACAGTGAGTTATGTGAATTCTACCTGAAGGCTGCCTCTCTGCACACTGTTCAAGCCAATGATTACAGAGAGTATCTGCTTTCTGGAGGATTAGAGGACTGGCAACGTCCCACATGAAGGATGACAGAGCACTGACTACATGTTAGTTGGAGATGGAGATGGAGCGATGAGTTCCACACTGGATAATCGAGCATGGCCAATGAAGGAGGAGAGAGAGCAAGCGCTACTTACATAGAGAGCTGCAGAGGACGGACAGGGTGGGGACAGAGTGGTGGCAATGAGCCAGGGCAGAGAGGAGACAGCTGCCATACATTACACCAGGGACACACACAAGCCAATGACATACATAGACAGAGTGTTCAGTTTAGTTTATTGTCACCGGTACCGACGTAGTGAAAAGCTTTTGTCGCGGAAAGAAAATACATGATTACAATCGAGCCATTCACAGTGTACAGATACATGATACGGGAATAATGTTTAGTGCAAGGTAAAGCCAGCAAAGTCCGATCAAGGATAGTGCGAGGGTCACCAATGAGGTAGATAGTAGTTCAGGACCGCTCTCTGGCTGTGGTAGGATGATTCAGCTGCCTGATAACAGCTGGGAAGAAACTGTCCCTGAATCTGGAGGTGTGCGTTTTCACACTTCTGTACCTTTTGCCCGATGGGAGAAGGGAGAAGAGGGAGTGGCCGGGGTTACACATCAGCCACTTGAGGGGCGGCAGTGGGTTACATAAAGGGTGATGAAGTGGTGCCTCTGTTCTACAGAGAATAATTGTTGTATGGCTTTGTGCTGTATGGAAGAGAAACTCAGCGGGTCAGGCAGCATCTGTGGAGAACATGGATAGGTGACGTTTCACAGAATTCTGGAGTAACTCAGCGGGTCAGGCAGCATCTGTGGAGAACATGGATAGGTGACGTTTCACAGAGTGCTGGAGTAACTCAGCAGGTCAGGCAGCATCTGTGGAGAACATGGATAGGTGACGTTTCACAGAGTGCTGGAGTAACTCAGCGGGTCAGGCAGCATCTGTGGAGAACATGGATAGGTGACGTTTCACAGAGTGCTGGAGTAACTCAGCGGGTCAGGCAGCATCTGTGGAGAACATGGATAGGTGACGTTTCACAGAGTGCTGGAGTAACTCAGCGGGTCAGGCAGCATCTGTGGAGAACATGGATAGGTGACGTTTCACAGAATTCTGGAGTAACTCAGCGGGTCAGGCAGCATCTGTGGAGAACATGGATAGGTGACATTTTGGGTCAGGACCCTTCTTCAGAATCAAATAGAAATGTTGTAAACATTTGGATGACATTGGCCTACAAGACACACCATCCAACGGTTGAGAACAACATTTTAGTTTAGCTTAGTTTGGAGATACAGCATGCAAACAGGCCCTTCGGCCCATCGAGCCCGCGCCGACAATCGATTCATACTAGTTCTATGTTATCCCACTTTCTCATCAACTCCCTACACATTAGACGGCAATTTACTGAGGGCCGATTAACCTACAAACCTGCACGTCTTTGGAGTGTGGGAGGAAACCAGAGCACCCGGAGGAAACCCACATGGTCACGGGGAGAAGGTACAAACTCCACACACAGACAGCACCCAAGGTCAGGATGGAAGCCGTGACTCTGGCGCTGGGAGGCAGCAGCTCCACCCGCTGCGCCACCGTGCTGCCTGGTGCCCACGATTTGATATGTGCAGAGTTGCCCTTCACACTTCCGTAACCCCCTGTAACGTGAGTAATTAGTGCTCTCTGCTCCAAGATTAACAGAGACGTGCGGCTAATGATGACAGATGAGATGGAGCCACACTGCCAGCGCTGGAACTCTGCAGCCCATCCAGCAAGCATCAGACTTCAGCAGGAACTTATTGACCAGAAAGACTGAAGATGATATTAAAAATGATCATCGACTAGCTGCAGATTGCCGGTTTATTGCAGCTAATGTTTCCATTAAACCTGAGTTACGATGGCCAGATTAACTGTGGCACTTCCCATTGGAATGATGGGGCGTAAACTGATACATACTGCGGGGAGGACAATGATCCACACACCAAGTCTGTCCAACCGTGATACAAACAGGCGAGCAGGAGACGAACAAGTTATCCTTATCATAAACTGGGATCCCAATCCGCAATATTTACACCGACGTTAGAAAAAACAATAGAAAGAAAATATCCCTCAGCGGGTCAGGCAGCATCTGTGGAGAACATGGATAGGTGACGTTTCACAGAGTGCTGGAGTAACTCAGCGGGTCAGGCAGCATCTGTGGACAACATGGATAGGTGACGTTTCACAGAGTGCTGGAGTAACTCAGCGGGTCAGGCAGCATCTGTGGAGAACATGGATAGGTGACGTTTCACAGAGTGCTGGAGTAACTCAGCGGGTCAGGCAGCATCTGTGGAGAACATGGATAGGTGACGTTTCACAGAGCGCTGGAGTAACTCAGCGGGTCAGGCAGCATCTGTGGAGAACATGGATAGTGATGTTTCACAGAGCGCTGGAGTAACTCAGCGGGTCAGGCAGCATCTGTGGAGAACATGGATAGGTGACATTTCACAGAGCGCTGGAGTAACTCAGCGGGTCAGGCAGCATCTGTGGAGAACATGGATAGTGATGTTTCGGGTCAGGACCCTTCTTCAGAGATGGTGCCTGACTCGTTGAGTTACTCCAGCACTTTATGTCCATTGGTGTTCACTATGATTGCAGCTGCTTCTTTCAAACGGTAACTGGGGCACTGGGAACTCATCCACCCTTACATAACCCCTTGTTTCTTTTGTTGATTAATTGAATGTTACAGCACGGACACAGGCCCTTCAGCCCAGCGAGTCCAGGCCGACCAGCGATCACCCGTTCACACTAGTTCTATGTTATCCCACATTCTCATCCACTCCCTACACACTAGGGGGGAATTTACAGAGGGGCCGATTAACCTACAACCCCGCACGTCTGGAATGTGGGAGGAAACCAGAGCACCCGGAGAAAACCTACGCGATAGACAATAGACAATAGGTGCAGGAGTAAGCCATTTGGCCCTTGGAGCCAGCACCGCCATTCAATGTGATCATGGCTGATCATCCCCAATCAGTACCCCGTTCCTGCCTTCTCCCCATATCCCCTGACTCCGCTATCTTTAAGAGCCCTATCCAGCTCTCTCTTGAAAGCATCCAGAGAACCGGCCTCCACCGCCCTCTGAGGCAGAGAATTCCACAGACTCACAACTATCTGTGAGAAAAAGTGTTTCCTTGTCTCCGTTCTAAATGGCTTACTCCTTATTCTTAAACTGTGTCCCCTGGTTCTGGACTCCCCCAACATCGGGAACATGTTTCCTGCCTCTAGCGTGTCCAAACCTTTAATAATCTTATATGTTTCAATATGTTTCCATTCTCTCAGCATATGACAGTCCCGCCATCCCGGGAATTAACCTTGTAAACCTATGCTGCACTCCCTCAATAGCAAGAATGTCCTTCCTCAAATTAGGGGACCAAAACTGCACACAATACTCCAGGTGTGTGTGGTCTCACTAGGGCCCTGTACAACTGCAGAAGGACCTCTGCTCCTATACTCAACTCCTCAGGCAGAACGTGCAAACTCCACACAGCTGTCATCAGGCAATTGAACCATCCTATCACCAACTGGAGAGCGGTCGTGAGCTTCCATCTACCTCATTGAGACCCTCAGACTATCTTTAATCGGACTATATTGCGCTGTACGTTATTCCGTCGATAGATGCAGGAAAAATGTTCCCAATGTTGGGCGAGTCCAGAACCAGGGGCCACAATCTTAGAATAAAGGGGAGATCATTTAAGACTGAGGTGAGGAAAACTTTTTTCACCCAGAGAGTTGTGAATTTATGGAATTCCCTGCCACAGAGGGAAGTGGAGGCCAAGTCACTGGATGGATTTAAGAGAGAGTTAGATAAATCTCTAGGGGCTAGTGGAGTCAAGGGATATGGGGAGAAGGCAGGCACGGGTTATTGATAGGGGACGATCAGCCATGATCACAATGAATGGCGGTGCTGGCTCGAAGGGCCGAATGGCCTCCTGCACCTATTTTCTATGTTTCTATGTTGCTATGTTAGACACAAAATGCTGGAGTAACTCAGCGGGACAGACACCATCTCTGGAGAGAAGGAACGGGTGACGTTTCAGGCCGAGACCCTTCTTCAGATTGACATTTCGTGTCTCGATCCGAGATGTCACCCATTCCCTCTTTCCAGAGACTCTCCCTGTCTCCTGCTGAATTACTCCAGCATTTTGTGTCTATCTTTGGTGTAAACCAGCATCTGCAGTTCCTTCCGACACAGGTTATTCTCTTCATCATGTATCTGTACACTGTAAATCATATTCATAATCATATTTTATTAGCCAAGAATGTTTTGCAACATACAAGGAATTTGATTTGCCATACAGTCATACCAATAAAAAGCAACAAAACACAAAAAATACATGAACAAAACATACAAAAACCATAAACATCCACCACAGTGACTCCTCCACATTCCTCACTGTGATGGAAGGCGAAAAAAAAAGATCAATCTCTTCCCTTCTTTGTTCTCCCGCGGTCGGGGATCTCGAGCCTTCCGTTGACGGGACGATCTTTGCTCCCGTAGCCGGTAGTCGGGCCCTCCGTATCTGGGCGATCAAGCTCCTGCATCGGGGGGGATCAAAGTCCCCGCGGCGGGCGATCGGACCCCGGGTCGGGCCTGGTCGAACCTCCTGCGACTTTGGAGCTTCCCGACATCGGTCTCTACCCGAGACTGCGAGCTCCTCGATGGTGAAATCCGCAGGCCGCGGTTGGAGCGTCGATCCCAGGCGCGGGATCGCAGGCTCCGATGGTAAGTCCACGGCCCCGCGGTGGGGATCAAAGTCAGTCTGGAGCAAGGCCTCCAGCTCCATGATGTTAGGCTGCAGAGCGACCGAAGATACGATCCGGAAAACAATCGCATCTCCGGCAAGGTAAGAGATTGAAAAAAAGTTTCCCCCGACCCCCCCCCCCACACACATAAAACAGACCAGAGAACATTAACACAAACTTTTAAAACACACTAAAAGTAACAAAAAAGACAAAAAGACAGACAGACCGTTGGCGAGGCAGCCATCGCTGACGACGCCACCCGATAGCTCGATTGTAATCATGTATTGCCTTTCCCCTGACTGATTAGCACGCAACCAAAAAGCTTTTCACTGTACCTCAGCACACGTGACAATAAACTAAACTAAACTAAACTAAAAAAGTCTGAACAAGGATCTCGACCCGAAATGTCACCCGTTCTTTCTCTCCAGAGATGCTGCCTGTCCCGCTGAGTTACTCCAGCATTTTGTGTCTACCTTCATTTAACACTGGTTAGTCTCTCTCTTTCTCTCTCAACTCTCTCCCTCTCTCCCGCTCTCTCCCTCTCACTCACTCCCTCTCTTCTCTCTCACTCTCCCCGTCTCCTTCTCTCTCACTCTCCCTGTCTCCTGCCCTCTCTCTCCCTCTCCCTCTCTCTTACTGAAGCATTTTGTGTCTACCTTAAACTAAACTAGAGCCAGCGGCGGAGGTCAGGATGGACCCGGGGTCTCTGTTGCCACTCTCTCACCCTCTTGCGGATAATCTGTAAACCAGCTCCCTGACTGACTGGCCCTTACTGCTGCCCATCGGTGTCTAATCGCTGCAGTGTGACTCAATAGGATTTGTTGCAGCCAGATTTGCTCAGAAGACGAAAGCCTTCAGCTATGTATCGGAAAGCACCAAAGGGATTGGTGCCAGGAAAGTCATTAACTTTCCTTTGGAGACATGAGTGTGTGTTTGGTTTGGGGAGGAGGGGAGTGTACGTGAGAGGGCCATCAACTTCACTCAGTTTCACATTAGCGCAATGGCTCTGTGGGTTAATACCCTCCTTGGCACATCCTACAGGGAGACGGAGTAGAGCTCTGCAGCTCAATCAACAGTAACTGGCCTGTGTCAAATCCTTAATAAGCCATGACACAATGTAAGCAAGACTATTCTCCTTCAATCCGTGTAGCCACAGAGACCTAATCTGAACAAAAAACTGACAGCTCGTGCTCACACCCTCAGTCATTCCTTGCTATCTTACGGGAGGTAGACACAGAGTGCTGGAGAAACTCAGCGGGTCAGGCAGCATCTGTGGAGAACATGGATAGGTGACGTTTCACAGAGTGCTGGAGTAACTCAGTGGGTCAGGCAGCATCTGTGGAGAACATGGATAGGTGACGTTTCACAGAGTGCTGGAGTAACTCAGCGGGTCAGGCAGCATCTGTGGAGAACATGGATAGGTGACGTTTCACAGAGTGCTGGAGTAACTCAGCGGGTCAGGCAGCATCTGTGGAGAACATGGATAGGTGACGTTTCACAGAGTGCTGGAGTAACTCAGCGGGTCAGGCAGCATCTGTGGAGAACATGGATAGGTGACATTTTGGGTTGAGACCCTTCTCCAGACTGATTGTAGGGGCAGGCGAGGGGATGGGGAAGCTGGGAGAGAGTGGGGCAGGTAATAGAGGAACATAAACTAAACTAATAACATAAACTAAAGTGAACTAAATCGGGCGACGGGGTGTTTTGATTGGCAGATAGTTGGACAAAGACAAGATGGAAAATAGAAGATGTGAAACAAAAGGATTGAAGATTTGCGAGTTGTGAAGCTAGAGGATGAGATGTAGGTGGTACTGGAGGGGGGATATAGATGTGCATCCAGGTGGGGCAAGGCAGGGAGGGGGCGTGTGGGGAAGATAGGGGAGGGGGAATGGGGATATAATGAGAGAATTCAATGTTCATAGTGTTGAGCTAGCAGCAAGATCCCTTCATTGAAATGTTACCGTTCCCCAACCAGTATCTTGCTACAGCAATGTGTCAACTTCATACCACGCTACACTGAATCATCTGTTCACCTTTATATACTTCTTGACTCAACTGCTTCGAGTTGAGTTGAGGTTATTATCATATACACTCGTTTATTGCCACAGACGGCTCTGGAGGCCAAGTCAGTGGATATTTAAGGCAGAGATAGATAGATTTTTGGTTAGTACGGGTGTCAGAGGTTATGGGGAGCAGGCAGGAGAATGGGGTTAGGAGGGAAAGATAGATCAGCCATGATTGAATCGAGTAGACTTGATGGGATGAAGGGCCTAATTCTGCTCCTTCAGCAGATGAACTTATGAACATGTTTAAGAAAGAACTGCAGATGCTGCGAAAATCGAAGGTGGACAAAAAATGCTGGAGAAACTCATCGGGAGAGGCAGCATCTATGGAGAGAAGGAATAGGTGACTTCTTCTTCTTCTGTCGTGTGTCCTTTAGACCTGCAGCTCCGTTGAGGTGAGCCAGGCCAAGGTGTCATCGTCCAGGTCAATCAGACCTGGTTCACCATTCGGTGGCCGGTGTTTGGGGCAACTGGTGACTATGTGTGGGCTCCACTGTCTGTGTTGGGTCCCCACACTCGCAGGAGGCACTCGCTGTCCACGAGGCCCCACCTCTTCATCGCTACTCCATAGCGTCCTCAAGACGCCTGTCCTCAAGCGGTTGAGGGTTGTACACTGCTTTCGGGGGAAGGTCCTGGCCAGGGACGTCCATGGGGTCATCGATGTAATGGTGTAGCCTAGATGGTTCCGGTGACTTCCACTGGTCTCTCCATCTCGTCGTCAGACATGAACTTATGTACTTTAGTTTTGAGATATTGCACACAAACAGGCCCTTTGGCCCACTGAGTCCATGCCAACCAGCGATCCCCATATCCTATCACCATCCTACACACACTAGGGACAATTTACAATTTACAGAAGCCAATTAACCTACAAACCTGTACATCTTTGGAGTGTGGGAGGAAACCGGAGCACCCGGAGAAAACCCACGCAGGTCACAGGGAGAACGTAGAAACTCTGTACAGACAGCACCCGTAGTCAGGATAGAACCCGGGTCTCGGGCGCTGTGAGGCAGCAACTCTCCCCGCTGCGCCACCGTGCCCCCTTAATGCCATCACAAGCAGGGTGAGGTACAGCTACTTTTAAAATGTTGCTTGCTGCTGCATCACGGGCTCATCGACTCAGACAACGAGAAAAACAAATTAAATATAAATTACACAATGTCGAAGAGAAACAAGATTCTGCCCAAAATGTATAAGTGCAAACTAATGATTCCCCTTTAAAATGAAAATGAAATCATTCAAACCCCAATTATGGCAATGTATTACATTTTTATATGTAAAATCTTCCCATTACCCACTTACATACAGAAATGAACAGAGAGAGTTATAAATTATAAATTAAACTTGGCAACAATTTTCTCAGTTTCATGCTTGTGGTAAACAAACACATCATTACAGGCTGTTTAATGTCTGTATAACTGCTACCTACTTCAATGTGATTATCTCCATAGATTTCAACACCGTAGATAGTGTACAGTTTATATAAACATCTTACAACAGTAAGTAGTTACAACAGATAGAAGGATACAACATAGAACAGTACAGCACAAGAACAGGCCCTTCGGCCCACAACGTCTGTGCTGGACATGATGCCAAGTGGGGTCTTCCTGTCGGTCTGCTCCTGGGCCTGGCCAAGATGGCCATTCGGGGGTCCAGGCAGCGGGTAGTCGACGGCCGCACCAGGGTTGGCTGCCTACCCCTTTACCGGGCTTACGTCCGTGCCCGCGTGTCCCTGGAGAGGGAACACACACGCGGTCTCCACGGGGACTCTGGAGGCTTTCCGTGAACTCTGGTCACCGCGGGAGGTCGAGTGTTTTGTTGATAAAGTTGTCGTTATATGAATTTGATGATGGTTTGTTTGTAAAACTGTCAACATCGGCAGTCTTTGATTGTGTTAATACTCTGTATGTTTAGTTTTATATTTTGAATTAAAGTATTTGTAGAATAAAAAAGGTCATCACTATCGGTCTGCATGTGACGCATATCCCCTCCATTCCCTGCACATCCAAAAGTAGTTTAAACGGCACTATCGTATCTGCCTGCACCACCACCCATGTGTATAAAACATGCCCCATACACCTGCGTTAAACTTTGCTCCTCCCACCTTAAAGCCACGCCCACTAGTATTTACTGTTTCACTGTCTGCCCCACACTGTGTCTCCCCGCAACCTCCACAGTTCCAGTGAGACCAATCCTAGTCCGTCCAACCTCTCCCAATAGACAATACACAATAGGTGCAGGAGTAGGCCATTCGGCCCTTTGAGCCAGCACCGCCATTCAATGTGATCATGGCTGATCATCCACAATCAGTACCCCGTTCCTGCCTTCTCCCCATATCCCCTGACTCCGCTATCTTTAAGAGCTCTATCTAGCTCTCTCTTGAAAGTATCCAGAGAACCGCCCTCCACCGCCCTCTGAGGCAGAGAATTCCACAGACTCACCACTCTCTGTGAGAAAAAGTGTTTCCTCGTCTCCGTTCTAAATGGCTTACCCCTTATTCTTAAACTGTGGCCCCTGGTTCTGGACTCCCCCAACATCGGGAACATGTTTCCTGCCTCTAGTGTGTCCAAGCCCTTAACAATCTTATATGTTTCATTAAATACCCTCTCATCCTTCTATCTGATATATCCCAATATCTGACACTCCCTAATCCAGACATCATTCTAGTAAACCTCCTCTGCACAAAACCTCCACATGCTTCCTGTAATGGCGGCAACCAGAACCGCAAGCAATCAATACTCCAAATGCAACCTGACCAAACTCCGAAAAGCTGCAATTTTCTAGTTCAGTTTATTATTATTTTAGATTAGAGATACATTGTGGAAACAGGCCCTTCGGCCCACTGTGACAGTGCCGACCAGCGATCACCCCGTACACTAGCACTATCCTACACACTAGGGACAATGAACGGAAACCAAATAACCTACAAACCTGCACGTCTTTGGAATGTGGGAGGAAACCAGAGCACCCTGGAGAAAACCCACACAGTCACAGTGAGAACGTGCAAGCTCCACACAGATAGCAACTGAGGTCATGATTGGGCCCAGGTCTCCAACTCTGTAAGGCAGCAACTATTCTGCTGCACCACAGTGTCGCCCTATACAATACATTTGGCACATGGTGAAACTGAGAACTGTATTCTGTATTCTGAATCTTCTCCTTTGCTCTACCTATTGCACTGGAGTTTGATTGTATCCCTGTCTGAGGAAGGGACTTGGCCTGAAACGTCACTCATTCCTTCTCTCCAGAGATGCTGCCTGACCTGCTGAGTCATTCCAGCTTCTTGTATCTACACATGTTATATCTGATTTGATTGGACAGCATGCAAAACAAAGTTTGAGTTGAGTTTAGTTCATTGTCACGTGTACCGAGGTACAGTGAAAAGGTTTTGTTGCGTGCTATTCAGTCAGCGGAAAGACAATACATGATCACAGTCCAGCAATTCACAGTGGACAGATACATGATAAGGGAATAACGTTTAGTGCAAGGTAAAGCCAGTAAAGTCCGATCAAGGATAGTCTGTGGGTCTTCAATGAGATGGTAGTTCAGGACTGCTCTCTGGTTGTGGTAGGATGGTTCAGTTGCCTGATAACAGCTGGGAATAAAATGTGCCTGAATCTGTTTTCACACTTCTGTACCTCTTGCCCGATGGGAGAGGGGAGAAGAGGGAGTGGCCAGGGTGCGACTGGTCCTTGATGATGCTGCTGGCCTTGCTGAGGCAACGTGAGGTGTAGATGGAGTCAATGGAAGGTAGACACAAAATGGAGTAACTCAGCTGGACAGGCAGCATCTCTGGAGAGAAGGAATGGGTGATGTTTTGGGACAAGAGTCTTCTTCAGACTGATGTCAAGGGAGAGGGAGGTACATAGATAAGGAAGTGTAAGGTGTGAAAACAGGACAAGGGGTGGAGTTCAAGGAAAATGTAGCATAGATCATTGTTAGTTGGAAGAAGGTAACAACAAAGCAAAGAGAGATAGAATGTAGTCGGAGACAGTAAGACTGGTGGGAGAACTGGGAAGGGGGAGGGGATGGAGAGAGAGGGAAAGCAAGGGCTACTTGAAGTTAGAGAAGTCAATGTTCATACCGCTGGGGTGTAAGCTGCCCAAGTGAAACATGAGATGCTGTTCCTCCAATTTGCGCTGGGCCTCACTCTGACAATAGAGGAGGCCCAGGACAGAAAGGTCAGTGTGGGAATGGGAGGGGGAGTTGAGTCAATGGAAGGGAGGTTGGTTTGTGTGATGGTCTGGGCTGCGTCCACAATTCTCTGCAATTTCTTGCGGTCTTGGACGGAGCTGTTCCCAAACCAAGCTGTGATGCATCCCGATAAAATGCTTCCCGCGTCGCATCTGTAGAAGTTGGTGAGAGTTATTGGGGACATGCCGAACTGTCTAAGCCTCCTCAGGAAGTAGAGGCGTTGGTGTGAGTTCTTGGTCGTTGCTTTTCACCGTGCCTCGTGCACGAGACGATGATAAACCTAAACCTGGCTAATACCTAACCAACGAGTAGGGAGGAACTGCAGATGCTGGTTTACACCGAAGAGACACGGAATGCTGGAGTAACTCAGCGGGACAGGCAGCGTCTCTGGAGAGAAGGAATGGGTGACGTTTCGTATCAAAACCCTTCTTCAGACTCTTAGAGTTCATTAGCGTAACCAATATAGATGTGACTGCTGTTCACTGAATGATAGAGTGAGCCAGGAGGAGTCCCCTTCTGTAAATAGACCAGTTTCACACAGTTCCCTAAGCTGCACACACACAGTTCCCCAATTGATGCTTATAGGCAAATAAAAAGCACAGCCAGCAAATCACCAGCTGCACAGCAGAATGAAATCCAAATCGACAAAATGGCAAAACAAGTCATAAATTATGGTTTACCAACATTATCTGTCCATCTATTAATCTCCATCAGGCAATTAAAACATTCCCACTAATTTCCTTTCAGCACCTGAGTGTATTACAGATAATCAAATTAATTACATTTTTAAAGATTTCCGTCCTTACATTATTTGTGTTGGTCACTGTAAGTGCATCTGGAACATTTAGTCTGCTGCAGGATAAAGGCTATCTGGTGAATTATGACATTCCCAGTTTTAAATGCTGCAGCGATAGCCTAACGGAGACTCTGCAGAGGGAAATGTTGTCCCAGAGAGAGAGAGGGAGAACAAGGAGCAACTAACTGCAGCTTGTCCAACAGTCTCTCCAGATCCGCTGACTCATTCAACCATTGAAAACAAGATTTGGCCAGCACTGTGGTGCAGTGGTAGAGTTGCTGCCTCACAGCGCCAGAGACCCGGGTTCCATCCTGACTACGGGTGCTGTCTGTACGGAGTTTGTACGTTCTCCCCGTGACCTGCGTGGGTTTTCTCCGGGTGCTCCGGTCTCCTCTCACACTCCAAAAAATACCGGTTTGTAGGTTAATTGGCTTTGGTAAAAATTGTAAATTGTCCCTAGTGTGTGTAGGATAGTGTTAGTGTGTGGGCTGATCGCTTGTCAGTGTGGACTGGGTGGGCCGAAGGGCCTGTTTTCGCGCTGTATCTCTAAGCTAAACTAAACTAAGAATTTTACTAATCTGCCACTAAATCTAAAAAGAAAGAATGTAGTGTAGCAAAGTGTGGATTCATGCATTTTAGTTGTAGGAATAAAGGCGTAGACTATTTTCTAAATGGGGAGAGAATCCAGAAATCGGAGGTGAAAAGGGATGGGATCGCTGGTGCAGGATTCCCAAAACGTTAATCTGCAAGTCAAATTCGTAGTAAAGAAAGCAAACGCATTGCTAGCATTTATTTCAAGAGGGCTTGTATACAAAAACAGGGATGTAATGCTGAGGCTCTATAAGGCGCTGGTCAGGCAGCATTTGGAAATTGTGAGCAGTTTTGGGCACCGTATATGAGGAAGGATGTGCTGGCTCTGGAGAGGGTCCAGAGGAGGTTTACAAGAATGATCTCAGGAATGAGTAGGTTAACCAATGATGAGCATGTGTCGGCACTGGGCCTGTACTCGCTGGAGTTTAGGAGGATGAGGGGACCTCATTGAAACGTACAGAATAGTGAAAGGCTTGGATAGAGTGGATGTGGAGAGGATGTTTCCACTAGTGGGAGAGTCTAGGTCCAGAGGTCATAGCCACGGAATAAAAGGACATTCCTTTAGAGAGGAGATGAGGAGATATTTCTTTAGTCAGAGGGTGGTGAATCTGTGGAATTCTTTGCCACAGACAGCTGTGGAGGCCAAGTCAGTGGATATTTTGAAGGCAGAGATAGATAGATTCTTGATCAGTACGGGTGTCAGGGGTTATGGGGAGAAGGCAGGAGAATGGGGTTGGGAGGGAGAGATAGATCAGCCATGATTGAATAGTGGAGTAGACTCGATGGGCCGAATGGTCTAATTCTGCTCCTATCACATGACCATATGACCCTTACTGCAGCTAACCTCGTCACGTAGTAAATGGGCCTTTGACGGGTGCAGGCCAGTCTTCATCCACACTAGTTTAGTTTAGTTTAGAGATACAGCGCGGAAACAGGCCCTTCAGCCCACTGAGTCCGTGCCGACCAGCGATCCCCGCACACTAACACTATCCTACACACACTGGGGACAATTTACATTCACACCAAGCCAATTAACCTACAAACCTGCATGTATTTGGAGTGTGGGAGGGAACCGGAGCACCCGGAGAAAACCCACGCCGGTCACGCGGAGAACGTACAAACTCCACACAGACAGCACCCGTAGTCGGGATGGAACCTGGGTCTCTGGTGCTGTGAGGCAGCAACTCTACCGCTGCGCCACCATGCCGCCCAATGTGCTGGTAGATGTGGAGCTGACGGGAACTGCTGGGAAGGTTTTCCCTTCTGTTATCCCTGGAGCTGCAGCATCAGACAGACCATCCATCTCTGCAGCAACAGCAGTTACCCTAATGCTTCCTGGTCAATGTCCCCCCATGGAAACTGGAGGTGACATTGATGAAGAGGGTGAATGTGATTCCAGTTTCCCTGGGGACTGGCTTGTATTGGACACGTCAGGCAAATGTCACACTCTGCACAAGATGATAAACAGAGGAAAGTGCCTCAATTATTCAATGCCCCGCACACCACAGTGTTCAGTTTAGTTTATTGTCACGTGTACTGAGCTACGGTGAAAAGCTTTTGTTGTGTGTTATCCAGTCAGCAGAAAGACAACACATGATTACAATCGATCGATTTACAGTGGCTTTTACCCAGAGGAGGGGATTCCAGATCTAGAGGGCACTCACAGGTCCAGGTTGAGAGGGCACAGATGTATCAGGAACGTGTGGGGCAACTTTATCACAAATGGAACAAGCTTCCAGAGGAGGTCGTTGAGGCAGGAGCTATCACGCCGTTTAAAAGATATTTGGACGGGTACAAAGACAGGAAACGTTTGGAGGGATAAGGGCCAAACCTGGGCAGGGTGGACTAGCTCACATGGGGCATCTTGGTTGGCAAAGGGGTTAGTTGGGCCGAAGGGCCTGTTTCCATGCAGTAGGAAGGACATTCTTGCTATTGATGGAGTGCAGCGCAGGTTTACAAGGTTAATTCCCGGGATGGCGGGACTGTCATATGCTGAGAGAATGGAGCGGCTGGGCTTGTATACTCTGGAGTTTAGAAGGATGAGAGGATATCTTATTGAAACATATAAGATTGTTAAGGGCTTGGACACGCTAGAGGCAGGAAACATGTTCCCGATGTTGGGGGAGTCCAGAACCAGGGGCCATAGTTTAAGAATAAGGAGTAAGCCATTTAGAACGGAGACGAGGAAACACTTTTTCACACAGAGAGTTGTGAGTCTGTGGAATTCTCTGCCTCAGAGGGCAGTGGAGGCCAGTTCACTGGATACTTTTAAGAGAGAGCTAGATAGGGCTCTTAAAGATAGCGGAGTCAGGGGATATGGGGAGAAGGCAGGAACGGGGTACTGATTGGGGATGATCAGCCATGATCACATTGAATGGAGGTGCTGGCTCGAAGGGCCGAATGGCCTACTCCTGCACCTATTGTCTATTGTCTCAATGACTTTATGTAGCTGGACATTCTGTACAACCATTAAGCATCAGCCATGTTGTTACTAGCAATGGGAGACACCGGCTGAACAAATGGCAAACATTTCACCGATGGCACCAGCCGTGGTCAACACACCCATGCATACATACGTCCACCCACCTCTACAAGTGTCTAGCTAGCCCTGCCACAGTGGGGGTTATGGCTTGTCCACCATGGCCACTCACAGTGATGTCCTTGTGATGGACACACAACAGGAACATCATGACACCAACTCTTCACTGACTTACACAAGGTACAACACTGCCCCTACAAGGTAGCAAGCTAGAACAGCAAAGGCTAAAAGGCAACCTTCAGTAATCAAAACACAAAGTGCTGGAGGAGGTTCAAGGAACTGCAGATGCTGGTTTACAAAAAAAAGTCACAAAGTGCTGGAGTAACTCCAAAAATATACAGGTTTGTCAGATAATTGGCTTGGTAAAATTGTAAATTGTCCCTAGTGTGTGTGGGATGGTGTTAGTGTGCGGGGATCGCTGGTCGGCACGGACTCGGTGGGCCAAAGGGGCTGTTTCCGCGCTGTATATCTGATCTAAAACTCAGCAGGTCAGGCAGCATCTGTGGACAACATGGATAGGTGATGTTTCACAGAGTGCTGGAGTAACTCAGTGGGTCAGGCAGCATCTGTGGACAACATGGATAGGTGACGTTTCACAGAGTGCTGGACTAACTCAGCGGGTCAGGCAGCATCTGTGGAGAACATGGATAGGTGATGTTTTGGGTCGGGCCCCTTCCTGCAGTGTTGCAAATGTGGCCACACCAACGTCTTATACAACTGAGTGAGTGATGGATCAGAGAGCAGGAAGTGGAACATCTGCTGATATCGGTGAAACCACTCCCATTGCTGATGCTCAAGGACCTACCTTGGAGCGCAGGAAGATGAGGGATGATCTTACAGAGGTGTATAAAGTAATGAGGAAAATACTTTTACCCAGAGTCGGGGAATCAAGAACCAGAGGACATAGGTTGAAGGTGAGAGGGGAAAGATTTAATTGGTGCCTGAGGGGCAACTTTTTCACACAGAGGGTGGTGGGTGTATGGAACGAGCTGCCAGAGGAGGTAGTTGAAGCTGGGACTATAACAGCATTTAAAAGACACTTTGACAGATACGTGGATAAGAAAGGTATTGGGGGATATGGGCCGAACATAGACAGGTGGGCTGGTGTAGTTGAGGCATGTGGGTCGGTGTGGGCAAGGTGGGCCGAAGGGCCTGTTTCTGTGCTGTATGATTATGAAGATATTGCAGGACTTTGAAGTTCTGACGTTGCTGTGAAAAAGCAAGAGAATTGTTTAGTTTACAGATACAGCACGGAAACAGGCCCTTCGGCCCACCGAGTCCGCGTTGACCAGCGATCCCCGCACACTTAAGGGCCTGTCCCACTTTGCGATTTTTTTCAGCGACTGCGAATGTCAGTGACTGACGCCCTAAAACCCGTCAAGTTGTACGACCCTCCGCGTCACCGTCACGTCAAGCTACGACACTGTGTCACCCGCCCTCACAACACAAGAAGGTTACACCGAAGTATAATAATCACATTGGAAATGAACTTATCCACTATACATCTAAGGACCAATAACTTTGTAATGGATAAGTCGGTGCTTTATATACCCGCATCACCAGGCGTCACCCGCAGGACAGCGTACGTCAGCGTGTGACAGGACGCATGACATGATGAGAGGCCCAGATGTCACCTGAAGATTTTGAGCATTCCAAAATCCAGGGGCGGCAGGGAGACGCCGCGCGTCACTACATGCGTCACCCCGCGTCACCCCGCGTCACGCCCCGACCACGACACGACAACGTCTTTTCAGGCTGTCGGAGAAAATGTCCCCCGAGTGGGACGGGCCCTTATCACTATCCGACACACACCAGGGACAATTTACAATTTTTACAGAAGCCAATTAACTTGCAAACCTGCACGTCTTTGGAGTGTGGGAGGAAACCGGAGCACCCGGAGAAAACCCACGCAGGTGAGGGGGAGAACGTACAAACTCCGTACAGACAGCACCCATAGTCGGGATGGAACCCGGGTCTGTGGCGCTGTGAGGCAGCAACTCTACTGCTGTGCCACCGTGCCTAATGGTGGATAACCACAAACCAGGTGAGGGGTTGGACAAGAAGACTTTAATGAAGGCGCTCATACAGAATGCGTGGACAAGATTGATCATTAGGCTGTGACTAACGGAGCCCGCCACACATCTACATTTCCTGGTGCTTGGCCCATTGTCTGTGGCCTCATTTGATATGAATATTGTTGAATTATACAAGTCTAATGGCTTCAGGGGAATCTCACCCAGTAAGGGTAGGCCATTAAAATATACACCCTGCTCCTCCTGCCTCTGTAACTATTAATCATTCCCAACTACCTGGGTCCCTGTGACTCAGTGACGTGGCCCATCGCACCATCTCCCAGCTCAGCTGTCAGCATGTAATAGGGTGGTTTCAGCGTGGTGTAACGGCAGCTGTGATACCACACATACATCATCGTACAAGTCTCCTTACAACACCACGCACTTTCAAAAGGCTTCATCACATTAGTTTGGTTTTGTATTAAAAAGGGTTGGCTCAGTCGCGCAGTGGTGGAGTTGCTGCCTCACAGCGCCAGAGACCAGGGTTCCATCCTGACCACGGGTGCTGTCTGTATAGAGTTTGTACGTTCTTCCTGTGACCTGCGTGGGTTTTCTCTGGGTGCTCCGGTTTCCTCCCACACTCCAAAGACGTGCAGGCTTGTAGGCAAATTGGCCTCTAGTCATAGAATGACACAACTCTGATACAGGCCCTTCTGCCCAATTTACCCCTGCTAACCGATATGCTCCATCTACACTAGACCCACCAATGGTAAATAGTCCCTGGTGTGCAGGATAGTGTTAAGGGGCTGTCCCACTGTAGGAGATAATTCAAGAGTTCTCCCGAGTTCCCCCTGATTCGAACTCGGAGAATTACGGTAATAGCCGCTCGTAGGTACTCGGGGCTCTCGTGGACAATCTTCACGAGTCTTCACGAGCTTACCGCGTTTCCCGAGTACCTGCCGTTGGCGTTACGAGCCGCTAAGAGACGTCCCCGAGCTCCGACATACCCGCTACGTACCTACCACGTGCTTACCACGAGTTCGATTTTTTAAAAACTCGGGAGAGCTCTTGAATTACCTCGTACAGTGGGACAGCCCCTTCAGTGTACGGGGTGATCGCTGGTTGGCGCGGACTCGGTGGGCCGTAGGGCCTGTTTCCATGGTGTATCTCTAAAGTAAAATGAGAGAAAACGGGTGCAAACGTAGCAGAGAAATAGACCACCCATCAGGTGGTGCTGACTTCATGTTTAAGATGGTTCCCTGCTGCTCTACCGATCCCTGTGCTCAGATATTGACCACTGATTAATGGCGAGCTGACCAGCTACCCAAATGGATTAGTGATGAATCTTCCATCCACTCCATTGATAGCTGTCCCAACCCTGCAGGGAATGCCCATCGATCTGATCAATTACCTTTCATCCCAGCTATTTTCACAACTGATGTATGTTTGGCAGCAAGATACCTGATTCAATTGCATTATATGGAAAGCAGACAGAAAGGTCCAAAGACCACTGGACATTGACTTGAGGGGAGGGGAAGATACAGAGTGCAGTATATAGTTATCAGCATTGTAGCTAGCGTATCAGTCCCAGAGACAAAGACCACCTCACGCTGCCTCGGCAAGGCCAGCAGCATCATCAAGGACCAGTCACACCCTGGCCACTCCCTCTTCTCCCCTCTCCCATTGGGCAAAAGGTATAGAAGTGTGAAAACGCACACACCTCCAGATTCAGGGACAGTTTCTTCCTGGCTGTTATCGGGCAACTGAATAATCTTATCACCAATTAGAGAATGGTCCTGAACGACCATCTATGTACAACAAATGTCCTAGACTCTCCCACTAGTGGAAACATCCTCTCCACATCCACTCTATCAAAGCCTTTCACTATTCGGTAAGTTCAATGAGGCTCCCCCTCATATTTCTAAACTCCAATGAGTACAGGCCCAGTGCCGACAAATGCTCATCATTTGTTAACCCAATCATCCCAGGATTATTCTCGTAAACGTGGAGAATAACCTCTGCTTTGTGTCGAGAAGAAGACACAGAGTGCTGGAGTAACTCAGCGGGTCAGGCAGCATCTCTGGAGAACATGGATAGGTGACATTTCACAGAGTGACAATAGACAATAGACAATAGACAATAGGTGCAGGAGTAGGCCATTTGGCCCTTCGAGCCAGCACCGCCATTCAATGTGATCATGGCTGATCATCCACAATCAGTACCCCGTTCCTGCCTTCTCCCCAAATCCCCCGACCGCTATTTTTAAGAGCCCTATCTAGCTCTCTCTTGATGTGCTGGAGTAACTCAGCGGGTCAGGCAGCATCTGTGGAGAACATGGATAGGTGACGTTTCACGGAGTGCTGGAGTAACTCAGCGGGTCAGGCAGCATCTGTGGAGAACATGGATAGGTGACATTTCTTCAGACTCAGTGAGATATTTCGGGTAGGGGATGAGGATGGTGAATCCGAATAGCCTGAAATCTGACAGGGTTGACGGGCCGTAGCCCTGACGTGCTGCGCAGTGCCGCTACTTGTCAACACACCGTGTAAGTATATGCATGTTCTCTTTTCCTTCACTCTCTGTGTATTTCACTTGGTCACCTAACTTTGTTTCTCTCTCTCTGAGCCTCCCTCTTTCTTAGTTAAGTTTAGTTTATTGGTACAGCCGTACAGTGAAAAGCTTTTATTTAGCTTAATTTAGAGATACAGCGCTGAAACAGGCCCTTCAGCCCACTGAGACCGCGCCGACCAGCGATCACCCGCACATTAACACAATCCTACACACTAGGGACAGTTTACATTTACACCAAGCCAATTAACCTACAAACCTGTACGTCTTTGGAGTGTGGGAGGAAGATTCAAGATTCAAGATTCAAGAGAGTTTATTGTCATGTGTCCCAGATAGGACAATGAAATTCTTGCTTGCTGCAGCACAACAGAATATGTAAACATGAATACAGAACAGGGAGAACGTGCAAACTCCGTGCAGACAGCACCCGTAGTCAGGATGGAACCTGAGTCTCTGGCGCTGTGAGGCAGCAACTCTACCGCTGCTCCACCCCGCATGTAATTCTTGTTGCGTGCTATCCAGTCAGCGTAAAGACTATACATGATTACAACCAAGTCGTCCACAGTGTACGGACACAGGATAAAGGGAATAACGTTTAGTGCAAGGTAAAGTCCAGTAAGGGTCTCCACTGAGGTAGGTGGAAGCTCAGGACCGCTCTCTAGTTGGTGAGAGGACAGTTCAGTTGCCTGATAACAGCTGGGAAGGAACTGCCCCTGAATCTGGAGGTGTGCGTTTTCACGCTTCTCACTACAAGCCTCTGACAACTAATGTGCAACTTGTAATTGACCGTAAACAGCACGTCTTGAGGTGACGGGTGGACAAAAATGCTGGAGAAACTCAGCGGGTGACGCAGCATCTATGGAGCGAAGGAATAGGTGACGTTTCGGGTTGAGACCCTTCTCAGACCCGCTGAGTTTCTCCAGCATTTTTGTCTACCTTCGATTTTTCCAGCATCTGCAGTTCCTTCTTAAACATGTTGAGGTGACAAATGTCCAGCACTCATCCAGTGTGTTTCCATCCTAGCGTGCATGTTGCTAATAGTGTTGCACATGTACCTACAGTCCTCACGGTACATACAGGGCAGTCAATAATTCACCACAAGCTGCCAAACCCCATGCTGGACGGCTTGTCATTCACAATCTGGAGTGCTGACATCCACCATTCACCTTCTGTCAGCTTTGTTTTATAATTGCACCTGCTTTCAGTTGAATGAATGCTCTTCTGATGGTCTGATATTGTTGTGGTCATTAGTATTACAGAGTAGCAATGAGTTAAGAGACTCGCTGGGGTTCACAATCACAGCCTCCAAAGCTGAGGTCTTAATCTTGCCTAGGAGTCTGTGGAAAGGTCCCGACCCCAAATGTCACCTATCCATGTTCTCCACAGATGCTGCCTGACCCGCTGAGTTACTCCAGCACTCTGTGAAACGTCACCTATCCATGTTCTCCACAGATGCTGCCTGACCCGCTGAGTTACTCCAGCACTCTGTGAAACGTCACCTATCCATGTTCTGGATAAAACACTCCAGCACTTTGTGTCTTCTTTTAAATTTGATGTGAGGTTTTGCTGGAATGAGCACCTAATAGCAGGGGCTAAAGCAATATCAGGAATCTGCGCAGTGTGTTTGCATGTGTCATCTGCCGAGGTACAAGAGCTAAGAGTGTCAGTGGAGAGTACATTGGGGCAACTTAATCTTTACTACGATGAGAATCCTGGAGGATTTGCAGCCCATTAATGAGCAGATGGAGGGAGAGCAAAGATGTTTGTCTCAGACCAGAAGCAGCAAGTGTCCGCATTGTTTCAGAGGCTCGTGTTAGGAAGAGGCCCGATGTCAGGCTTGATCACGGCAATGAATGATAAAGGCCAGACGACAGCGTGACAACTGGAGAAGGTGTGATGTTCTTCACAGCGCTGCAGTGTGGTTGTAGAAGGGCAACTTCACACAAGGTAAGCTTCCTTTGAAACGTGGCGCTAGAGAAGCCTGGTGGAAGTAAGATGGAGGGTAACGAGAGGCAGAGATTCAGGCCGAGGCCTAATCAGGCCAAGCACGTCCCGTGCCATCAGCCAGCTCCAACACAGACTGACATCGTCTAGAGAGCAGAGCGGGAACAAACAATGGAATGGACATGATTGTGCTTGGAAAGATGAGAGATGAGAAGACAGTGAAGAAAATGGATTGTCAGGATCAACGAAGCCGTTCAAATTAACTGTGTAGTAAAGAACTGCAGATGCTGGTTTAAATCGAAGGTAGTGTAGCGGCGCCTGCTATCGCACGCAGATATCGAACCCGTCGTTCGGAAGCCGCGGTCACGTGACTCGGGAGGGGCTGTTGTTTTCGCGCGTTTTTTCCCTTGTGCGCGTTGGTTCGGCGCTGACCACCGATGTGGCCAGACGTGTCTGTTAAACCTGTATGCTGCAACTTGAACTTTCGAATAAAGTATTGTTGAAAACTCCAGGAGTCGTTTATCAGACCACTAAATTGGTGACCCCGACCTGTCTAGCCGTCATTAGACAACAGAATTATGCAAGGAGGTCTTCCCGCAGAATCGGCCAGCACGAGTCAGCGCACACCGGCTTTCAAACTGCCAGCTTTTTGGCCCATCAACCTCAGGTGTGGTTTCCCCATGTGGAGGCACAGTTTCACCTACATCGCATCGACCATGACGACACCGTGTATTTCCATGTGGTAGGAGCATTACCACAGGACTGTGCCTCGAGGTTGTTGCCCTTTATCAGAGACCCTCCGTCCAGCGGCAAGTACGAAGGGTTGAAGGCCCTGTTATTCCATGCTTACGGTCTTACCCGTAGAGACAGAGTGGCCAGACTGCTACATATGGACTGCATCGGCGACCGAAGGCCATCGACGATCATGGCAAAGATGTTGGCCCTGATGGACGGGCACCGCCCCTGCTTGCTTTTTGAACAAGCGTTCTTAGAGCAGATGCCCGACGAGGTACAGCTGATGCTAGCGGGAGCCGATTTCAGCGACCCGTAGCGGCTCACGGAAAGAGCCGACAAGCTGTGGGCGCTCAGACGGCTATCCGTCATTTCCCCAGGCCATTATCGATCAAGGGTCTGCAGGAGTTTATCGGGATGGTTAAGTTTTACCACCGATTCGTCCCGTCGGCAGCCGCCATCATGCGGCCGCTATTCCAATGCCTGACCGGAAAGCCCAAGGACCTGGTTTGGTCCGAAGAGGCACAGAAGGCGTTCGAGGGGGCTAAGACTGCATTGGCCAACGCCACCATGCTGGTACACCCTAGGGCTACGGCCCGAACGGCCCTCACCGTGGACGCCTCCGACGTCACGGTAGGCGCTGTCCTCGAGCAACGGTTAGGTAATCGCTGGGTGCCGTTGGCATTTTTCAGTAGCCAACTGCGAGCCCCCGAAGTTAAATACAGCGCTTTCGACAGGGAGCTCCTTGCGCTTTACCTAGCAATCCGTCATTTTCTATATTTCCTGGAGGGGCGCGCTTTCACTGCGTTCACCGACAACAAGCCGTTAACTTTCGCCTTGTCCAAGGTCTCCGACCCTTGGTCCGCCAGACAACAACGGCACCTCGCCTACATTTCCAAATTCACGTCTGATATTCGGCATGTGGCAGGTAAGCTAAATGTTGTGGCCGACGCGTTGTCCCGTCCAGCGCTGCCCGAAGTCTCCACGCTTAGTCTAGGCGTTGATTACGAGGAACTGGCAGCCGCCCAGCGGGCAGATGCCGTTATGGAGATTTATCGCAAGGCTGAATCAGGACTGAAGCTGGTAAGAGTGCCATGCGGCAACTCCAGCGTGCAAGTCCTTTGTGATATTTCCACCGGTAAAGCCCGTCCGATTGTCCCGGTCGCTTGGCGTCGTCGGATTTTCGACACCGTCCACAGCCTAGCGCACCCGCCCATTCGCGCCACCTATGCTTTGGTCGCGGCTAAGTTCGTTTGGCACGGGTTAAGGAAGCAGGTCGCTGCATGGGTCCGCTCCTGCATCCCATGCCAGACCTCCAAAGTGCAGAGGCATGTACACCCGCCGGTCCAGGAGTTCGTCGTTCTGGACGGCAGGTTCCTGCACATCCACGTAGACCTGGTAGGTCCCCTGCCTTGCTCACGCGGGGCTACCCACTTACTGACTATCGTAGACAGGTTTACCCGGTGGGCAGAGGCAATCCCGTTGGCGGATACCTCTGCTGATGCATGCGCGAGGGCAATGGTATCCCATTCGATCGCTCGTTTCGGGGTCCCCTCACACCACCGATAGGGGGGCCCGAGTTCACGTCTTCATTGTGGGGTGGTATGGCACAGCTGTACAGGGCGAAGCTGCACAAGACTACCGCTTATCACCCGGAGTCTAACAGGTTAGTTGAGCGGTTCCACCGGCACCTTAAGTCGGCATTAAAAGCCAGACTCACCGGCCCTGATTGGGTCGACCAGTAACCTTGGGTCCTCCTTGGCATCAGAACAACGCCTAAGGAGGACCTCAAAGCCTCCTCGGCCGAGATAGTTTACGGCTCGGTTTTGCAGGTTCCAGGGGATTTCTTGCCTGTCCCTCTGGACCAGGAGGTTCCAACCTCACAGTTGTTGGCAGACCTTCGCGAGCAGGCGCGCGCTTTGGTCCCGGTTACCACTTCCCGGCATGGTTCGTCTTCGGTGCATGTGCCTACTATGTTACGGGATTGTGCTTATGTTTTCCTCCGTAGAGACGCTCATCGCTCGCCGTTACAGCGGGTGTACGAGGGTCCGTACAAGGTGCTCAGTACTGGCGTTTCGACGTTCACGTTGGACATGGGTGGCAAGGAGGAATTCCTTTCTGTGAGCCGCCTTAAGCCTGCACACATTGACGAGGAGTGCCCAGTGACAGTGGCTACTCCACGGCGTAGAGGACGTCCACCTGCTGTTTTGCCGCCCTCTACAACTGTTTCCTCCGGTCACGTTTCTACGGTCCCCTTTGTTACGCCCGTCCCTCGTTCGCGTTTTTCGCGTCCCCCCGGTCCTGTTGTACCGGTCCCAAATGTTACACTCGCCCCACGTCCTCGTACCACGCGTTCCGGTCGTACCGTCCGTTTACCCACGCGTTTCCGTACCACGGATTCTGGGGGGGGGGGGCCATGTAGCGGTGCCTGCTAGCGCACGCAGATATCGAACCCGGCGTTCGGAAGCCACGGTCACGTGACTCGGGAGGGGCTGTCGTTTTCGCGCGTTTTTTCCCTTGCGCGCGTTAGTTTAGCGTTGACCACCGTTGTGGCCAGACGTGTCTGTTAAACCTGTATTGTGCAACATGAACTTTCGAATAAAGTATTGTTGAAAACTCCAAGAGTCGTTTATCAGACCACTAAACCCCTCAGATTCCTATTAAATCTTTTCCCCTTCACCTTGAACCTATGTCCTCTGGTCCTCGATTCCCCTACTCTGGGCAAGAGACTCTGTGCGTCTACCCGATCTATTCCTCTCATTTTGTGTGTACCGTTGACTTTACTTTTGTTGGATGTGGTGAAACCAGATTAAAGGTAAGGTAGGGAATACTCTAATGACTGCCTTGCCCACTTACGGGCCTAAATGGGTCTTAAGATTGATTCATTTTAAAATGGAGCGTTCTTAACTATAAAAAAACATTTTAAAGCATGTTAATATTCCTTGGGTAAGCTAAACAGACCGTGGGTAGTAAAAGATTCATAAGGGCTGAGCCTTGGCTAAACGACCTTGTACAGTCTGTGAATAAACCTGTGCAGGTCAGGGCTGGAGAGAAATTAATCAAAGTATATAAAAATGTAGGGAACAAGACAATAAGTGGGTTAACGTACAATGAGCGTTTGACGGCACTGGGCCTGTACGCGCTGGAATTTAGAAGGATGAAGGGGCACCTCATTGAAACTTACCGAATCGTAAAAGGCCTGGATGGAGTGGATGTGGAGAGGAGTTACCACTAGTGGGAGAGTCTAGGACCAGAGGTCACAGCCTCAGAATTAAAGAACGTTCTTTTAGGTTGGAGATGAGGTGGAATTGCTTTAGTCAGAGGAATTTCTATAGTGAATCTGGAATTCATTGCCACAGACAGCTGTTGAGGCCAAGTCAATGGATATCTTTAAGGCGGAGATAGATTCTTGATTAGTACGGGTGTCAGGGGTTCTGGGGAGAAGTCAGGAGAATGGGGTTAGGAGAGAGAGACAGATCAGCCATGATTGAATGGTGGAGTAGACTTGATGGGCCGAATGGCCTAATTCTGCTCCTGTCACTTATGAACATGTATTGGAGCAGGTTGTTGTGCGTCTGCCTGCACACCGTGTGAGAGGCTTGTGGGAGTTGGTGGGTTTATTGGAGGCTGGATGGGGCAGATGAAGGACAGTCCCATCACTGTGATGTTTGTGGGACGTGGACCAGAGAGGGAAGTCAAGCCATTGTTCCATCTTTACTTATTGTTTCTCACTAGATGCTGCTACTTGCACGTGGGAATGTCCAACTAGGACACAAATTCTTGCTGTTTAGAAAATGTCCTGAGCCTGGGCCCCTGTCAGACGTGTTCTCTCCTCCTCAAGGCATCCTCCAGATGGTGTGATGAACGAGGAGTGGGTGGGAGAACTTTGCAAATTTGGGAATCTCTGATGAGCCGTGATTTCCCTTGATTAGTAGTGTGCCAGGGACCACATTATGTTTCTGAAACGCTACTGATCAAAGGAACAATACAGTTTTGAACATCTGGATGAAGGTCTCAGATTCAGCACTGAGACATACAGCATGGAAACAGGCCCTTCAACCCGTCCATCAACATGCCCCATCTACACTAGCCCAACCTGCCCACATTTGTCCCACAACCCTCAAAACCTTTCCTATCCAGGTAACTGTCCATGTCTTTGGAATGCTGCTTGAGAACCTGCCTCAACTACCTCCTCTGGCAACTCGTTCCGTACACCCACCCCCCTCTGTGTGGAAAAGTTGCCCATAAGGTTTCTATTAAAGTTATCCCCCCTCACCTTAAAACTATGTCCTCTGGTTCTTGATTCTCCTGCACTGGCTAAACGACTCTGTGCGTTTACCTGATCTACAGTATTCCTCTCATGATTTTGTACACCTCCATCCCTCATCCTTCTGCACTCCAAGGAATAAAGTCTTAGCTCACATAACCTCTCCCTGTAGCTCAGGCCCTCGATTCTTGGCAACATCCTCGTAAATCTTCTCTGAACCCTTTCCAGCTTGACAATATATTACCTATAACATGGTGCCCAGAACTGAACACAATATTCTAAATGCGGTCTCACCAACATCTTATACAACTGCAACGTGACCTCCCAACTTCTGTACTCAATACTCTGACTGATGAAGGCCAATGTGCCAAAAACCTTTATGACCAGGCGATCTACCTGTGATGCCACTTTCAAGGAGTCGCCCTTGTAGTTTTTTAATCTTCAATTTATCTGCAATTGTAACGCTATGACACTGTATCAGCACTCTGCATTGTTCACTTTGCACTACCTGTTATACTTGTGTAGACACAAGAACTGCAGATGCTGGTTTACAACAAACTATAAATTGCTGGAGTAACTCAGTGGGTCAGGCAGCGTTTCTGATTTTACTTTCGACTTTAAAGATAGAGCGAGAAACAGGTCCCTCTGCCCACTGAGTCCGCGATGACCAGCGATCCCCGCACACTAACACTGTCCTACACACTAAGGACAATTTACAATTCACAAAGCCAATAAACCTATAAACCTGTATGTCTTTGTAGTGTGGGAGGAAACCGGAGCACCCGGAGAAAACCCACGTGGTCACAGGGAGAACGTGCAAACTCCATACAGACAGCACCCGTGGTCAGGATTGAGCTCGGGTCTCTGGCGCTGTGAGGCAGCAACTCTACCGCTGCGCCACTATGCCACCCTTTGGAGAACACGAAGGTTCCCGACCTGAAGCGTCACTTATCCATTCCCTCTATAGATGCTGCCTGACCCGTTGAGCAAGCCTTGTAATATACTTGTAAACCAGCATCTGCAGTTCCCCCGTTACTCTATTGATCCATCAGAACAAGAGGACAAAAGCAGATCGACTTCCATTACATCCGTCACCTCCTTAAAGGGTAGAATAGTTGCTGTTAAAACAGCAAGCAGTTAATAGTTTCTGAACCTTCCTAAATCAGACTACCAGCCTGAACCCGGCTCTGCTGAATATGGAGGCTGCACTTTAGATAAGAAGCTGTTTGCAGATAAAACACTTGAAACATTGTCTAACTTAACTGTGTAAAACACTGGGCCTTCAATTATTAACTGGTCACTCATGTAGCTGATCAATATTTAATTCACTGAATAATCACAGTCTTTCTGGTTGTTACTTTAACATGTTTGCACAGGTTGGAGTGATGAATCTTTCATAGTTTCTGCAGGAAAAAGTTTCATTTTCATCCGCTTTTATATAATTGTCCTGATTGACTTTGTGAAGGTAAATGTCGACAGCCATCTCCCGGAATCCAAAATCCGACTGGCACGGTGGGGCAGCGGGTAGAGCTGCTGCCTCACGGAGCCAGAGACCCGGGTTCCATCCTGACCTCGGGTGCTGTCTGTACGGAGTTTGTACATTCTCCCTGGGACCGCATGGGTTTTCTCCAGGTGCTCCAGTTCCCTCCCACACTGCAAAGACATATTGGTGTTAGCCTAATTGGCCCTCTATAAATTTCCCCTAGTGTGTAGGGACTGGATGAGAAAGTGGGATAACATAGAACTAGTGTGAATGGGTGATCACTGGTCAGTGTGGACTCGGTGGGCCGAAGGGCCTGTTGCCATGCTAGATCCTTAAACTAAATACTTTATTATGTGCAAACTTTCATTGATAATCAACTAACTTTTAAGATAAATGGATTGAAGTTGTGCGTACAATATGGCCTATGTTAGCAATACACAGATATAACATCACCTTGTGCAATATGTTATTAAACATTTTCTCTCTTCAGCCTCTCTCTTTCCGCCTCTCTCCCCCCTAGTCCATCAGTCTAAAGAAGATCCTGACCTGAACCGTCTCCACAGATGCTGCCTGACCCGCAGAGTTACTCCAGCACTCTGTGAAACGTCACCTATCCATGTTCTCCACAGATGCTGCCTGACCTATCGAGTTCCTCCAGCACTTTGTGCTTTGCTCAAGTTTCCAGCATCTGTAGTTCCTTGTCTCTGTTTTAGTAAAGATTTGTTTGCTGAATTAAAGGTCTGAAGAAGGGTCCCGACCCGAAACGTCACCTATCCATGTTCTCCACAGATGCTGCCTGACCCGCTGAGTTACTCCAGCACTCTGTGAAACGTCACCTATTCATGTTCTCCACAGATGCAGCCTGACCCGCTGAGTTACTCCAGCACTCTGTGAAACGTCACCTATCCATGTTCCCCACAGATGCTGCCTGACCCACTGAGTTACTCCAGCACTCTGTGAAACGTCACCTATCCATGTTCTCCACAGATGCTGCCTGACCCACTGAGTTACTCCAGCACTCTGTGAAACGTCACCTATCCATGTTCTCCACAGATGCTGCCTGACCCACTGAGTTACTCCAGCACTCTGTGAAACGTCACCTATCCATGTTCTCCACAGATGCACCCCGGTCACTCCCCTCTTCTCCCCTCTCCCATCAGGCAAAATGTACAGAAGTGTGAAAACGCACATCTTCAGATTCAGAGACAGTTTCTTCCCAGCTGTTATCAGGCAACTGAACCATCCTACACAACCAGAGAGCGGTCCTGAACTACTATCTACCTCATTGGTGACCCTCGGACTATCCTTGATCAGACATTACTGAGGTTGGGTGGGGTGGGGAGGGGTTGGGTGGGGTGGGGGTGGGGTGGGGGTGCGGTAGGGATGGGAGGGCTCGTGGAGGTTTGCCATTAATGTTTGAGGATTATATTGGTGTAATTTTATTACATTTATAAATTATCAAAAAAACACATTTTAAATGAATCTATTTGGATCGCTTGCCCTTTGACTGTGGAAGACCCTTGGGTCACAGCACTCTTCCTATATTTCTTACCTCCCAGGACTGGGCTAATTCCTTGACGATTATTTTGAAATAGTTTACATGGGGAGCTAGTTTCTCCTTTTGGGTAATTGGTAATCTGACCAAAAACGGCACTGGTTTTACAGAGAAGATGAGGTTTGAGTCTAGTTTATTGTCACGTGTACCGAGGTACAGTGAAAAGCTTTTGTTGCGTGCTAACCAGCCAGTGGAAAGACAACACATGATTACAATCGAGCCATTTACAGTGTGCAGATACATGATAAGGGAATAAAGGGAATAACGTTTAGTGCAGGAAAAAGCCAGTGAAGTCCGATCAAGGATAGTCCAAGGGTCTCCAATGAGGTAGATAGTAGTTCAGGACTGCTCTCTGGTTGTGGTAGGATGATTGCCTGATACCAGCTGAACCATCGCCACACACACGCACACACATGCACGCACATGTGCACACACGCACACACACACATGCACGCACACGTGCACACACGCACACACACGTGCACTCACACACACACTTGCGCACACACACACGCACGCACGCGCACATACACAAATACACACATGCGCGCACACACCACGCACGCACACACACGCACACACATATGCGCACGCACACATGCACACGCACACACACGCACACACACGTGCACTCACACGCACACACATGCGCACACACACACGCCCACGCGCACACACGCGCACACACGTCCACGCACGCACACACATGTACACACACGCACACTCCCACATGCACGCACATGCACACACACACACACACACACACACACACACACACAAACACCTTTCCGAATACCAACATAATCACACAGCTAATAGAATGTTGCCCAATTTGTTTCCTTTTGAATTTGCAATTTGCCATTAATGTTTTTGAAAATTGTGTCAGTGCATTTAATTAAATCTATAAAATGGGTTTATAGAAAGTACATTTTAAATAAATGTGCTTAGATGTCTATCTGTGGGTAAACTGATTTTTTAATATAATTGAAAATCACCAAAAAAAGAATACTGCAATATTTAGGAAGGAACTGCAGATGCTGCTTTAAACCAAAGATACAGAAATACGGGAGCAGAAAGGGGGTATACACACGACATAGAGGAGATAGATTTAAGTGTGTGTGTGACATAAGACAAAGTCAAATGTGGGTCCCTTGAAGGCAGACACGGGTGAAATTATTTTGGGCAACAAAGAAATGGCAGAAGAGTTGAATAGGTACTTCGGATCTGTCTTCACTAAGGAAGACACAAACAATCTCCCAGATGTACTGGAGGACAGATGATCTAACGGGGTAGAGGAACTGAAATAAATTTTCATTAGGCAAGAAATAGTATTGAGTAGGCTAATGGGACTGAAGGATGATAAATCCCCTGGGCCTGATGGTCTGCATCCCAGGGTCCTCAGGGAGGTGACTCTAGAAATAGTGGACGCATTGGTGATCATTTTCCAATGTTCAAGAGATTCAGGATCATTTCCTGTGGATTGGAGGATAGCTAATGTTATCCCACTTTTCAAGAAAGGAGCGAGAGATAAAACGGGGAATTACAGACAAGTTAGCCTGACTTCAGTGGTGGGAAAGATGCTGGAGTCAATTATTAAAGAGGTAATAATGGGGCATTTGGATAGCAGTAAAAGGATTAGTCCAAGTCAACATGGATTTATGAAAGGGAAATCATGCTTGACTAATCTTCTGGAATTTTTTGAGGATGTGACAAGTAAAATGGATGAAGGGGAGCCAGTGGATGTAGTGTATCTAGACTTTCAGAAAGCCTTTGATAAAGACCCACACGGGAGACTGGTGACTAAAATTAGAGCGCATGGTATTGGGGGTAGGGTGTTGACATGGATAGAAAATTGGTTGGCAGACCGGAAGCAAAGAGTAGGAGTGAACGGGTCCTTTTCAGAATGGCAGGCAGTGGCGAGTGGAGTGCCGCAAGGCTCGGTGTTGGGGCCGCAACTGTTTGCCATATATATTAATGATTTGGAAGAGGGAATTAGGAGCAACACTCGCAAGTTTGCGGATGACACAAAGCTGGGTGGCAGTGTGAACTGTGAAGAGGATATTTGCAGGTTGCAGGGTGACCTGGACAGGTTGAGTGAGTGGGCAGATGCGTGGTAGATGCAGTATAATATAGATAAATGTGAGGTTATCCACTTTGGTGGCAAAAACAAGGGGGCAGATTATTATCTCAATGGGGTTAGGTTAGGTAAGGGGGAGGTGCAGCGAGACCTGGGTGTCCTTGTACACCGGTCACTGAAAGTTGGCGTGCAGATACAGCAGGCAGTGAAGAAAGCTAATGGAATATTGGCCTTCATAACAAGAGGATTTCAGTATAGGAGTAAAGAGGTTCTTCTTCAGTTGTACAGGGCTCTGGTGAGACCACATCTGGAGTATTGTGTACAGTTTTGGTCTCCTAATTTGAGGAAGGACATCCTTGTGATTGAGGCAGTGCAGCATAGGTTCACGAGATTGATCCCTGGCAGGGCGGAACTGTCATATGAGGAAAGATTGAAAAGACTAGGCTTGTATTCACTGGAGTTTAGAAGGATGAGGGGGAATCTTATAGAAACATATAAAATTATAAAAGGACTGGACAAGCTAGATGCAGGAAAAATGTTCCCAATGTTGGGCGAGTCCAGAACCAGGGACCACAGTCATAGAATAAAGGTGAAGCCATTTAAGACTGAGGTGAGAAAAAACTTTTTCACCCAGAGAGTTGTGAATTTATGGAATTCCCTGCCACAGAGGGCAGTGGAGGCCAAATCACTGGATGGATTTAAGAGAGAGTTAGGTAGAGCTCTAGGGGCTAGTGGAGTCAAGGGGATATGTGGAGAATGCAGGCACGGGTTATTGATAGGGGACGATCAGCCATGACCACAATGAATGGCGGTGCTGGCTCGAAGGGCCGAATGGCCTCCTCCTGCACCTATTTTCTATGTTTCTGAGAAGGGAAAGATTTAATAGGTACCTGAGGGGGCAACTTTTTCACACAGAGGGTGCTGGGTGTAAGGAAGGTTGCTGGAGGAGGTAGCTGAGGCATTAAACACATGCACAGGACCACTGTGTTTGTTTTGAAGATGATGTAACAATAACAACATTTTAAAAGACATTTAGACGGGTACATGGATAGGACAGGTTTAGAGGGATTTGGGCCAAACGCAGGCACGTGGGATAAGTGTAGACATAGAAGCATAGAAACATTCAAAATAGGTGCAGGAGTAGGCCATTCGGCCCTTCGAGCCTGCACCTCCATTCAATATGATCATGGCTGATCATCCAACTCCGTATCCTGTACCTCCCTTCTCTCCATACCCCCTGATCCCTTTAGCCACAACAGCCACATCTAACTCCCTCTTAAATATAGCCAATGAACTGGCCTCAACTACCTTCTGTGGCAGAGAATTCCAGAGATTCACCACTCTCTGTGTGAAAAATGTTTTTCTCATCTCAGTCCTAAAAGATTTCCCCTTTATCCTTAAGCTGTGACCCCTTGTTCTGGACTTCCCCAACATTGGGAACAATCTTCCTGCATCTAGCCTGTCCAACCCCTTAAGAATTTTGTAAGTTTCTATAAGATCCCCCCTCAATCTTCTAAATTCTAGCGAGTACAAGCCGAGTCTATCCAGTCTTTCTTCATATGAAAGTCCTGACATCCCAGGAATCAGTCTGGTGAACCTTCTCTGTACTCCCTCTATGGCAAGAATGTATTTCCTCAGATTAGGAGACCAAAACTGTACGCAATGTAGATGGGGCATCCTGTTTAGTGAGGGCTGGTTAGGTCCAAGGGCCTGTTTCAGTGCTGTATCCCTCTATGACAATCGAGGCCAATTAAACCCGCACGTCTTTGGGAGTGTGGGAGGAAACCGGAGCACCCAGAGAAAACCATGCGGTCACGGGGAGAACGTACAAACTCCGTACAGACAACACCCGAGGTCAGGATTGAACCTTGGTCTCTGGCGCTGTGAGGCAGCAGCTCTATGCCAGTCCACGCCACACAAACTATCACTGCCTGACGATCTTATGAAACAGAGTTTGCTTAACTCCGTGGAACACATCAGTCACCGTTCTTTTCTTCTCTTTTACTTCCCGAGTTCTTCAACTTGTTTTAACAAGAAAAAAGTTGACACGGCACAACTTGTAAATCGGATTCACTCGGACTCTGCAGACAGGGACAGGTCATCGGAATTTGTGAAAAGCATGATTTTTTTATACACGGAGCGTCTCGTTAATGGCAGCCTGCCATCCGATGGACCCAGGCAGCCCTGGACTAAAAGCACTTTAACTAACAATCCATAAAACATTGTGACATGTTGCTCTTCAAATACTTTGCAGCAGTGTGGCAGGTTTCAAATCAGCTCTGCCTCTGGTGAAAGATGCATGACAGGACATCAGGCAGTTTTAGACACATTACAGGGCTTCAGGAAACAGGAGGAGACAAAATGCAGGCATTCCTACCAACCTCACGCTGTAAATCTCTCAGACAAACCACTTAAGAGGACTGCAGCCCCTTACCCTGCTATTAATTCTCTATCTGGGTGACTTGATGTATATATACAGTTTGCTGAGAGGGAAGGGGATTCATGCGAGTGATGGTGTCAGGGTGGTTTAACGTCACCATGTCTTCACCGAGACACCTTGCCCATTGTCACATTGGTATCTCCAACCCACCAGCCAAACTCCACTGGAGAAGAAGGAACTGCACATGCTGGTTTACACCGAAGACAGACGACACAAAATGCTGGAGTAACTCAGCGGGACCGGCAGCATCTCTGGATGGAAGGAACGGGTGACGTTTCGGGTCGAGGCCCTCCTTCAGAGTGAGAGACTTCAGACTCAATCTGAAGAAGGGTCTCAACCAGAAACGTCACCCATTCCTTCCATCCAGAGATGCTGCCTGACCCACTGAATTACTCCAGCATTTTCTTCTACCACTGAGTTACTCCAGCACTTGGTGCCTATCTTTTAGATAGGAACATGGATATGCAGGAATGTGCGGGGGATTGGTTTAACTGGACATCATGTTGAAGACAAACACTGCGGGCCGAAGGGCCTGTTCCTGTGCTGTACGTTGTATGTTGTATGTTGTATGTTGTATGTTGTAACTCCACTGGCTGAGAAAACGCATTCTCCTTCATTTGCATACTGCCCACAGAAGCAGATCTACAATCACACATTACAATCGCTCCACACTCTTCATTCTCTACTCCTACAGAAACATTTCTTACTCTAACTATGATACTGGCTTTACCCTGCACTAAACGTTATTCCCTTATCACGACAGACACAAAATGCTGGAGTAACTCAGCGGGACAGGCAGCATCTCTGGAGAGAAGGAATGGGTGACGTTCCGGGTCGACACCCTTCCTTAACTCCAGAGATGCTGTCTGTCCCACTGAGTTACTCCAGCTTTTTGTGTCTATCTTTGGTTTAAACCAGCATCTGCAGTTCCATCCTTCACATTCCCTTATCATGTATCTGTACACAGTAAATGGATTGATTGTAATCATGTGTTGTCTTTCCACTGACTGGATAGCACGCAACAGAAGCTTTTCACTGTACCTCAGTACACGTGACAATAAACTACACAGAACTGAACGAAACAACAATTCCCCATTCCTTCTCTCCAGAAATGCTGCCTGTCCCGCTGAGTTACTCCAGCTATTTGTGTCTATAAAGAACAACACAGACAGACTGAGGGCTGAGGCAGTGGCAGAGAGCTGATCAAAAGGAGCAGACTGATCACATCATGATCAGACGGTACAAACAGAGGGGGCAGACTGAGTCGCAGTCCGCACTGGACCATGAGACGAAGATTGACGTCTCTGGTGACTTCCAGGGATATGAACAGCCGTGGTGAATTAGAGTGGAGCTGCTGGTACAAAGGGCAAAGATCGACCCCACCAAGAGCGCAGCGCTTTCATCAAAGTCAGCGACAAAGATTCAATCAGCAATTGAAAAACGCACACCTCCAGATTCAGATTCTTCCCAGCTGTTATCAGGCAACTGAACCATCCCACCACCACCAGAGAGCTGTCCTGAACTACTATCTACCTCATTGGTGATCCTCGGACTATCTTTGATCGGACTTTGCTGGCTTTACCTTGCACTAAACGTTATTCCCTCATCATGTATCTGTACACTGTGGATGGATCGATTGTAATCATGTATTATTTAAGAAAGAAATGCAGATGCTGTAAAAATCGAAGGTAGACAAAATGCTGGAGAAACTCAGCGGGTGAGGCAGCATCTATGGAGAGAAGGAATAGGTGACGTTTCGGGTCGAGACCTTTCTTCAGACTGATGTATTCAGACTGATGTAATCATGTATTGTCTTACCGCTGACTGGTTAGCACGCAACAAAAGCTTGTCACTGTACCTCGGTACACGTGACAATAAACTAAACTGAACAATTAATATATTAATGCAACTTGGTACCAAATACTTTAATTAATCTGACAATTAATAAGGTCCTTCTGCAGTTGTACAGAGCCCAAGTGAGACCACACCTGGAGTATTGTGTGCAGTTTTGGTCCCCTAATTTGAGGAAGGACATTCTTGCTATTGAGGGAGTGCAGCGTAGGTTCACCAGGTTAATTCCCGGGATGGTTGGTGTCAAGTCTTCTAATGTTTTTGTGCAGATTCCCCGTTTGAAAGGGATTTGATTTATCTACCCATAAATGATGAACTGGATTCACTCAGACCAAACACTTCTTTTCCACCTTTTATTTTGGTAGATTAGTCTTTAGCAGTTTTAGTCTTTACCAGGTGAAAAACCTGCTGCCAATCGGGTCTGTAGAAAATCAGGCCTGCTTGCCTTTTCTGGCTATCACGGCAGTCTTTTCGGACAGTTCTTTTGATTTACTGTTCAGGTTTTGCCGCCCGCAAGTCTCTTCCGTCTTCTTTTCTGGCTTCTGGTGCTGTGTGCCCTTTTGAAAGCCCCGGGCAGACTTCGGCAGGCTGGGGTTACGCCCACTTTAATCACTGTCTCGTGATTTCAATTTGCCATATTTCTGCACCTGTTCTTTCATTTCAGTTTGACTTGACACCTCCCACTCGATCTTCCAATGGAACCACTTGGGAGATCGACACTTTAAAGTCAAACTTTGAAGTCTAGGTTTGAACTTGATCTCCTGATGCATTTCTGTCTTGTTCTTCTACTGGAAGTAAAACAACCAGCCGCCTAACATCCCTGTGAACAATCGTGGCTTGGATCCTCTCCTTCCCCTGAGTGAAATGCCTTGCTCTTCCCTTCAAAGCTCTGCACTCTGCCACCACAAACCATCAGCCCAGAATCTTGGTCTTTATAGGCTACCAGTCGATCTGTTGTGGTGCTTGGGAAAGTTGTGCCCAATTGCGCTGCACAAAAAAATGTCTTTTAGAGCATTTTCTCGTTCTCTTACTGTAATGACTCCTGTCAAAGAGATGGCCTCCCACTTTGGATCGTTTAGGGCTTTTTCCTTGCCAAGAAACCTCTTCGCTGCTCTCCAAATCCATGCGACTGTCTTGATCAGTCGAGTTAGAATGCTGAACCGCTTGACATCAACAAGGTTCTGAATAGCTGACCCTGCAGGTGGTCTCTTTGGGTTTGTGGGTTCCGGTTCTTGTTTCTCTGCCTTGGCTCTTGATAGTGCTGCAACAAAAGCTTTCTTCTGTAACTTGTTGATGTTCTCTCTGGCAGTGGCAGCCAGTTCTTTAGTTGATTTTATTGGCCACTCACTCACAGGCAATACCAGGAACTTCGGTCCATTTTGCCACTCCGAATACTGATCAAGATCTGGCACCTCTGGTGATTACATCAGCGTTGTTTTGTGGGCCAGGAATCCACCGCCAGTCCTGAATGTTGGTGCTTGTTTGAATCTCTCCAATCCGATTGGCGAAGAATGTCTGTTGTACGTACTCTTCAAAGAGCTTAATTGCATCCTCCCTGAGTCCATCTGAGAGTGCCATGTCCCATGTGTCTCTGACCGAACAGCTTCCCTCTTTTGCTTCTTGGAAAGCTCTGCGTACTAGAATCGCTCCCTTTTGCTTAACAGGAGCCACTATGCCGATGGGGTCATATAGCCCTGCTACCTGGCTGAGAAGCTCTCTTCTTGTTAGGGGATTTGGCGTCTGAGTTTTGATTTGCTCTTGTAGAAGGCCTTGACCAAGCCGCATCTTTTTCTTTCTCTTGGAGAAATTGATTCCCACCATAACGTGGAGCATGTCCTCTTCAACAATGTAGCCCAGACCAAGTGCCTTGTTATCATCATCATGCATTTGGTTTGGTAGGATCATGGTTTTTGTTTTGCTTTCCTTTAAAGTATCACTGTCCTCCTTCCTCCCACTTTGGCCAGACAGAACCCAAGGCTTGAGCTCAAACCCACCAGCTTTCAGGATCCGTTCCACATTTGCTGTGATGATTCCCAACTGGTCGAGGCTGTTGTGAGATGTGAGGATGTCGTCAACATAGCTGTCTTTCTGGAGTACTTGCTGCTCATCCTTGAGGTGGGTAAAAGAAGGAAGATTAGCAGTCTCACGCATTGCCAACTGTGCAATGCACCCCGCAGGTTTGTCTCCCGATGTTCACTCTTGTGATAGCATACTCTCCCAGCTCCTCGTCCTCGGAATCTCGCCAGAGGAATCTGTGTAAGTGTACTTCACGGTCCTCCAACCAGACTGAGTTATACATCTTCTTCATGTCTCCCAGAGCAGCATAGATTTCGCCTCTGAATCTGAGGAGGACGGCGCGAATTTGGTTGAGGACGCCTGGACCTTTCATCAGCAAATCATTTCAGCTGACACCATTGCACCTTTGGCTGCTGTTCCACACTAGTCTCACTAGGGTCGTGACAGAGTGGGGGTTTGGAGCAATAAGGTGACTCACATACCACACTGGTCCCCTCCCAGTTTGCAATCATGTCTTTGGACAATTTGATTGCAGCCTTTCGGTCCACCATGTCGTGCACCTGAGCAGTGTAGGCACTTTTCCATTCAGGTTCTCTGGATAGCTGCCTCTCCGTCCTGAGAAATGTGGCTTCCACTATCCTTTTATTATTTGGTAGAGAAGCTGGGTCTTCCAGCCAAGGATAGCTAGCATGCCAATGTGGGTCTTTACTGTGACGGTCTCCTGTTCCGTAGGTGAGGCCTTCCCTTACCACTTCGAGCTCTCTCTCTTCAGCAAGAGTCATTTCTTTTCCGCCTGGCTGGCAGTTTCCACAGCGGCAACCCCCACACTTTGGCTCGCATGCTGCTCCAATGCTATCCCACTTCCACCAATCCAAGAAGTCCCGATTGGCGGTTGATGTACGTGACTTCTGGACTTTGACGGCAACCTGTCCGTTTGGTGAAAGTTCCTCAGGGACTGCGTCAGTGAGCTCCTCTTACTTTAAAGCAGCTGCTCTCATTGATCTTGCGAAGTGTGTTTTGGACATGTGGGCTGACATGGTAAGCTTCTCAAACAACTCAGGATGACAACCTCCAACAGTCTCTCCCAGTGGTCCATCCCACAGAATGAGATCACCAACAGTTCTAATCCTCTGAGGCGCTAGCTGACCTTCTCTATGACTTATGAGCAAATGTATCTCTTTTGGTCTCACAAGTTCCTCAAGTGGGACGTCTGGAAAGAACTTTTGCAGCTGCTGTGGTGTCACATGTTTGTGAACATCTGCAATGCTGTCCAATCCATAACAAACTAACTGGTGCGACTTGAGTGTGCCCTTGGGAGTCTTCACTCGGATCTTTAGAAGGTAGCGCCTCGTCTCTACGTGGACCTTCATCCCCCCAACTCCATGGATGATAAGCGTGATGTCTTCACTCCTAAGGTTCAGTCTACTCGCAGCCTTGTGAGTTATGTAGTTGGTATCTGAAGCCAAGTCAATTAATGTCCCAACCTTTTGTCCAGCATTTGCTACGACCTCCAGAAGCATCATAATCACTGGATGCTCTTGCAGTCCACCTTCCTTTAGGAGGCTTGGCTGATGCTTTGCAGTGTTGAAGGCTCTTGATGCAGTGTTGGAGAACACATCTCGGCATTGTTTTGCCAACTCTGGTGGAAGTTTGCTGAAAAACTCCTCTTGGTCCACTGTATACTTCTTCTTGCCTTTACCTTCCTCTGGACCAAATTTACTCCTTCTCTGATCCACACTGCTTTTCCTCATCTCATAATTGTGGCACAGATAATAATGATGCTCAGGAGTCTGTTCATCCTTGCAGATTTGATTTTTACACAGATATGCAGGTTTGCAGTATGAACCATCATCATGAACTTCAAGACACTTTTTGCATGCTCCCAACTTCTTTACTGCAGCTCTTTTCTCTGTCAGCTTTAGCCCTCGAAACTGCTTGCAGAAGTACAGCTTCCTTTTATGCTTTATGTCACCACAGACTACACAACTTGTGTGGTCATTTCCTGACTTGGTAGACTTGGTTCTGGCATGTCTTGGTTCATTCCGAGTTTCCTTTCTACTCGGCTCCTCGTCCCTCAGTTGCTCGAGCTGTTCGTATATGCTCTCCTGCTCTTTGAGAAATGACAAGTGACTGTCAAACTGTTTCTCTGGTGCCACAGCATTCTTCTTGTCAGCTACATAAACCAGCCATTCCTTTTTGAGGGTTTCTGGAAGCTTGGTTTCAATTGATTTTGTCATCAGTGGATTTTTAATAGCGCCTGTGTCTCCGAGATCGCTCAAGTCCTTAAGCGCCTTTTCCACAGCTTGAATTAATTCCACTATTTTACGTGGCTGATGTCCTCTGACAGGTGGGATTCTCTGAAGCTCCTCCACTATCTCAATAGCAATAGCTGTTTGATTTCCAAACCGGTTCTCTAGGACATGAAAGATATCATCTGCAGTGTTATAACTTGTGAGGCGGAGGTCTCTTGTAATTTTGTCCTCCAGACTGTCCAGCAATTGAACCTTCTTCACCTCATTTGATCCAGTGGGTTCACCTTGCTTTTGCAGCGCTTCCCAATCCTTCCTCCATCTATAAAGTCACGCTTGTTTCCAGTAAACTTAGGAAGGGCCGTGGGTCTCAGTCTGATGGCTGGTGAAGGATATTTGAAAGCATTCACCGCTTGTGCTAATCCTTCGGCGTCCTTCTTTATTCTTGCCTGTATGAAGTCAGCCTTCCTGGAAACCAGCTTGGGGACGAGAAGCTCGAGTGTTCTTAGGTGTTTCTGGAAGCTCTCTTGCTCATCCAGTGGGACCCAACGTTTCCACCGACTGTACGTCTCCTTTGCAGTCTCTACCAGTTTCTGCAGGTGGTTAAGCATGAATTCATATGCTTCTTGGTTGCTATTTGATGGTGCGGTGGCAGCAGCGAATTCACATGCACCATCTGCTGTCTGTAGTGAGGTGGATAATCCAACATTTCCAAAGTTTGCCCATAGAGTGTCCTGGATGAGCCCTTTGACTTCCCCACGGTTTCCAGATCTCCTGGTCAGAACGGTTTTTCACTGTCAAGTCTTCTAATGTTTTTGTGCAGATTCCCCGCTTGAAAGGGATTTGATTTATCTACCCCGAAATGATGAACTGGATTCACTCAGACCAAACACTTCTTTTCCACCTTTTATTTTGGCAGATTAGTCTTTAGCAGTTTTAGTCTTTACCAGGTGAAAAAACCTGCTGCCAATCGGGTCTGTAGAAAATCAGTCCTGCTTGCCTTTTCTGGCTATCACGGCAGTCTTTTCGGACAGTTCTTTTGATTTACTGTTCAAGTTTTGCCGCCCGCAAGTCTCTTCCGTCTTCTTTTCTGGCTTCTGGTGCTGTGTGCCCTTTTGAAAGCCCCGGGCAGACCTCGGCAGGCTGGGGTTACGCCCACTTTAATCACTGTCTCGTGATTTCAATTTGCCATATCTCTGCACCTGTTCTTTCATTTCAGTTTGACTTGACAGTGGGACTGTCATATGCTGAGAGAATGGAGCAGCTGGGCTTGTACACTCTGGAGTTTAGAAGGATGAGAGGGGAGCTTATTGAAACATATAAGATTATTAAGGGTTTGGACACGCTAGGGGCGGGAAACATGTTCCCGATGTTGGGGGAGTCCAGAACCAGGGGCCACAGTTTCAGAATAAGGGGGTCGGCCATTTAGAACAGAGATGAGGAAACACTTTTTCACACAGAGTTGTGCGTCTGTGGAATTCTCTGCCTCAGAGGGCGGTGGAGGCCGGTTCTCTGGATACTTTCAAGAGAGAGCTAGATAGGGCTCTTAAAGATAGTGGAGTCAGGGGATATGGGGAGAAGGCAGGAACGGGGTACTGATTGGGGATGATCAGCCATGATCACATTGAATGGCGGTGTTGGCTCGAAGGGCCGAATGGGCCTACTCCTGCACCTATTGTCTATTGTCTAATTAATATTCAGGTGGACTGTGTGAGGACCAGACTGCGGGATGAGCGTAGTGAGTGGTGGGAATGGACAGGCAATGGCTCTTGGTCGGGACCCTTCATCACACAGTGTCACACACACAGTCCCGACCCAAAACATCTCCTGTGCATTCCCTCCACAGACACTGCCTGACCCGATGAGTACCTCCAACACTGTGTTTTCTTCAAGATTCCAGCATCTGCAGTTTCTTGTGTCTCCATCATCTTATTAAACTCTCACTGCCAGATGCTTAATGCTACAATGGCAAGTGTTTTAAACAGAGTTTTCTGAAACACTGTGTGGTAAATAGTTTTTAGACTTTAGACTTTATAGATACAGCGGGGAAGCAGGCCCTTCGTCCCACCGAGTCCGTGCCGACCAGCGATCACCCGTACACTAGCACTATCCTACACACACGCACTAGGGACAATTTACTGAAGCCAATTAACCTACAAACCTGCACGTCTTTGAGATGTGGGAGGAAACCCGCAGGAAACCCATGCGGTCACAGGGAGAACGTGCAAACTCCACAGAGAGAGTACCTGTAGTCAGGATCGAACCTGGATCTCTGGAGTTAAAAAAGAGTGTGTGAAGGTTTTTTAACCATGCAGCTCGAGTTTAACTTGATTGAATGACAAGCATTAGAAAGAGTGGGAAGTATTAAAACAGGCTGAACAATGAGCAAATGGCAAGTATCCACATGCAGAATGGGAGTAACTGTGTGTACATTAACTGGTGTGGGTGCCTGTATGTGTGTAGGTGCAGGTGCTGCACGTGTGTGGGTGCAGGAGCTGCACGTGTGTGGGTGCAGGTGCTGCACGTGTGTGGGTGCAGGAGCTGCACGTGTGTGGGTGCAGGAGCTGCACGTGTGTAGGTGCAGGAGCTGCACGTGTGTGGGTGCAGGTGCTGCACGTGTGTGGGTGCAGGAGCTGCATGTGTGTGAGTGCATGTGGCTGTATTGGAGACAAGGTGTCGTCTGACCCGAGTTGGAGCATCAGGAACCAGACATGAGAGGTTTAAGGTGAGTGGGGAAAGATTTACTAGCAACCGGCAGGGTACCATTTTCACTCAGAGGGTGGTGGATGCAGGGAACGAGCTGCCAGAGGAGGTAGTTTAGTTTGTTGTCATGTGTATCAAGGTACTGTACGTGCTAACCAGTCAGTGGAAAGACAATACATGATTACAATCGAGCCGTCCACAGTGTACAGACACAGGATAAAGGGAATAACGTTTAATGCAAGATAAAGTCCAGTAAAGTCTGATTAAAGATAGCCCGAGGGTCTCCAACAAGGCAGATGGGAGGTGAGGATCGCTCTCTCGTTGTTGGTAGGATGGTTCAGTTGCCTAACATACAAATATCTTGGAGTGTCAACTCTCACGCCCTCTACAAAAAAGGCCAGAGCAGACTCTTTTTCCTCAGAAGGCTCAAATCCTTCAATGTGCGTAATGATATGCTGTACATGTTTTACAACACTGTGGTTGCAAGTGATATTTTCTACACTGTTGTATGCTGGGGCAACAACATCAGTGCGAAAAACAACAAGAAGTTGGACAAACTGGTTAAACGGGCTAGCTCAGTGCTGGAGGGGAGAGTGGACTCTGGGATGGATGTGCTTGTGAGGCGCATGAGGAGCAAGGTGCAGGTTATCCTAGAAAACCCCGGGCATCTCCTCCATTTAATTCTTGAGAGTCAAAAGAGCACTCGGAACAACAACTGGCTCCTCTCCCTGCGCTGTAGAACGGAGTGGTTCAGGAGATCCTTCACCCCTGCAGCCATTAGATTTTATAATACTGACTGCAAGGCTGTAGAGGGATGCCTTTTTGCATTTTTTAATTGTTAATTATTGGTCTTTTTAAGTATTTGTTGCTCTCAGGTATTGTCCACATTGTATTGGATGGATTCTCTGTCTGCTTTCAATAGACAATAGACAACAGGTGCAGGAGGAGGCCATTCGGCCCTTCGAGCCTGCACCGCCATTCAATATGATCATGGCTGATCATCCCCAATCAGTATCCTGTACCTGCCTTCTCTCCATACCCCCTGATCCCTTTAGCCACAAGGGCCACATCTAACTCCCTCTTAAATATAGCCAATGAACTGGCCTCAACTACCCTCTGTGGCAGAGAGTTCCACAGATTCACCACTCTCTGTGTAAAAAATGATTTCCTCATCTCAGTCCTCAAAGTCTTCCCTCTTATCCTTAAACTGTGACCCCTAGCTCTGGACTTCCCCAACATCGGTAATAATCTTCCTGCATCTCGCCTGTCCAACCCCTTAAGAACTTTGTAAGTTTCTATAAGATCCCCCCTCAGTCTTCAGAATTCCAACGTGTACAAGCTGAGTCTATCCAGTCTTTCCTCATATGAAAGTCCTGCCATCCCAGGAATCAGTCTGGTGAACCTTCTCTGTACTCCCTCTATGGCAAGAATGTCTTTCCTCAGATTAGGAGACCAAAACTGTATGCAATACTCCAGGTGTGGTCTCACCAAGACCCTGTACAACTGCAGTAGAACCTCCCTGCTCTTATACTCAAATCCTTTTGCTATGAATGCTAACATACCATTTGCTTTCTTTACTGCCTGCTGCACCTGCATTCCTACTTTCAATGACTGGTGTACCATGACACCGAGGTCTCGTTGCATCTCCCCTTTTCCTAATCGGCCACCATTCAGATAATAGTCTACTTTCCTGTTTTTGCCACCAAAGTGGATAACCTCACATTTATCCACATTATACTGCATCTGCCATACCTTTGCCCACTCACCCAACCTATCCAAGTCACTTTGCAGCCTCCTAGCATCCTCCTCCCAGCTAACACTGCCCCCCAGCTTCGTGTCATCCGCAAACTTGGAGATGTTGCATTCAATTCCCTCATCCAGATCATTAATATATATTGTAAATAGCTGAGGTCCCAGCACTGAGCCTTGCGGTACCCCACTAGTCACTGCCTGCCATTCTGAAAAGGGCCCGTTTACTCCTACTCTTTGCTTCCTGTCTGCCAGCCAGTTCTCTATCCACATCAATACTGAACCCCCAATACCATGTGCTTTAAGTTTGTATGCTAATCTCTTATGTGGGACCTTGTCCAAAGCCTTCTGAAAGTCCAGATATAACACATCCACTGGTTCTCCCTTATCCACTCTACTAGTTACATCCTCGAAAAATTCTATAAGATTCGTCAGACATGATTTGCCTTTCATAAATCCATGCTGACTTTGTCCAATGATTTCACCACTTTCCAAATGTGCTGCTATCCCATCTTTAATAACTGACTCCAGAATTTCCCCCACCACCGTTGTTATACTAATGTTAGACTAACTGGTCTGTAATTCCCCGTTTTCTCTCTCCCTCCCTTTTTAAAAAGTGGGGTTACATTAGCTACCCTCCAGTCCTCAGGAACTACACCAGAATCTAAAGAGTTTTGAAAGGTACATGGATATGACAGGGATATGGGCCAAGCGCAGTTTAAGGAGTATCTCAGTCGGCATGGGCGTGTTGGGCCGAAGGGCCTGTTTGTGTGCTGCATGACTTTATAAGACTTTACGAGACAAGTGATAGCATATTCATTCCAAACAAATGACAAAGATGGATTTGAGACTGTTGCTTATCAAAGCACGGAGGTTTAAAATATCACCAAGATGAGTTTTGTATGTAGCATTGTATTGAATCTCATTGAGAGGAGCTTCACAACACAAACCATAGACCCAGCACAAATATAAACGTGATCATAATGTCAGGAGTTGCAGTTCCCTGGAAGACATAAGCTCCTGGAAATGTGAGCAAAGCATTTCATCACCTTCATTAATCAGAGGGTGGTGAATCTGTGGAATTCATTGCCACAGACGGTTGTGGAGGCCAAGTCAATGGAGATTTTTAATTATCCAATAATCAATAATCGTCAATTGGTCTCATCGCCTTTTAAGGCGGAGATTGACAGGTTCTTGATTTAGTACGGGTGTCAGGGGTTACGGGGAGAGGGCAGGAGAATGGGGTTAGGAAGGAAAGATAGATCAGCCGTGATTGAATGGCGGAGTAGACTTGATGGGTCAAATGGACAAATCACATATGTACTTCTAAACCCCACTTAACTCGATGTTCAACTACACTGCACCATTGCTCGTGGAGTTGTACAAATCAATCTCATCTTCGCTCCAGTTTGTCCCCTTTTCCATATCTATCCCAGTTTGTAAACTGCAGCAAACAGTCAGTCAACGCTTCCACCATATTAAACCATCGCCTGTAATCTCTCCGGGATTTCACATCCGTTTCACCAATTCCCCTTCCACTTATTTGTACAAAATCCTTCAAGATGCTTTTGATTTATTTCTATTAAATATCTACTTGCTTTCCTCACACCCCTTTTAACATCCTTGTTTATTTTCTCATAGTCTCTTTTGAGAAACTAAGAGGTTTAAAGCATGAAAACCAGAGTTGAAAGGAGTGTGGGAAAAGCAGACATCAGACTTCAAACAGAGCATTCAAGTATTCGGCAACGATCTGCGTAAAAAGGGAATTATTAACATGAGCAGGCGGCTGCGAGAAGAGGAACGGCAATTTGTAGATCTAAACATTGTCAAGCTAGTTAATATAATGTTTGCTCCAATTTTTACAAATGAGTGAATATAGTTATAGTCGATATTTCACTCATTGTTAAAAATCATGGCAAACATTATATTAAATGTACAGAATATCTACTGATTCATACACAGTCCTGGCCAGAAAACCTATGACACTACACAGAGTGCTGGAGTAACTCAGCGGGTCAGGCAGCATCTGAGGAGAACATGGATAGGTGACGTTTCACAGAGTGCTGGAGTAACTCAGCGGGTCAGGCAGCATCTGTGGAGAACATGGATAGGTGACGTTTCACAGAGTGCTGGAGTAACTCAGCGGGTCAGGCAGCATCTGAGGAGAACATGGATAGGTGACGTTTCACAGAGTGCTGGAGTAACTCAGCGGGTCAGGCAGCATCTGAGGAGAACATGGATAGGTGACGTTTCACAGAGTGCTGGAGTAACTCAGCGGGTCAGGCAGCATCTGTGGAGGGAATGGACAGACGATGTTTCGGGTCAGACTGATGGAGTTGGGTGAGAAAGCTGGAAAAGAGAGGTTGGGGTGGGACAGAGCCTGGTAAGTGATAGGTGGATACAGGTGAGGAGGGTGATTGGCAGATGGGTGGAGTAAGTGACTAAAGCTGGAGGTGAACGGGGTCAGGCAAGGAGAAGAGAAGAGGAGGAATGAAATGTTAAGCTGCAGGGAGGGGCCCAGGTGGAAGGGGATGGGGAGATGATAGAGGGGACACATGGAAATATGGGACTAGGTGATGGGAGAGGTCAGTTAGATATTGAGAGCCCAGGTCTTTGCTCTATGGGTGTGTCAGGTATAGGTTTATTATTGTCAAGTGTACTGAGGTACAGTGAGAACATTCCAAATAGCTTCATATGCTAGCAATGTTACACAATTTTGAGATTTTAAATATCAAGTCTGCAATTATCCCATCAGATAAAGCATAAAAATAAGTTTAATTTGACACCTAATTCACTTTCATATCTTCAGTATTAAAAACGTTATGGCCATTTTCATACTCGGAAATTAGCATCTTGTTCCCTATTGCTTTTCCATTGACTTAACACAAAAGCTGTGATCGAGGACAGTTAAAAGCCCATAACCTTCTTAAAAATTAAGAGAACTGAATGAAATTTTCAGTTATTATAGATTGAAGCATTCTGAAACAAATATAAAACATCTTACTTGGATGACCTGAAGTTAAAGCATATAATTAGTTAATTACCTAATTGTAGTTAATTACAAAATTGACCGTTGTGACGGCAATAGTAATACACACCCAGACTGCCTTGAAAATTAAAAAATGTGATATTCTCAAGATCAGAACTTTAATATTATTGTATAATATGCTGTAAGTCCGTAACAGATAGGTAAATAAATTACAATTTCTAGCAATAGACCAAGTCTTTATGGAGAAGATCAGTTGCTAGCTGGTACATTGGCATATGATAATCAGTAGCATCATCATACTCCTCAGATTGTAACCAATAAGCAACTCTGTACACCTTGTTTTTCCTCAACATTTCAATTTTGGCATTGTAAACAACAATTTTTTTCTCTTCAAACCACACATGACATGCCTTTCTGCCCACTACTTTCCCATTAAGAATGTCCTGTAGATTCCATTTCTTTAGAAAATGATTTTTTTTTTAAATAGCCCAAGTATCCAAATAAAAAACTAATCCCATTCACACAAGAATTCACAATATAACATGATTTTTTAATCTCAATGTCATGAATTTATATCAGATGGAAGGAATTTAATATTTAATTCCCATAACTTAATCTAGAAACTCAATATAATCAACATTTTTATTTTTTTGCACAATGCATGGGACTAAAACTGATATTTAGTATAAAAATATTGACTATGGATAGACAATAACACAAAATATAGACGATTTAGATGCTCTTATGACATGTTTGTTAAAAAAAAAAAGCATTTAAATCATCTTGCGAGTGGGATTTTGTGGAACGCGATCAATTGGAACGTTGCATTTGCAGTGAATTTGAACCCCATATTAGCAGGAAAAACACTGCCGGTTCGTATGGGGCCCAAATCACATTTTCGCAATGTAAAATTTGATTAAAGCCATCTCAAGAAGCAAGATTATATGTAAAATATACAACTTACCCGTTGTTATGTCCCGTTCATGCGATCCGTCACGTTGTAGGCGTTGATGGCGTTAGAAGTCGCTTTTTATTTTAATCAAATTATTAAATTGTCTGGCGATTAAAAAAAAAATAATAATCGGGAATGGAAGTCGGATCGATTTTTCTTCAGCAGCTGGCAGCCCGAGGAAATCCGCCTCCGACAGGCAGGAGCAAACTGGATTTTAATCCCGCCCCCCCTCCTCAAAGTCGCCAAAGTCGCGCACACGGTCAGTGGCAGAACTGCAGCGCCGCTGAAGGCAAGTTTTGTAACTTTGCTACATGTGCTATGCAAACAGACCAGAAAATACCACATATAATTACAATCAAGCAAACTCAAGTACAAGGTACACAAAAATACTGGAGAAACTCAGCGGGTGCAGCAGCATCTATGGAGCGAAGGAAATAGGCAACGTTTCGGGCCGAAACCCTTCTTCAGACTGATAGGGGGTGGGGGGAAGAAAGGAAAAAAGGAAAAAGGCGGAGGAGGAGCCCGAGGGCTGGGGGAGGAGACAACCAGAGGGCTGATGAAGGGGAGGGGACAGCAAGGGCGAGCAGAATTGGGAGAATTCAATGTTCAAGCCCCCAGGATGTAGACTGCCCAAGCGGAATATGAGGTGCATTTCCTCCAATTTACGGTGGGAGGTCATGTTGCAGTTGTATAAGACGTTGGTGAGACCGCATTTAGAGTATTGTGTTCAGTTCTGGGCACCATGTTATAGGAAAGATATTGTCAAGCTGGAAAGGGTTCAGAGAAGATTTACGAGGATGTTGCCAGGACTAGAGGGTGTGAGCTATAGGGAGAGGTTGAGTAGGCTGGGTCTCTATTCCATGGAGCGCAGGAGGATGAGGGGAGATCTTATGGAGGTGTACAAAATCATGAGAGGAATAGATCGGGTAGACCCACAGAGTCTCTTGCTCAGAGTAGAGGAATCGAGGACCAGAGGACATTGGTTCAAGGTGAAGGGGAAAAGATTTAATAGGAATCCGAGGGGTAACTTTTTCACACAGAGGTTGGTGGGTGTATGGAACGAGTTGCCGGAGGAGGTAGTTGAGGCTGGGACTATCCCATCGTTTAAGAAACAGTTAGACAGGTACATGAATAGGACAAGTTTGGAGGGATATGGACCAAGCGCAGGCAGGTGGGACTAGTGTAGCTGGGACATGTTGGTCCCTGTATGCACATTGGGCTGAAGGGCCTGTTCCCACACTGTATCACTCTATGATTCTATGGGAGTGGTAGAAGAAGGAATGACCGGGGTGGGAATAAGGGGAGGAATTAGTTTAGGAATGATCCCCAAGCCATGGGAAAGATGTGGACGAATCAGTGCAGTTGGATTTAAGATGTTTTGCTGCTGAATCTTTGCATTTTGCACACCATGCATGGTGACAGATTTGGAGCCACTTTGCATTGAGTTACTTACGCCTGTGACAGTTCTGTATGGCATCACGCACACGAGGAACCAAGCTGACAATCTGAGGCAGATCAGCTAGCAGGAATATCTGCACATCTCATTGGCGTGAGTTTGATTCAAACCCAATGATGAAATAAGTTCCAAAATTAATCTAAAGCCACCAGTGGGGATGTGTAGATTTGTGACCAATGCCTAATTTATATAGAAATATAAAAACATAGACAATAGGTGCAGGAGTCGGCCCTTTGGCCACTAGAGCCAGCACCGCCATTCAATGTGATCATGGCTAATCATTATCCCCAATCAGTACCCCGTTCCTGCCTTCTCCCCATATCCCTTGATTGTGTTAGGCCTAAGAGATATAGGTCTATAGACACACTGAACCTTTATCTCCCGCTCCGTATTATGATTACATATTCTGTTGTGCTGCAGCAAGTAAGATTTTCATTGTCCTATCTGTGACACATGACAATAAAACTCTCTTGACTCTTGACTAAATCTAACTCTCTCTTGAATACATCCACCTATCCATGTTCTCCACAGATGCTGCCTGACCCGCTGAGTTACTCCAGCACTCTTAAAAATTCACCTATCCATGTTCTCCACAGATGCTGCCTGACCCGCTGAGTTACTCCAGCACTCTGTGAAACGTCACCTATCCATGTTCTCCACAGATGCTGCCTGACCCGCTGAGTTACTCCAGCACTCTGTGAAACGTCACCTATCCATGTTCTCCACAGATGCTGCCTGACCCGCTGAGTTACTCCAGCACTCTGTGAAACGTCACCTATCCATGTTCTCCACAGATGCTGCCTGACCCGCTGAGTTACTCCAGCACTGTGTGTTTTGCAGGCTGACTCTTTGCCGACTATTCAACAGGTCAAGAAGGATCGTACACAAGTACTGATTTACTGGCAAAGATCAAAGAGGTCTGCTGGGACTGCACAGAAAGTAAGGGAGCAAGAGGGAGGTGTGAGTGTGTGCAGCAAGCTGGAGAAGGTATTTATTTAATGAGTTGAAGGAAGTCGGGGGAAGAGCAGATGAGGCAAATTGTAAGGTGCCCATCTCAGTCCAAAGCTGCAGCACCACAGGGGTGGAAGTGCACTGCTCGTTAGTTGTAAATGTAAGAAGCTGGTGCATTAAAGTTTAATGTGCTGACAGAGGAAGGCATGAATCAAAGGGGGCAGAGAGGGAGGAGGATGAGAATACCACTGATTCACCAGGGCTAGTGGGAGCAGGGAGCAGGTAACTCACATTGATGTCACCTGTCCCACACCGCAGCACAACACGAGTCACTCCGTGAAGCACCTTGATGTAGCAACGGAGGGAAACACCTTGGGAAGCTTCATAATGGTGGCCGACTAGGAAAAGGGGAGATGCAGCGAGACCTGGGTGTCATGGTACACCAGTCATTGAAAGTAGGCATGCAGGTGCAGCAGGCAGTGAAGAAAGCGAATGGTATGTTAGCTTTCATAGCAAAAGGATTTGAGTATAGGAGCAGGGAGGTTCTACTGCAGTTGTACAGGGTCTTGGTGAGACCACACCTGGAGTATTGCGTACAGTTTTGGTCTCCAAATCTGAGGAAGGACATTATTGCCAGAGGGAGTGCAGAGAAGGTTCACCAGTGATTCCTGGGATGTCAGGACTGTCTTATGAAGAAAGACTGGATAGACTTGGTTTATACTCTCTAGAATTTAGGAGATTGAGAGGGGATCTTATAGAAACGTACAAAATTCTTAAGGGGTTGGACAGGCTAGATGCAGGAAGATTGCTCCCGATGTTGGGGAAGTCCAGGACAAGGGGTCACAGCTTAAGGATAAGGGGGAAATCCTTTAAAACCGAGATGAGAAGAACTTTTTTCACACAGAGAGTGGTGAATCTCTGGAACTCTCTGCCACAGAGGGTTGTCGAGGCCAGTTCATTGGCTATATTTAAGAGGGAGTTAGATGTGGCCCTTGTGGCTAAAGGGATCAGAGGGTATGGAGAGAAGGCAGGTACGGGATACTGAGTTGGATGATCAGCCATGATCATATTGAATGGCGGTGCAGGCTCGAAGGGCCGAATGGCCTACTCCTGCACCTAATTTCTATGTTTCTATGTTTCTATAACAGCCCACAAAATACCTTTCTTTATCAAGGACTGTTCCCCTCATGGTCAATCACTCTTCTTCTGTCTCCCATCCAGCAGAAGCTTGAAAGTGCGCACCACCAGACTCAGGATCAGCTTCTTCCCCACTGTTATCACACTACTGAAGGGTCCTCCCATAAGCTCAGGTGCAGTTCCGATCTTCCAACCTACCTCATTGCTGTCCTTGGACTTTTTCTTAAGAAGGAACTGCAGATGCAGGAAAAATCTAAGGTAGATAAAAATGCTGGAGAAACTCAGTGGGTGGGGCAGCATCTATGGAGCAAAGGAATAGGCGACGTCTCGGGTCGAGACCCTTCTTCAGAACGTCACCTTTTCCTTCGCTCCATAGATGCTGCCCCACCCGCTGAGTTTCGCCAGCATTTTTATCTACCTTGGACTTTTCTTTGTAACTGTAAGGCCACGATGCTATAAAAATGAATTCTGCGCTCTGGTTTGTTAGTCCTTGCATCAGCGGTTGTGGTTGTGTTGGACTTCATTGTACTCATGTGTAGTTCCATTTGACTGGATAGCACGCAAACAAACACTTTTCTCTGTATCTCGGTATATTTTACACTTTAGAGACACAGCACGGAAACAGGCCCTTCGGTCCACCGAGTTCGTGCCGACCAGCGATCCCCGCACACTAACACTCTCCTACACAATAGGGACAATTTATAATTTTGATCAAAGCCAATTAACCTACAAACTTGCATGTCTTTAGAGTGTGGGAGGAAACCGGAGCACCCGGAGAAAACCCACGCAGGTCACGGGGAGAACGTAGAAACTCCGCACAGACAGCACCCGTAGTCGGGATCGAACCTGGATCTCCAGTGCTGCATTCGCTGTAAGGCAGCATCTCTACCGCTGCACCACCGAGATTTAAGAGGGACCTGAGGGGCAACTTTTTTCACTCAGAGGGTGGTCCGTATCTAGAACGAGGCAATTACAACTTTCAAATGACATTTGGACAGACATCTGGATAGGAAGCGATAAAAGGAATATGGAACAAATGTAGGCCAATGGGTCCAGCAAACGTGGTCAGCAAAGACAAGATGGGCTGAAGGGCCTGTTTCCATGCTGTACAGCTGTATGAATCTATGATTCGAGAGACACAGTGGGCAGTGCAGTGGTGCAGCGGTAGAGTTGCTGCCTCTCAGCGCCAGAGGCCCAGGTTCGATCCTGACCACGGGTGCTGTCTGTACGGAGTTTGTTCCCTCATGGTCTTGTACACCTCTATAAAATCACCCCTCATCCTCCTGCACTTCAAGGAATAAAGCTGTCGCCTCCCCAACCTCTCCCTATAGCTCAGGCCCTCGAGTCCTGGCAAAATCCTCGTGAATCTTAGCAACATCCTTGGTGTAGCAGGACGACCAATACTGCACACAACTCGTCAGATGTGGCCTCAGCAGCATCTAACGATTGTGGATTGTACGGGGTGGACAGATATCACCTTGGGCAGATTTAGTTCAATGACATAATAAACGGTGGGAAGGTAGTCAATAAAGGAACAATCAACTGGATCTACCAACGAGAGACCCTCGACTCCACCAGCAATATTCCCTCCGCTGGAGTCAAGGTGAAATGAGTTGCCGTGGTGAGAGGTTTGGAAGCAGCTTGCACGTAAACCATAGACCCTGTCCTCACTCAGCATGTCCTACGCTGCTGCCTCTTCCATTATCCCCCCAAGTACCGGCCCTTCGACCTCTTGCTCCCACTGCTCAGCTCTGCAGCTCCCTGCTGGCAAAACACAGAATACCACAGGCCTGACGTACTGGAGTACTTAGAACATAGAACAGTACAGCACAGGATCAGGCCCTTCGGCCCACAATGTCCGTGCTGAACGTGATGCCAAGACCAACTCCTATCTGCCTGCACGTGATCCGTATCCCTCCATTCCCACGTGCCTGTCTAAAAGCCTCTTAAACACCACTATCGTATCTGCCTCCACCACCACCCCTGGCAGCGCGTTCCAGGCACCCACCACCCTCTGTGTAAAACACCTGCCCCACACATCTCCTGTAAACTTTGCCCCTCTCACCTTAAAGCTGTGTCCTCCAGCATTTGATTATTCCACCCTATCTAGATCTGAGCCTCACATACTTTCATCAGATCTCCCCTCCCGTGTTCTCTTGTTCTTGTGCTCCCACACTCTCACTCTCCCACTCTCTCTATCTCACTCACTCTCTCATATTCACTCTTACACTCACTTTACCACTCTCTATCTCTCACCCTCACTCTCTCTCTTCCTCTGTCTCTCTCTCTCCCACTCACTCTCTCTCCCTCCCTTCCTCTCTCTCTCTTTCTCTCACTCTTTCTCTCCCACTCTCTCTCTCCGACTCACTCTCTCCCACTCTCTCTCCGATTCACTCTCCCACTCTCTCTCTCTCTCTCTCTCTCTCTCTCTCTCTCTCTCTCTCTCTCTCTCTCTCTCTCTCTCTCTCACTCTCTCTCAGCATATATAATGTACACCATTTGGAACAAGCTGTGTGAAGTGAGAAGCAAGAAGGTTGTGATGCACGGATGTAGAATCCACACCATCTTCCATTGGTCACGGTGTGGACCGATGCTGTAACAAAGAGCCCATGGTAGGGATTACTGTGTGTGATGGTGACTGAATCAGTAGACAGTGCATTGAATGCAACAGAGGGGACTTGTACTGTTATAAATTCACGGTTAATTAGTGAGCTCTGTGTTAGATAGAACGCTCCTGGCCCGGCTGACAAATCCGTGTATTATTCCGGGGTCATCAATATCCGGGAATATTGAGCAGTAGTCGGAGAATCCGAGCGACTCTAGCAGTTTTCCGATAAGCTTCACTGGGATCCCATCCCTCATGAAATTGCCCGACCCTCTTCAATCAGCCACAGATCCCGGGAACAACCCTGGGATGAGGCCCCGGACAGCAGAATTCCCGGTGGGTTAATTTTGGAGGGTGTGTGATGGAGCGCGGAGGGGGAGCAAGCATCAGGGGGCTGTGTCTCACGGTGGCAACAGCCGTCATCATTAATATTAGGAAGATGAATGAGAGCAAAGAGGCTCCTGGCATTTGTGAAAGAGAAATTTAAATTACCTTTCCCCTTTACTTTTCAAAGTCTATGTTAGTTTAATGAAGAAGCACTTCATCTTTTATTTATTGCTCAACTCATTTGCTTTCGAGGTAAAGGAATGAAAAAGGAAAGCCGTGCCTGTGCTTAGCACTTTATATCATCCCCCAGAAGTGAATCAGAGTGTGTAACATGGACATGAGTTACTGAGACATAGAACACAGAACAGTACAGCACAGGAACAGGCCCTTCAGCCCACAATGTTTGTGCCGGACATGTTGTGGCGCGGTGGTGCTGCGGTAGAGTTGCTGCCTCACAGCGCCAGAGACCCGGGTTCCATCCTGACTACCGGTGCCGTCTGTACGGAGTTTGTACGCTCTCCCCATGACCTGCGCGGGTTTTCTCCGTGATCTTCGGTTTCCTCCAACACTCCAAAGACGCACAGGTTTGTAGGTTAATTGTTCCTGGTGTGTGTGGGATAGTGTTAGTGTGCGGGGATTGTTGGTCGGTGAGGGCTTGTTTCCACGCTGTATCTCTAAACGAACCTAAATAAAACGAAAATCAACTTGTATCTGCCTGCACGTGATCCGTATCCCTCCATTCCCTGCATATCCATGTGCCTATCCAAAAGCCTGTTAAACACCACGATCGTATCTGCCTCCCCCCCAACCCTGGCAGCGCGTTCCAGGCACCCACCGCCCTCTGTGTGTAAAACTTGCCCCGCACATCTCCTGTAAACTTTGCCCCTCTCAACTTAAAGCTGTGCTCTCAGGTATTTGAGATTTCCACTCTGGGAAGAGGAGTTAGGGAGCTTCTGACAAACGCAACCCAGATTGCCATTGAAGGTCCAGTTGTAATGCAGGCCGATTCAATGTGGACTCTGCACGTTCATTATTTCCACATGCAACTTCCTCTCTCCAATAACAATCCACAACTTCCTTAGTTAACACAACTCCAATCCCCTTGGCGACTCAGGAAGTGTTTTTTAAATGTTTGAGTGTGGAAAGTGTTAGCGTCAGTGAATAGTGGTGGGTGTGATGCCATTACCGCCGTCACGTTATTAGGCTGCTGGCCCCTTCGAGACAGGCAGTAGGTTCAAACCCAATTACATTTCATCCCAATTTGGCTGCAAATGTTTGATTCAGTGGGACGGGAGGCAAACCTGACAGCACTCTCATTTGTCCCGTTGTGGATTATTCATCACAGGTGTCAAACGCTTCAGGGTGCGAGGCGTACAACAGTGGCGGGCGGGCGGGCGGGCGGGAACATAATGAAGGAGGCTCAGCATCAGCGACCACCCTTCCACTCTGCATCCCCTCCTCGTCTGCACCCTCGTACTTAACCATCAAGAGTCCGTCTCAACCCAGCCCCACACCAGCTCAAGCGGGACTCTCTACACAATGACAGGATACGGGGAGAAGGCAGGAACGGGGTACTGATTGGGGATGATCAGCCATGATCACATTGGATGGCGGTGCTGGAGCGAAGGGCCGAATGGCCTACTCCTGCACCTATTGTTTATTGTTTCTAAGAGAATCTTTATTCTTGAGAATTCTTTATGAGCTTCCAAATTCTTCACAAGAATGATCCCAGGAATGAGTAGGTTAACCTATGATGAGCGTTTGATGGCACTGGGCCTGTACTCGCTGGAGTTTAGAACAATGAGGGGGCGCCTCATTGAAACTCACCAAATAGTGAAAGGCCTCGATAGAGTGGATGTGGAGTGGATGTTTCCACTGGTGTGAGAGTCTAGGACTAGAGGGCACAGCCTCAGAATTAAAGGGAAAAAGTTCTTTAGTGGGTGGTGAATCTGTGGAATTCTTTGCCACAAAAAGCTGTGGAGGCCGTCAGTGGATATTTTTAGGGCAGAGATAGATAGATTCTTGATTAATACGGGTGTCAGAGGTTATGGGGAGAAGGCAGTAAAATGGGGTTGAGAGATAGATCAGCCATGATTGAATGGCAGAGTAGAATTGATGGGTCGAATGGCTTAATTCATAGAAACATAGAAAATAGGTGCAGGAGTAGGCCATTCGTGCCTGCACCGCCATTCAATATGATCATGGCTGATCATCCAACTCAGTATCCTGTATCTGCTTTCTCTCCATACCCCCTGATACCTTTAGCCACAAGGGCCACATCTAACTCCCTCTTAAATATAGCCAATGAACTGGCCTCAACTACATTCTGTGGCATAGAATTCCAGAGATTCACCACTCTCTGTGTAAAAAATGTTTTTCTCATCTCAGTCCTAAAAGATTTCCCCTTTATCCTTAAACTGTGACCCCTTGTTCTGGACTTCCCCAACATCGGGAACAATCTTCCTGCAGCTAGTCTGTCCAACCCCTTAAGAATTTTGTAAGTTTCTATAAGATCCCCCCTCAATCTTCTAAATTCTAGCAAGTACAAGCCGAGTCTATCCAGTCTTTTGTCATATGAAAGTCCTGACATCCCAGGAATGAACCTTCTCTGTACTCCCTCTATGGCAAGAATGTCCTTCCTCAGATTAGGAGACCAAAAATGAACGCAAAACTCCAGGTGTAGTCTCACCAAGACCCTGTGCAACTGCAGTAGAACCTCCCTGCTCCTATACTCAAATCCTCTTGCTATGAAAGCCAACATACCATTCGCTTTCTTCACTGCCTGCTGCACCTGCATGCATACTTTCAATCACTGGTGTACCATGACACCCAGGTCTCGTTGCATCTCCCCTTTTCCTAATCGGCCACCATTTAGATAATAGTCTACTTTCCTGTTTTTGCCACCAAAGTGGATAACCTCACATTAATCCACATTATACTGCATCTGCCATGCATTTGCCCACTCACCCAGCCTAACCAAATCACCTTGCAGCCTCCTAGCATCCTCCTCACAGCTAACACTGCCCCCCAGCTTTGTGTCATCTGCAAACTTGGAGATGTTGCATTCAATTCCAAATCATTAATATATATTGTAAATAGCTGGGGTCCCAGCACTGAGCCTTGCGGTACCCCACTAGTCACTGCCTGCCATTCTGAAAAGGACCCGTTTACTCCTACTCTTTGCTTCCTGTTTGCCAGCCAGTTCTCTATCCACATCAATACTGAACCCCCAATACCATGTGCTTTAAGTTTGTATACTAATCTCTTATGTGGGACCTTGTCGAAAGCCTTCTGAAAGTCCAGATATAACACATCCACTGGTTCTCCCTTATCCACTCTACTAGTTACATCCTCGAAAAATTCTGTAAGATTTGTCAGACATGATTTACCTTTCGTAATTCCATGCTGACTTCGTCCAATGATTTCACCACTTTCCAAATGTGCTGCTATCCCATCTTTAATAACTGACTCTAGCAGTTTCCCCACTACCGATGTTAGACTATCTGGTCTGTAATTCCCCGTTTTCTCTCTCCCTCCCTTTTTAAAAAGTGGGGTTACATTAGCTACCCTCCAATCCTCAGGAACTACTCCAGAATCTAAGGAGTTTTGAAAAATTATCACTAATGCATCCACTATTTCTGGGGCTACTTCCTTAAGTACTCTGGGATGCAGCCTATCTGGCCCTGGGGATTTAACGGCCTTTAATCCATTCAATTTACCTAACACCACTTCCCGGCTAACCTGGATTTCACTCAGTTCCTCCATCTCATTTGACCTGCGGTCCCCTGCTATTTCCGGCAGATTATTTATGTCTTCCTTAGTGAAGACAGAACCAAAGTAGTTATTCAATTGGTTTGCCATGTCCTTGTTCCCCATGATCAATTCACCTGTTTCTGACTTCAACGGACCTACATTTGTTTTAACTAATCTCTTTCTCTTCACATATCTATAAAACCTTTTGCAGTCAGTTTTTATGTCCCTGCCAGTTTTCTTTCATAATCTATTTTCCCTTTCCTAATTAAGCTCTTTGTCCTCCTCTGCTGGACTCTGAATTTCTCCCAGTCCTCTGGGAGGCTGCTTTTACTGGCTAATTTGTACGCTTCATCTTTTGTTTTGATACTATCCCTGATTTCCCTTGTTATCCACGGATGCACTACCTTCCCTGATTTATTCTTTTGCCAAACTGGGATGAACAATTGTTGTAGTTCATCCATGCAGTCTTTAAATGCCTTCCATTGCATATCCACCGTCAACCCTTTAAGAATCAATTGCCAGTCAATCTTGGCCAATTCACGTCTCATACCCTCAAAGTTACCTTTCTTTAAGTTCAGAACTCTTGTTTCTGAATTAACAATGTCACTCTCCATCCTAATGAAGAACTCAACCATATTCTGGTCACTCTTGCCCAAGGAAACACGCACAACAAGACTGCTAACTAACCCTTCCTCATTACTCAATACCCAGTATAGAATAGCCTGCTCTCTCGTTGGTTCCTCTACATGTTGGTTTTGAGAAAACTATCCCCCATACATTCCAAGAAATCCTCTTCCTCAGCACCCCTGCCAATTTGATTCACCCAATCTATATGTAGATTGAAGTCACCCATTATAACTGTTTTACCTTTGTTGCACGCATTTCTAATTTCCTGTTTGATGCCAGACCCAACTCCACTACTACTGTTAGGTGGCCTGTACACAACACCCACCAGCGTTTACTGCCCCTTAGTGTTTCGCAGCTCTACCCATATCGATTCCACATCCTCCAAGCTAATGTTCTTCCTTTCCATTGCGTTAATATCCTCTCTAACAAGCAATGCTACCCCACCTCCTTTTCCTTTCTGTCTATCCCTCCTGAATATTAAATATCCCTGGATGTTCAGCTCCCAGCCTTGGTCACCCTGGAGCCATGTCTCCGTGATCCCAACTATATCATAATCATTAATAGCTATCTGCACAAAGCCTTCAGGCTTGTTTTTACAACACTCTTACCCCTTATACAATTATGTTGAAAAGTGGCCCTTTTTGATTTTTGCCCTGGATTTGTCTGCCTGCCACTTTTACTTTTCACCTTGCTACCTATTGCTTCCACCCGCATTTTACACCCCTCTGTTTCTCTGCTCACCCATTTAAGAAACCCACCACCTCTTATTCTCTGTTTATTATTTTTTTCTTCTTTCCCCCCTACCTATTGGGTCTGAGTGCTTCCCTTCTCTGCCTCCTGCCTCACACACTGTCTACTAGCTTTCTCTATTTGAGTCCCTCATAATTCTCCTCCTATCTCTTATGAACAAGAACAAATTCGCTTTTAAAGTCAGCACCACACAATTTTGGGATCCTCCACAAAAGGATTGGCTTTTAAAGAAGGAATGATCAAGAACAGAATCCTTTGTTAGGGCCCCTTGTAAAGGAGATTACAGAGAAGACTTCAGCATGATGGATGTCTTCAATATTGGGGGCTGTGCTGACCAAGACAAGTTTCAGCATGCAGGATGGTATCTTTGATGTAAATACATTCAATTGTATTTCAAAATCAAGATTCATTGATAGGAACACTGAATATATAGGGTGGAGCAGCGGTGGAGTTGCTGCCTCACAGCGCCAGAGACCCGGGTTCCATCCTGACTACCGGTGCTGTCTGTACGGAGTTTGTACGTTCTCCCCATGACCTGCGTGGGTTTTCTCCGAGATCTTCGGCTTCTTACCACACTCCAAAGACGTGCAGGTTTGTAGGTTAATTGGTACAGGTTTAGCTTGGTTTAATTGTAGATGGTCCCTAGTGTGTGTAGGAAAATGTTAGTGTGCAGGGATCGCTGATCGGTGCGGACTCGGTGGGCCAAAGGGACTGTTTCTGCGCTGTATCTCTAAACTAAACTAAATAGAACAGTACAGCACAGGAGCAGGCCCTTTGGCCCACAATGTCTATGCTGAACATTAGTTAGCCTAATCTCCCCTGCAGGTGATCCATATCCCTCCATTCCTGCAGAAGGGGTTATGGGGAGAAGACAGGAGAATGAGGTTAGGAGGGAGAGATAGATCAACTATGATTGAATGGTGGAGTAGACTTGAAGGGCCGAATGGTCTAATTCTACTCCTTATGACAATGTGAGATCCATGTGCCTATCCACAAGCTATTAAATGCCACCAACATATTTGCCTCCACACCACCGTGGCAATGTGCCCATATCCCTCTAATCCTTTCCAATCCATGTATTTGTCCAAATATCTTTTATCTTCCATAATAGTGATTGTGCCTGTCAACTTACCCCCCCCCCCCCACCGCCCCTCACTCAACTTACCCCCCTACCCCCCATCCACCTATCAGTCAGCAAAAAGACAACACATGATTACAATCGATCCATTTACTGTGTACAGATACATGATAAGGGAATGTGAAGGATAGAACTGTAGATGCTGGTTTAAACCAAAGATGGACACAGGTGTAACTCTGGAGGAACTCAGCGGGACAGGCAGCATCTCTGGAGAGAAGGAATGGGTGATGTTTCGGTTCGGGACGTCACCCATTCCTTCTTTCCAGAGATGCTGCCTGTCCTGCTGAGTTACTCCAGCTTTTTGTGTCTGTTCACCTATGCCAGGCTTTGGCCCACCCCCACCTCTCTTCACCAGCTATCTCCCCCACTACTCCATCAGTGAAAACGTCACTGCCCACTCCCTCCACAAATGCAGCCTGGCCCTCTAGTTCCTCCAGCACTTTCTCAATTGCAGCACCTGCAGTTCCTTGAGTCTCCATAATAAGATGTAGTCTCTTTGTTCTTATTTTACTTCGGAGTCACGTGAGTGACTTCGTGAAGAACCCGCTCAGTGCGCAGGCGCGGCATTACGCCAGCAGTGCAACAGCGGCGGCAGCTGGAGGAAGGCGCTCCGGCTGCATTTTGAAACGGACCGTTGGGTGAGTATATTCAACTAAGTCTAACAGAGAAAGAGAGGGTGGGTGTTCTTAGCAAATAAGTACACTCACCAGAAGACTCTCCAACAGAACTGCCCCAGCTCAACTCCACCAGACCGCATTTTATCCCCAAAAGATCTTTTTTAGATCAGGGCCCACAGCGGACCCCATGGAAAATGCACCACCCCCCAACATCGCCAGCACGTCAGACAAGCAAAACCTACAAAAACATCAGGAAACAAAAGAAACACCAATGAACATGGAGGTAGGTGGGTCTGGTTCCTGCCAGCATATAGAGAATAAGGGTGCTTTACTAACAGAGGGGAGATTACACTGGTTTAAAGAAGCATGGGTTACTGTCACGTGTGACAAGTATATACTCAACAGCATTAGTGGAGAGGTCATCCAAAAGACCAAACATGAACCTTTGGAATTTGTATCAAATAAAACCAAAAAAGATGGTGGATGTCGCATCATCATTGCCTTAACATCACTAAATAAGTTTGTTGAGTATATACATTTCAAAATGGAGACAGTTGTTACTGCCAAACAACTGATTTCCAAAGGATACTTCATGGCAAGCATTGATCTGAAAGATGCTTACTATCTAATACCCATGCACAAGGATCATTGCAGATACCTACAATTTATCTGGTTGGGGCAGCTGAGGCAGTACAACGCATTGCCCAATGGGCTAACCTCAGCCCCAAGATTATTCATCAAAATATTGAAAATAGCCATGGCAAGACTAAGAAACATATTGTCATGGCATACCTGGATGATATTCAGATAGTAGGGAAAACGATGGAATTGGCTGTGGCAGCAGTATCAGCTACAAAATAGCTCCTCGAAACTCTGGGGTTCATCCTACATCCAGATAAATCTAAGTTGAAGCCATCCACTATTATGGACTACCTGGGCTTCACAATTAACTCAGTCCATATGACTGTTACCTTGCCAAAAGGAAAATAAAAATAAAAAATAAAAATAAAAATGGTTGCATTAGCACAATCATGCAACTATTTAATGGTCAACAAAGGACCAACTATTCGACAAGTCCCAAGAGTGATTGGGAAAATGGTAGCAGCATTTCCAGCTACACAATGCGGACCTTTGCACTATCAAAATTTACAAACAGCAAAGGTACAGGCACTAAAACGACATACAGGTCACGATGTTCGTGTCATGTAATTACCCACTGAAGCAATATCAGCTACAGTGGTGGGCAGAAAATGTTTGGCATAGTTTCAGCTCTATCATCATCACTAACCTTACTTTAGTTCTTCAAACAGATGCCAGTGCTCAAGGCTGGGGAGCAACTTACTCCATATCCAGCACAGGTGGTAGATGGACTAACCTAGAGTCATCATTACTACTGACACTGGGCATTAACTATCTAGAGATGTTGGGCGCCTTTTATGGGTTAAAAGCATATGTAGCTAATATGCAGCACTTGCATGTTCGGTTACAGATTGATAATACTACGGTGGTGGCTTATATTAACCATATGGGCGGCATAAAATCATTATCATGCGACAAATTGGTCAATGTGATTTGGCTATGGTGTGTCGAAAGACATATTTGGCTATCAGCTACTTATCTACCAGGTAAGCTAAACACAGTGGCAGACACCAGGTCACGCAAATTCAATGATAACATCGAATGGATGTTCAACCCTAAAGTATTTGCTAAAGTTATTAAGCAGTATGGAACGCCAGATATCGATGTATTTGCATCAAGCAATCTATACCCGGCCACTGACACCCTCCTCCGCCTAGCGGAGCTGGTACTTACACTTAATAACTTTTCATTCGACTCCTCCCATTTCCTCCAAATACAAGGCGTAGCTATGGGCACACGCATGGGCCCCAGCTACGCCTGCCTCTTTGTCGGGTACGTAGAACAATCCCTGTTCAATGCGTACCAGGGCCCCATCCCCGACCTCTACCTCCGCTACATCGATGATTGTTTTGGTGCCACATCCTGCACCCACACACAACTGACTGACTTCATCCGCTTCACCACCAACTTCCATCCGGCACTTAAATACACCTGGACCATTTCCGACACTTCCCTACCATTCCTTGACCTCACTATCTCCATCGCAGGTGATAGACTCCTTACCGACATCCACTACAAACCTACCGACTCCCATGGCTATCTGGACTACACTTCTTCCCACCCTGCTTCCTGTAAGGACTCCATCCCCACTCCCAATTCCTCCGTCTACGCCGCATCTGCTCCCAGGATGAGGCGTTCCACACCAGGGCATCTGAAATGTCCTCATTCTTCAGGGAACGGGGGTTCCCTCCTCCACCATAGATGAGGCTCGCACCAGGGTCTCTGCCATACCCCGCAACACTGCTCTCTCTCCCCATCCCCCCACTCACAACAAAGGCAGAGTCCCCCTAGTCCTCACCTTTCACCCCACCAGCCGTCACATACAACAAGTGATCCTCCGTCAGTTTCGCCACCTCCAACGTGACCCCACCACTCGCCACATCTTCCCATCTCCCCCTATGTCTGCCTTCCGCAAAGACCGCTCCCTCCGTAACTCCCTTGTCAATTCTTCCCTTCCCTCCCATACCACCCCCTCCCCTGGTACTTTCCCTTGCAACCGCAAGAGATGCAACACTTGTCCCTTCACTTCCCCCTCCACTCCATTCCAGGACCCAAGCAGTCGTTCCAGGTGCGACAGAGGTTCACCTGCATCTCCTCCAACCTCATCTATTGCATTCGCTGCTCTAGATGCCAGCTGATCTACATCGGTGAGACCAAGCGGAGGCTTGGCGATCGTTTCGCCGAACACCTCCGGTCGGTCCGCAATAACCAACCTGAACTCCCGGTGGCTCAGCACTTCAACTCCCCCTCCCATTCCGTATCTGACCTCTCTGTCCTGGGTCTCCTCCATGGCCACAGCGAGCAACACCGTAAATTGGAGGAAATGCACCTCATATTCCGCTTGGGCAGTCTACACCCTGGTGGCCTGAACGTTGAATTCTCCCAATTCTGCTAGCCCTGGCTGTCCCCTCCCCTTCATCAGCCATCTGGTTGTCTCCTCCCCTCCCCTCCCCCAACCCTCGGGCTCCTCCTCCTCCTTTTCCTTTTTTCCTTTCTTCTCCCCACCCCCTATCAGTCTGAAGAAGGGTTTCGGCCCGAAACGTTACCTATTTCCTTCGCTCCATAGATGCTGCTGCACCCGCTGAGTTTCTCCAGCATTTTTGTGTACCTATATATGTCGCTTGGGAACCAGACCCAGAGGCAGCAGCGATACATGCCATCACGCTGGATTGGGGAAATGTCTTCTTCTATGCTTTCCCTCCCTTCTGCCTCATCAGTCGGGTACTTCGCAAAATACAGATGGACTCTGCTTCTGGAATTTTGATGGTGCCCGACTGGCCTACACAGCCATGGTTCCCGGTTCTACATGACATGGTGGTTGAGTCACCAATGGTCTTTCCCAGTGATCCAGGATTATTAACTCACCCAGTATCAGGCATAAGCCACCCATGCCATGAGAAAATTAAACTCCTGGGTTGCAGGCTTTGAATAGATCTTACCTGGAACTGGGATTGTCCGAACGAACCATCACCACCAAGTCGGCATCCCTTTGAACATCCACCAAGAGGCAGTACTGAATCAGCATAAGAAAATGGGAGAAGTACTGCCAGGAAACAGGGACAACGTATGCAACAGCCACAGCCACCAACGTACTGGAATTCCTGGCCCATCTACACCATGATGAAGGGATCAGTTACAGTGCCATCAACACAGCACGAAGTGCTCTTTCTGCTTATCTCAAACCAGCAGGACAACAGGCAATGGGATCCCATCCACTGGTGGTAAAACTGATGAAGGGCATTTATGATATCAAGCCCCTAAACCCAGGTATACCCATATTTGGGATATCAGTGTGGTCCTGACATACCTCAGGGAATGGCCACCAGCCAGATCCCTCAGCCTCGAGCAATCTACACTAAAGATGCTCATGTTGATGGCACTCGTATCCGCTCAGAGGGTCCAGTCACTACACAAGTTAAGGCTGGACAACATGGTGACCGCCCCAGATCAGATCACATTCATCATACAGGGTCTGGTGAAGCAAAGCAGGCCAGGAACAGCTAATCCACTGGTGGTATTCCGGGCCTACCCACAAGAGCCACGGTTGTGTGTCGTGACCCATCTACAACATTACATAGACACAACCCACAATATCAGAGGGAGTAAAAAAGCCTTATGGGTCAGCCACAAGTAACCTCATGGCCGGGTAACGAGCCAAACCATTTCAAGATGGCTCAAACAGGTACTGAAGGCTGCCGGAATAGATACTAATACATTTAAATCTCATTCCACTACGGCAGCATCTACATCAACGGCCGACAGAATGGACGTACCGGTTGACCATATTCTGAATAGAGCAGGATGGTCGAGGGAAACGACATTCAGAACTTTTATAATAAGCCGTTGATGAAACCTGATTTCTTTGCAGAGAAAATATTACAAGCTGCAAATATATAATTTAAAGCCCGGGGGAGCACTTTAATTTTGTTATTGTTAATAAATACCTTTTGTGTTTCTTGAGAAACAGATTCATTGGTTGATTACGATAACACTTCCTCCCTCAAGAACTTTCGGCAGTGAGTGAAATAAAACTGTTACACGGTTTGAAATCACAGAGCTTTGAAATCTTCACGTAGTCACTCACGTGACTCCGAAGTAAAATAGTAAGATTAAACGAGAACTTACCAGTTTGAAGTTTGATCTGTATTTTATGAGGAGTTACGATGAGGGATTACGTGCCCTCCGCTCCCACCCTCATTATATGGATCAAACTAATAAATTGATGTCTCCTTTTCTTTACTATGTTTACTTCAAATACCTGTGTCTATCTGTGATTCCACACCGCTGCTTGGAAGTATGCCGCGCCTGCGCACTGAGCGGGTTCTTCACGTAATCCCTCATCGTAACTCCTCATAAAATACAGATCAAACTTCAAACTGGTAAGTTCTCGTTTAATCTTACTAATTCATTTCACTTCTTTCCTAATCCTTTTATCCTCTTGCTGTCCTTTTCATTATGGTCACCGTAGCCTTTCCTCCAATTTCAATCTTACCCATATTAAACCAAAAATTAATGTTGCAGCCAAGAACTCATCTGTTCTTGTCTGGCAACGTTCATTTTATATTTATCACAGTCGGAGAGTCCTACAGTGTGGAAACAAGCCCTTCACCCAATTTGCCCACCGACCAACATGCCCCAGCTACACTAGTCCCACCTGCCTGCGTTTGGCCCATATATCCCTCTAAACCTGTCCTATCCATGTACCTGTCCAATAGTCTTTTAAATATTGTTGTAGTCCCTACATCAACTACCACCTCTGGCAGCTCGTTCCATACACCCACCACCCTCTGTGTGGAAAAGTTGCCCCTCAGATTTCTATTAGATCTTTCCCCTCTCACCTTAAACCCATATCCTCTGGTTCTTGATTCCCCCACTCTGGGTAAAAGACTCTGTGTGTTCACCCGATCTAATCTCCATCTGTCTCCCCCCCTCTGGCTCCATTTTCCCCCATCTCTCCCTTAAGGGGCTGTCCCACTGTACGAGCTAATTCAAGAGCTCTCCCGAGTTTAAAGAAAAATCAAACTCATGGTAAGCACGTAGAATGTACGTAGCGGCTACGTCGGAGCTTGGGACGTCTCTTAGCGGCTTTTAACGCTAACGGCAGGTACTCGGGAAACGCGGTAAGCTCGTGAAGACTCGTGAAGATTTTTCAACATGTTGGAAAATGTCCACGAGAGCCCCGAGTACCCCGAGCAGCTATTACCGTAATTCTCCGAGTTCGAATCAGGGCAAACTCGGGAGAACTCTTGAATTAGCTTGTACAGTGGGACAGGCCCTTCATCTGGGTCCACATCTCCGTTGCTCTTCTTCCAATTCCTGCTCCTTGTGTCTTCACATCATCTTCCACCCTCTGTCTCTACCTCCATCTCTGCAGAAAGCATACGATCATCACACTGTACACTGACTCTCAGTCTGAAGAAGAGTCGCAACCCAAAACGTCACCTATTCCTTCTCTGCAGAGATGCTGCCTGTCCCGCTGAGTTACTTCAGCTTTTTGTGTCTATCTTAGGTTGTATCAGAGCTTGGTTTGGAATCAGCTCTGCCCAAGACTGCAAGAAATGGCAGAGTTGTTGTGGACGTAGCCCAGTCTGTCACACAGACCACACTGCCCACCACTGACTCCATCTACACTTCACATTGCCTAGGGAAAGTAGACAAGTAGCCAGTCCCACCGTGGTCACTCCCTCTTCTACCCTCTCCCATCAGGCAGGAGCTACAGAATTTTGAAACGCATATGTCCAGATTCAGGAACAGCTTCTTTCCTGCTGGTAGCAGACTACTGAATAGTCCTCACCTAATATACCAAACTCAGCGGGTCAGGCAGCATCTGTGGAGAACATGGATAGGTGACGTTTCAGGTTCTTCTTCAGACGAGCCACATCCTCTCATAAGCCAGGGTGTAGTCCTCATCTTCCAACCTACCTCACTACAGGTCTTGTAGTTTTTTTATCACCGGACTCAGCAAAGCTTCTTCCCCGCTGTTGCTGAACAGTCCTTCCACTATGGTCCTCTCAGTCTTCCAACCTACCTCATTACAGACGCTGCACTTTTTCTCTGTAACACTCTAATGCTGAAACACAATGTTGTGCATTTTGGTATTTTTCTCTTTGTACGACCTGTGTGTGGCTGATTGTGTTCATGTACAGTGTGATCTGGGTGGATAACACACAAAGCTTTTCACAGAACACGTGACAGTAATCAACCCATACCTCATAGTAAGTAAGGATAATTAACCGTATGATTTCACAGTATTTTCCATAACCTTAGGAGAAATAGAGATAACCTCAACAATAACCTCACCAGCTGGCATGGTGGTGCAGCGGTAGAGTTGCTGCCTCACCGCGCCAGAGACCCAGGTTCCATCCTGACTACGGGTGCTGTCTGTGTGGAGTTTGTACGTTCTCCCCGTGACCTGCGTGGGTTTTCTCCGGGTGCTCCGGTTTCCTCCCACACTCCAAAGACACACAGGTTTGTAGGTTAATTGGCTTGGTATAAGTATAAATTGTCCCTAGTGTGTGTAGGATAGTGTTAGTGTGCGGGGATCGCTGGTCAGTGTGGACTAGGTGGACCGAAGGGCCAGTTTCCGCGCTGTATCTCTAAACTAAACTAAACTAAAATTCTGCCAACATCAATGTTTTTAGCTTTGCTAAGTTGAGTGGATTTGAAAAAATCCTTTCCTTGTAAACTCCAGTTTCCTCTTGACCATTTAATTTAGCTCATTGATTAGTTTCTTGAAGTCTTCTGGGAATGCTGTAAAATTAGCTGAAGCAACATTTCTGGGTGTAATGTGAAGCCCATCACAGGCTGACCCCACCCTGGTCGCAGGGAGTGAAAATCTATAGGTGTTCATCTAATTACATCATTGGCACCAATGCAGTCGAGTAAATCAACAGGAGCCAGCAGCTGAAGGCAAATTCAACATCATTCTCTGCAACGGTGTAACTACCAGCACAAATCTTCAACTGATCTAGTTTGATGTGGGCCACAGTTTAAGAATAAGGGGTAAGCCATTTAGAACGGAGACGAGGAAACACTTTTTCCCACAGAGAGTGGTGAGTCTGTGGAATTCTCTGCCTCAGAGGCCAGTTCTCTGGATGCTTTCAAGAGAGAGCTAGATAGGGCTCTTAAAGATAGCAGAGTCAGGGGATATGGGGAGAAGGCAGGAATGGGGTACTGATTGGGGATGATCAGCCATGATCACATTAAAAAGGCAGTCCTTCTATTATAGATAAAGCTTATACACAATGGGATAGACTAGGAATTAAAACGCTTGGTGACTTGTATGAAACTGGAAAATTACTTTCATTTCAACAATTACAAATAAAATATAAACTCGGAAATAATCAATATTTTAAATACTTTCAAATATGCGACTATTTGAAAAAATATATAAAAGATCATCATAATAACCCAGCAGATGTACTGGACGAGGCAATGCAGATAAAAGCGGAATCAGCAAACTTAATATCATATTTGTACAATATTATCTTAAATGTACAAATACCATCTACGGAGGGTATCAGAAGAGACTGGGAACAAGAGTTAGCTATTAAAATTTCAAAGGAAAGTTGGAATGAATACTTATTAAAAGTACATAAATGCTCGATTAATGTAAGACACACTTTAATACAATTTAAAATTTTACATAGATTATATTATTCGAAAACTAAAATTCATAAAATTTTCCCAAACGTATCATCTATTTGTGATAAATGTCAATCCCAAGAAGCAACTATAGCGCACTCATTTGTCTTCTGTACAAAAATTCAAAAATTTTGGAATGAAATTTTTGAAATCTTTACAAAGTTATTTAAAACAAGACTGATACCCAAAGCAGAATGGATTATCTTCGGAATAACGGAAGATGATCCAGAACTAAATGTGTTTCAAAAGAAATTAATGGATTATGGGTTAATAACTGGAAAAAAGCTAATTCTAAAATTTTGGAAGAAGGCTCCAATACCAACTATAAATATGTGGATTTCAAATATGTTTGAAACATTACACCTTGAAGAGATAAGACTCCTCCTAGCAGGTAAACCAGATCACTTCCACCTGACGTGGTCTGCATTTATAGAATTATTACAAACATAGGGTGCAAAAGTACTTTAAAAAAATAAAAAATTGAGGTCGGGTAAGGGGGGATGATAGTTGAAGAGTTGGTATGTCCTATTTACGTGATGCTCAAAAAAAATATTTGTTTTTCTTTTTTTCTCTTTCTCTTTTCTTTTCTTAGGGCCTATTTCTTAACTCTTTTTCTTTTTGTTTTTAATTTCGCTCTTATAGGGTCTTCGTCCTTTTTTGTTGTTACATTTTCTACACTTTTCTACACTTGCACTTTTTCCTTCACTTTCTTCTCTCTTTCAATCTTTTCTTTCTCTAGTGTAAAAAAATAAATAAAGGGAGTACATTAATTGTAAGAAGATATAAATGACGAGTATTAATGTATGTGGCTGTGATGTAATGTACTTCTAATAAAAAATAAAAAAAAAAAAATAAATAAATAAATAATAAAAAAAAAGGCGGTGCTGGCTCGAAGGGCCGAATGGCCTACTCCTGCACCTATGGTCTATTGTCTACAGAATGGAAAGGTATGTGTCGGTCGGCTGATCTGTTAGTTTAGTTCAGTTTATTGTCACGGAGCAGAGTGGGTCACAACACAGCCAACATGAATATAGAATGTAGAACAGTGGAATTCATTGCCACATGCGGCTGTGGAGGCCACGACAGTGGATATTTTTAAGGCGGAGATTGATAGATTCTTGATTAGTACGGGTGTCAGAGTTTATGGGGAGAAGGCAGGAAGATGAGGTTGAGAAGGAGAGATAGATCAGCCATGATTGAATGGCGGAGTAGACTTAATGGGCCGAATTGCAAAGTCAGTACCCCGTTCCTGCTTTTTCCCCATACCCCTTGACTCCGTTAGCCCCAAGAGCCAAATCTAATTCTCTCTTGAAAACATCCAGTGAATTGGCCTCCACTGCCTTCTGTGGCAGAGAATTCCACAGATTCACAACTCTCTGGGTGGAAAACGTTTCTCCTCATCTTAGTCCTAAATGGTCGACCCCTTATTCTTAAACTGTGATCCCTGGCTCTGGACTCCCCCAACATCAGGAACATGTTTCCTGCATCTAGCCTGTCCAATCTATTAAGAATTTTATATGTTTCCATAAAAAAACATATGGTGCTCCTATCACTTATTAACTTATGAACACAGGAACAGGCCCTTCGGCCCACAATGTCCGTGCTGAACGTGATGCCAAGACTGCCTATCTGCCTGCACGTGATCCGTATCCCTCCATTCCCTGCATATCCATGTGCCGATCTAAAAGCCTCTTAAACACCATGATCGTATCTGCCTCCACCACCACCCCTGGCAGCGTGTTCCAGGCACCCACCACCCTGTGTAAAAAACGCCCACATGCTCGCTGGTTCTGATCAGAGGCAGGAAAATGAGGTGACATTATCTGCAGTTTCCGACTGGCACTATCTACAGTTTCTTGCACTGTTATGGTAACATTACAGTTATTCATTCATTGTATTTTTCATTTTTTAATATTATCTGTGTGTATTGCATTTACAGATCCTCTAAGCTGTTGTTAGTAAGAATTTAATACTTCTGTTGTCGGTAAATATGACGATTAAACCCTCTTGACGTGTTTAGATGGCTGCTTTGGAAGGTAGTCTGCAGGTTTAGATCAGAGTTTAGAGGTACAACACGGGAAAATGCCCTTTGGCCCACCGTCCACACCGAGCAGCAATCCCCGCATACTAGCACCATCCTACACACTGGGGACAATATATCATCTTCACCAAAGACAATTAACCGACAAATCTGTACGCCTTTGGAGTGTGGGAAGAAACCGGAGCACCTGGAGAAAACCCACACAGGTCACAGGGAGAACGTACAAACTCCGTACAGACAGCACCGGTAGTCAGGATCGAACCGGGGAGCTTATTTGGAGGTTGTCGTGTTTAATAGCCTGATGGTTGTCGGGAAGAAGTTATACAGCACAGAAACAGGCCCTTCGGCCCAACCCATCCATGCTAGCCCAAGATGCCTCGTTTAAGCTAGTCACAAATGCCCGTGTTTGGCCCATCTCTTGTTTATTTTGATATTTGTTAGAAGGCGGTTGTGGAGAGGGAAGTGTTAAATGTTGAACCGTGACTTCCTTGTCCCAGTGAAGTGCTGACTTGGGGGGATCTGGTAGAGGAGGAAGTAAATACAGAACTATAATTGCCACTGCGTCTGAGCCCAGGGAGTTCCCATCAGATCAGGCAGGGCCGGCTGGGAATACTGCAGAACAAAAGGTATTTGGCTGGAACCATTCCAAGTGTGCCTGCAGGCTAGGCAAGGTTAATAGCTGAACATGTAAGTGCAGCAGTGGGAGCATGAGAGGGAGGGTTCACCATCACCATGCTGATCCTGCAATGATAAACGAGCTGGGATTTGCCCGTGGCTCAGAGCGTTTAAATGCTCACATGAATGAAACGCAGGAAACTGGGCCGTAAGCTGGATAAACCGGCATGGTGCGTGAATCACAGCACACCCGCCCCTCACGCTGCCCACAGTCAGACCCACACTCCAGCTGGACAGGGCACAGAGAAGATTTGCTCAGGACTCGAGGGCCTGAGCTACAGGGAGAGGTTGAGTAGGCTGGGACTCTATTCCTTAGAGGGCAGGAGGATGAGGGCTGATCTTATAGAGTTGTACAAAGCATGAGGAATAGAGTCTCTTGCCCAGAGTAAAGGGCCTGTCCCACTTGGTGATTTTTCGGCGACTGCCGGCATCATTGACTGACGTATCAGGTCATCGAAAAAGTCGTGGCGTGATGCGGCGTGACGACGTGTTGACGCGCGGTGTCTCCTCAAGCAACATTTTTTTGTCACCGCTGGATTTTGAAATGTTCAAAATCTTTCGCCGCCCCTGATACGTCAGTAAATGACGCCGGCAGTCATCGAAAAAATCGGGAAGTGAGACAGGCCCTTAAGGGAATCGAGAACCAGAGGACATAGGTTTAATTTAAATGTTCGGCACGGACTTGAAGGGCCGAGATGGCCTGTTTCCGTGCTGTTATGGTTATATGGTTATATGGTTATAAGGTGAGGGGGGAACGACTTAATAAGAACCTGAAAGGTAACTTGTTCACACAGAGGGTGGTGGGTGTACGGAACAAGCTGCCGGAGGCGGTAGTTGAGGCTGGGACTATGGCAACGTTTAAGAAACAGTTATACAGATACCTCATAATATTGACAGGTTGTACCAACTGTGGCATTGTGGTGGAGAGCGAACAATTGTCGAGTTTCCCAGCGATCTAGATGTTTAGAGTTCTGAAGGTCTGGACAGAATAGATGAATTGTGCCAGTACGTATTAACAATGAACTGCAGATGCTGGTCAACCAAAGATAGATACAAAATGCTGGAGTAACTCAGCGGGTCAGGCAGCATCCTTGGAGAACACATCTGAAGAAGGGGCCAGACCCAAAACATCACCAATCCATGCTCTCCAGCGATGTTACCTGACCCGAAGATAGACACAAAAAATAGGGTAACTCAGCGGGTCAGGCAGCATCTGTGGAGGACATGGATAGGTGACGTTTCACAGAGTGCTGGAGTAACTCAGCGGGTCAGGCAGCATCTGTGGAGAACATGGATAGGTGACGTTTCACAGAGTGCTGGAGTAACTCAGCGGGTCAGGCAGCATCTGTGGAGAACATGGATAGGTGACGTTTCACAGAGTGCTGGAGTAACTCAGCGGGTCAGACAGCATCTCTGGAGAACATGGATAGGTGACGTTTCACAGAGTGCTGGAGTAACTCAGTGGGTCAGGCACAATTAGGCCATTCAGCCCATCAAGTCTACTCTGTCATTCAATCATGACTGATCTATCTCTCCCTCCTAACCCCATTCTCCTGCCTTCTCCCCATAACTTCTGACACCCGTACTAATCAAGAATCCATCTATCTCTGCCTTAAAAATACCCATTGACTTGGCCTCCACAGCCGTCTGTGGCAAAGAATTCCACAGATTCAACACCAGATGTTTCCACTAGTGGGAGAGTCTAGGAATACAAGTCACAGCCTCAGAATTAAACAACCTTCTTTTAGGAAGGAGATGAGGAGGAATTTCTTTAGTCAGAGGGTGGTGAATCTGTGGAATTCTTTGCCACAAACGGCTGTGGAGGCCAAGTCAATGGATATTTTTAAGAGAGATAGATAGATTCTTGATCAGTACAGGTGTCAGGGTTAGGGAGAGAAGGCAGGAGAATGGGGTTAGGAGGGAGAGATAGATCAGCCATGATTGAATGGCGGAGTAGACTTGATGGGGCGAATGGCCGAATTCTACTCATATCACATGACCTCATGACCTATGGCCCTCTGACTAAAGGGGTCCTGTTCAGATGCGGCCCTGATTAAATATTTTAGTCTCAGTTTTATTTGTCTGGTGTGAGGATATAAACGGATAATTTTGTGTAAGTTGTCTGCTCCCTGCCTCTGTGACCAATCAACTGTAAAAACAAAGAGCAAGGCAGGACATTGGAACAATCAGCCGGCACAATTATCACACAGGGTGTAATTGGCAATTACAGTTCCATCAGGCACATGCGCTGGTCACTCAACCTCACACCAAGCCCTCGACCGGAACCCAGCAGCGGCAGCTGATGGTGCTGGAGACGGCTTGATCAAATGTCCTTGCATTTGGCAAATAGAAGCAAGCGCTGGATAACAGAGGGCCCAGGGACAGCGTGTACCAGAGACAGTGTGTACCAGAGACAACGTGTACCAGAGACAGCGTGTACCAGAGACAGCGTGTACCAGAGACAGCGTGTACCAGAGACAGCGTGTACCAGAGACAGCGTGTACCAGAGACAGCGTGTACCAGAGACAACGTGTACCAGAGACAGCGTGTACCAGAGACAGCGTGTACCAGAGACAGCGTGTACCAGAGACAGCGTGTACCAGAGACAGCGTGTACCAGAGACAGCGTGTACCAGAGACAGCGTGTACCAGAGACAGCGTGTACCAGAGACAGCGTGTACCAGAGACAGCGTGTACCAGAGACAGCGTGTACCAGAGACAGCGTGTACCAGAGACAGCGTGTACCAGAGACAGCGTGTACCAGAGACAGCGTGTACCAGAGACAACGTGTACCAGAGACAGCGTGTACCAGAGACAGCGTGTACCAGACAGAGTGTACCAGACAGCGTGTACCAGACAGCGTGTACCAGACAGCGTGTACCAGACAGCGTGTACCAGACAGCGTGTACCAGACAGCGTGTATCAGACAGCGTGTACCAGACAGCGTGTACCAGACAGCGTGTACCAGAGACAGCGTGTACCAGAGACAGCGTGTACCAGACAGAGTGTACCAGACAGCGTGTACCAGACAGCGTGTACCAGACAGCGTGTACCAGACAGCGTGTACCAGACAGCGTGTACCAGACAGCGTGTACCAGACAGCGTGTACCAGACAGCGTGTACCAGACAGCGTGTACCAGAGACAGCGTGTACCAGACAGAGTGTACCAGACAGCGTGTACCAGACAGCGTGTACCAGACAGCGTGTACCAGAGACAGCGTGTACCAGAGACAGCGTGTACCAGAGACAGCGTGTACCAGAGACAGCGTGTACCAGAGACAGCCTGTACCAGAGACAGCGTGTACCAGACAGCGTGTACCAGACAGCGTGTACCAGAGACAGCGTGTACCAGACAGCGTGTACCAGACAGCGTGTACCAGAGACAGCGTGTACCAGACAGCGTGTACCAGACAGCGTGTACCAGAGACAGCGTGTACCAGACAGCGTGTACCAGACATCGTGTACCAGAGACAGCGTGTACCAGACAGCGTGTACCAGAGACAGCGTGTACCAGAGACAGCGTGTACCAGACAGCGTGTACCAGACAGCGTGTACCAGACAGCGTGTACCAGATAGCATGTACCAGAGACAGCGTGTACCAGACAGCGTGTACCAGAGACAGCGTGTACCAGACAGCGTGTACCAGACAGCGTGTACCAGACAGAACGTGTGCCAGACAGAACGTGTACCAGACAGAACGTGTATCAGACAGAACGTGTATCAGACAGCGTGTACCAGACAGCGTGTACCAGAGACAACGTGTACCAGAGACAACGTGTACCAGAGACAACGTGTACCAGAGACAACGTGTACCAGAGACAACGTGTACCAGACAGTGTGTACCAGACAGTGTGTACCAGACAGTGTGTACCAGACAGTGTGTACCAGACAGTGTGTACCAGACAGTGTGTACCAGACAGTGTGTACCAGACAGTGTGTACCAGACAGTGTGTACCAGACAGTGTGTACCAGAGACAGTGTGTACCAGAGACAGTGTGTACCAGAGGCAGTGTGTACCAGAGACAGTGTGTACCAGAGACAGTGTGTACCAGAGACAGTGTGTACCAGAGACAGGGTGTACCAGAGACAGGGTGTACCAGAGACAGCGTGTACCAGAGACAGCGTGTACCAGAGACAGCGTGTACCAGAGACAGCATGTACCAGAGACAGCGTGTACCAGAGACAGCGTGTACCAGAGACAGCGTGTACCAGAGACAGCGTGTACCAGAGACAGCGTGTACCAGAGACAGCGTGTACCAGAGACAGCGTGTACCAGAGACAGCGTGTACCAGAGACAGCGTGTACCAGAGACAGCGTGTACCAGAGACAGCGTGTACCAGAGACAGCGTGTACCTGTTGAATTGGAAGCAAATCTACATTTTCCGTAAACTTCGTCCTCTTTGATGTTCAGTTTTTCATGCCTTAGGGGCCTGTGGCCACTTGGTGATTTTTTAGGCAACTGCTGGCGACTGTCATAGTCCTAGCAGGTCTGGACTCATGGGCCTGTCCCACTTAAGCGATTTTTTGGCGACTGCCGGTGACTACGACAATGGAATTCACCGAAGTCAGCCCCGGCGACAACCTTCAACAACCTACGACAGCACCTACGTCAGGAGAAGACAAGCTACCACAAGCCCACGGTCGCCGACTGTCGCTGAAAAGTTTTAAACATTTCAAAGTCCAGTGGCGATTAGAAAAACGCTCGGACTCTTTGGTCGACTGAGGAGACGACTCATGGCCATACAGGTGACACTCCGGCGGCCATGTGGTGGCAGCCTAGTCGCTGGCAGTCGCCAAAAAAATCGCCTTAGTGGGACAGGCCCTTTACCCTTCCATATCTCTGTGTCTCCATCAAAGGACAAAGGAGAAAGGACATTTATTGTCACATACACCTATTGGTGCAGTGAAATTTGAGTTATCATGCAGCACACAAATAAGATAAACACAACACTATAGAAGTTAACATAAAACATACAAATATCCCCCACAGCGGAATCAATGTTTCCCACTGTGAGGGAAGGCACCAAAGTTCAGTCCTCTTCCTCTGTTCACCCGTGGTTGGGGTCTACTGAGGCCTCCGCAGTTGCCGCTCCGGCTCCCGATGTTTTAGGACCTCGAACGGAAGAACACCTTCAACGGCCCGGAGCCTCCGAATCGGCAGCTTCCTACCGGAGACCGCGGCTTCCGAAGTCCACAGGCCGGGCTGGGCAGAGATTCAATATTGGTGACCTTGGCGAGAGATCCCAGGCTCCGCGATGTTAAACTCAGCGCCGCCTGTGGCTGAAAAGTCAGCGCCGCCTGTGGCTGGAAGCTCCACAGTATTCAAAGTCGGCAGTCCCAGCACTCGGAGTCGGAGCTCCAACACGTACTGGGGTCGGAGCTCCAACACGGCGACCCCAGTAAGGCATCGCTCGCTCCGCGATGGAATCCGGTGCTGCGCCGCCGCTGCTGAAGCTGAGGCTCGGGCCGGTCTCCAGCAGGAAAGGCCGCGCCAATCCAGGTGGTAGGCCACGAGGGGGGGGGCAAAGATGCGGTTCGGAGAATAGTCACATCCTTGACGAGGAAGTGACTAAAAAAAAAGTTTTCCCCCTCCCCCCCCCCCCCCTCCCCCACATAAAAAAGACCTCCAAAAACAAACTTTAAAACAGACTAAAAATAACAAAAGAATGAAAGGACAGACAGCTGCAGGCGAGGCAGCCACACTCGATGGCACCACCACTCCCCGGACTCGAAGTCTGAAGAAGGGTCTCGACCCGAAACGTCACCCATTCCTTCTCTCCAGAGATGCTGCCTGTCCCGCTGAGTTACTCCAGCATTTTGTGTCTATCTCCGGTGTAAACCAGCGTCTGCAGTTCCTCCCTACACTGTGCACCATCCGCCCTGCTTTCACCCCTCTCCTAAAAGTCTTCTTGCTCAAAGGCAGCAGAAATTGGGCGGCACAGTGGCGCAGCAGGTAGGCCTGCTGCCTCACAGCGTCAGAGACCTGGGTTCGATCCTGACCACGGGTGCTGGCAGTGTGGAGCTTGTACGTTCTCTCTGTGACCTGCGTGGGTTTCTCCGGGTGCTCCGGTTTCCTCATACATCCCAAGGATGAAACCTCCTCTTGCAGACCACGATCTGCCAGGCCTTCCGTTCAGCCGAGCAAGGGCCATGGCCTCCTGACAATGTCAGCGGAGGCAATGGTGATACATTTGGAAGCCCATATCCATGGGGCCATTCGGCCCTTCGAGCCAGCACCGCCTTTCAATATGATCATGGCTGATCACACAAAATCAGTACCCCGTTCCTGCTTTCTCCCATATAACCATATAACCATAACAGCACGGAAACAGGCCATCTCGGCCCTTCAAGTCCGTGCCGAACATTTTTATTTTTATTTTTTTTAATTTTTTTTAAAATTAAAAATAAATACTTCCCCCTAGTCCCATCTACCTGCACTCAGACCATAACCCTCCATTCCTTTCCCGTCCATATACCCATCCAATCTATTTTTAAAGGATAACATCAAACCAGCCTCCACCACTTCCACTGGAAGCTCATTCCACACAGCTACCATTCTGAGTAAAGAAGTTCCCCCTAATGTTACCCCTAAACTTCTGTCCCTTAATTCTCAAGTCATGTCCCCTTGTTTGAATCTTCCCTACTCTCAATGGGAAAAGCTTATCCACGTCCACTCGGTCTAACCCGCTCATAATTTTAAAGACCTCTATCAAGTCCCCTCTTAACCTTCTGCGCTCCAAAGAATAAAGACCTAACTTGTTCAACCTTTCTCTGTAACTTAGTTGCTAAAACCCAGGCAACATTCTAGTAAATCTCCTCTGTACTCTCTCTATTTTGTTGACATCCTTCCTATAATTAGGCGACCAAAATTGTACTCCATACTCCAGAATTGGCCTCACCAATGCCTTGTACAATTTTAACATTACGTCCCAACTTCTATATTCAATGCTCTGATTTATAAAGGCCAGCACACCAAAAGCTTTCTTTACCACCCTATCTACATGAGATTCCACCTTCAGGGAACTATGCACAGTTATTCCTAGATCCCTCTGTTCAACTGCATTCCTCAATTCGCTACCATTTACCGTGTACGTCCTATTTTGATTTGTCCTGCCGAGATGTAGCACCTCACATTTGTCAGCATTAAACTCCATCTGCCATCTTTCAGCCCACTCTTCCAAATGGCCTAAATCTCTCTGTAGACTTTGAAAATCGTCTTCATTATCCACAACACCACCTATCTTAGTATCATCTGCATACTTACTAATCCAATTTTCCACACCATCATCCAGATCATTGATGTACATTACAAACAACAGTGGACCCAACACAGACCCCTGAGGCACCCCACTAGTCACCGGCCTCCAACCTGACAAACAGCCATCCACCATTACTCTCTGGCATCTCCCATTCAGCCACTGTTGAATCCATCTTGCTACTCCACCATTAATACCCAACAATTGAATCTTCTTAACCAACCTTCCATGAGGAACCTTGTCAAAGGCCTTACTGAAGTCCCTATAGACAACATCCACTGCTTTACCCTCATCAATTTCCCTAGTAACCTCTTCGAAAAATTCAAGAAGATTAGTCAAGCATGACCTTCCAGGCACAAATCCATGTTGACTGTTCCTAATCAGACCCTGCTTATCCAGATGCTTATATATATTATCTTTAAGTATCCTTTCCATTAATTTGCCCACCACTGACGTCAAACTAACAGGTCTATAATTGCTAGGTTTACTCTTCGAACCCTTTTTAAACAACGGAACAACATGCGCAGTACGCCAATCCTCCGGCACTATTCCCGTTTCTAATGACATTTGAAATATTTCTGTCATAGCCCCTGCTATTTCTACACTAACTTCGCTCAATGTCCTCGGGAATATCCTGTCAGGACCTGGAGACTTATCCGTTTTCATATTTCTCAAAAGTGTCCGCACCTCCTCTTCTTTGAATCTCACAGTTTCCATTGCTACTCTGCTCGTTTCCCTTACCTCACATAATTCCATATCCTTGTCCTTCGTGAATACCGAAGAAAAGAAATTGTTCAATATCTCCCCCATCTCTTTTGGCTCTGCAGAATTCAAAAATGCATCATTTGCATGTTCGCCTGCAAATAGATAATACCACTGTGGTGGCTTATATTAATCACATGGGTGGAATCAGATCTATATCATGTGATGATCTGGCCAATTCAATCTGGCAATGGTGTATCAAGAGAAACATTTGGATAACCATATAACCATATAACCATATCTCTCGATTCCATTAGCCCTTAGAGCAAAATCTAACTCTCTCTTGAAAACATCCAGTGAATTGGCCTCCACTGCCTTCTGTACCAGAGAATTCCACAGATTCACAACTCTCTGGGTAAAGAGGTTTTTCCTCATCTCAGTCCTAAATGGCCTACCCCTTATTCTTAAACTGTGACCCCTGGTTCTGGACTCCTCCAACATGAGGAACAGTTTTCCTGCATCTAGCCTGTCTCTAAGATCCCCTCTCATCCTTCTAAATTCTAGTGAATACAAGCCCAGCTGCTCCATTCTCTCAGCATATGACAGTCCCGCCATCCCGGGAATGAACCTGGTGAACCTACGCTACACTCGCTCAATAGCAAGAATGTCCTTCTTCAAATTTGGAGACCAAAATGGCACACAATACTCCAGGTGTGGTCTCACCATGGCCATGTACAACTGCAGAAGGACCTCCTTGCTCCTAAACTCAAATCCTCATGCAATGAAGGCCAACATGCCATTGGCTTTCTTCACAGCCTGCTGTACCTGCATGGTATTATAATGGCCACATACAGAGAAAAGCCAATACATAATAAAAAAGGAACTGCAGATGTTGGTTTATACCAAAGATAGACACAGAGTGCTGGAGTAACTCAGCGGGTGAGGCAGCATCTGTGGAGAACATGGATAGGTGACGTTTCACAGAGTGCTGGAGTAACTCAGCGGGTCAGGCAGCATCTGTGGAGAACATGGATAGGTGACGTTTCACAGAGTGCTGGAGTAACTCAGCGGGTCAGGCAGCATCTCTGGAGAAAAGGAATAGGTAATGTTATGGAGAGAAGCTTTTGTTTGCAGCTATCCAATGAAATCAAATTAGAGATTAGAGAGATTCCTTTATTTGTAATTCAGACCTTTCGGTCTGAACGAAATTTCGTTGCCTGCAGTCATACATATAATAATAAATGACAAAACACACAATAAACACAAATTAACATCCACCACAGTGAGTTCACCAGGCACCTCCTCACTGTGATGGAGGCAAAAGTCTTAAAGTCATACTGTACACAAGAGTACTATCAAGCCAGACACTGGTACAACAGGTAGTGCAAAGAGAAACATGTAGAATATAGTGAAACAGCATAATGGTGTTACACTTACAGTGAAAGAACTGCTCCTTCTACAATGAGGTAGGTTGGAAGATTGGGACTACACCCTTAGCTTACGGAAGGACCGTTCAGTGGTCTGATAACAGCGTTGAAGAAGCTGTCCTTGAATCCAGTGATACATGCCTTTCAAACTTTTGACGTTAACTATAGGCAGATATAACCAAGCAACTGACCCACTCAAAACTATTCCTATTTCCTCTTAAAAAGCGTTTTTAAAATGTTTAGTTGAATATTTGTTGTGAATGTCCTAGGGTCAGTGGTTGCATGTAGAAAGTCCCTGACCCAGGTATAGATGTGCATGTCAATGCATCCACTTTCCTCTGAGTCCCTGTCCCTGATTCTTTATCCCACCAGAGTGATGCTGACAGACTTTGACAGGTAAATAGGTTGCCTCTGTCATGGCTGTGCCGGCTTCAGTTAGAGAGGTGGAGAGACAAGAGGGGATATTAAACATGATTCACAAGCAGATGACCCTGCTAAATAGGTTGGGGAGGAAGATTGGAAGTGGCAAGGCTGGTAAAAAGGCACTAAGGGCTGTGAATAGTGCAGAGGGCCCATGCCTGCCAACACAATTACACTGCAAGCAAGGACACTGTAGATGATTCACTCCGACAAATACTTTAGCTGTTGCCTCTCCGGCTTGTTCTGAAACAGTCGCTTAGTAGTTCATAGCAGGATTAGTTCTCTGTCACAAAGGTGGACTTCTGAAAGACTAGAAGTCATCACCGCAGAACAGCAAGCAAAAACAAATCACCCCAGCCCACTGCGAGTGTTTGCTGCAGCGATCTGTCAGCGTAACGCAGCCTTCATGTTCATGGAATAACATGGTAAGAGGTATCATTGCACATTGCTTCCTCTCTCTCCTTGGGGAACGAGTTTCAAATTCCCATGGTGTGGGTGTGTGGGTGGTCAGAAAGTCCGCCAGCTCACCAATATATTCCAAACTCGACAAAATGGGAGTGGCTAGAGCTGCTGCCTCACAGCGCCAGACACCCAGGTTCAAGCCCAACCTCAGGTGCTGTTTGGATGGAGTTTGCACGTTCTGCCTGTGACCGCGTGGGTTTCCTCCTGGTGCTCCGGTTTCCTCCCACATTGCGAAGATGTGTGGGTTTGTAGGTTATTTGGCCTCTGTAAATTACCCCTAGTGTGTAGGGAGTGGATGAGAAAGCGGGATAACATAGAACTAGTGTGAGCGGGTGATCGATGGTCCTTGTGGACTCGTTGGGCCGAAAGGCCTGTTTCCGTGCTACATCCCTCTAAATAATATCTCGTGGTTCAGGACTTGAATTGTACGGAACTGAAATGACTCCTGGACATTTTACTCAAGTCATGGACACACAAACAGGGTGATCATTGATCGGATAATCGGATTTCATTGGCATTGCGTAGGTGTCTCTGTATACTGCCTCAGTGTACCACTGTTACACATGTACAGTATCTGAGATGCCTGTCTGATTTGTATCTAAGTGCTTATGTATATTGATACTGTGTACAAAATGAATCTCACTGAACCTCGGTACTTGTGATAAATAAACTAGCAATGAACTATACTGCATGGAAACAGCCCTTCAGCCCAACTTGCCAATGCTAACCAAGATGCCCCATCTACACTAGTCCCATCTGCCCAAGTTTAGCCCAGATCCTTCCCACCCTTTCCTGTCCACGTACCCCTAAATGCTGTCATTTCATCCAGATTAGTTTAACCCTCGTCCACATACAACTCTCCCGTGTAGGAAAGAACTGCAGATTCTGGTTTAAGGTAGACGCAAAAAGCTGGAGCAACTCAGTGGGACAGGCAGCATCTCTCAAGAGAAGGAATGGGTGAAGGTTAGGGTCAAGAAGTCTGAAGAAGGGTCTCGACCAGAAACATCACCCATTCCTTCACACCCTCTTGTGTTGGCCTGAACTACTGTAATGGAAGAATTCTCTCTCCTTTAGCAACAATTCATTGTTCCGTTGCCGGTAAACATAGACAAATGGTGCAGGAGTAGGCCATTCGGCCCTTCGAGCCATTTGGCCCTTCGAGCCATTCAATATGATCATGGCTGATCATCCAAAATCAGTACTGCGTTCCTGCTTTTTTCACATATCCCTCGATTCCCTTAGCCCTAAGAGCTCTATCCAACCCTCTCTTAAATCCATCCAGTGATTTGGCCTCCACTGCCCTCTGTGGCAGGGAATTCCATAAATTCACAACTCTCTGGGTGAAACGTTTTTTCTCACCTCAGTCTTAAATGACCTCCCCTTTATTCTAAGACTGTGGCCCCCTGGTTCTGGACTCGGCCCAACATTGGGAACATTTTTCCTGCATCTAGCTTGTCCAGTCCTTTTATAATTTTATATGTTTCTATAAGATTCCCCCTCATCCTTCTAAACTCCAGTGAATAAAAGCCTAGTCTTTTACAATCTTTCCTCATATGACAGTCCCGCCATCCCAGGGATCAATCTCGTGAACCTACGCTGCACTGCCTCAATCACAAGGATGTCCTTACTCAAATTAGGAGACCAAAACTGTACACAATACTCCAGATGTGGTCTCACCAGAGCCCTATACACCTGACAATTAAACATTCTTCACTGTCGACTCTTAAGCTCCACAGCTACTTTGATGCCTCCTTGCAGCATTAATAGTTAGACTTTAGACTTTAATGATACAGCATGGAAACAGGCCCTTCAGCCCACTTAGTCCATGCCAACCAACGACCACCCTGTACATGAACACTATCCCACACACACTAGGAACAAATGACATTAACCTACAGACCTATACATGTGGGAGGAAACCTGAGCACCCAGAGAAAACCCACGCAGTCACGGGGAGAACGTACAAACTCTGTACACTCAGCACCTGTAGTCAGGATGGAACTCGGGTCTCTTATTTATTGTACAAGGCATTGGTGAGGCCAATTCTGGAGTATGGTGTACAATTCTGGTCACCAAATTATTAGGAAAGATGTCAACAAAATAGAGAGAGTACAGAGGAGATTTACTAGAATGTTGCCTGGGTTTCAGCACCTAAGTTACAGAGAAAGGTTGAACAAGAAAGGTCTTTAATCTTTCGAGCGCAAAATGTTCGGCACGGACTTGAAGGCCGAGATGGCCTGTTTCCGTGCTGTTATGGTTATATGGTTATGGTTATATGGTTATATGTCAAGGGGGGACTTGATAGAGGTCTTTAAAATAATGAGAGGGATAGACAGAGTTGACGTGGATAAGCTTTTCCCATTGAGAGTAGGGAAGATTCAAACAAGGGACATGACTTGAGAATTAAGGGACAGAAGTTTAGGGGGAACATTAGGGGGAACTTCTTTACTCAGAGAGTGGTAGCTGTGTGGAATGAGCTTCCAGTGGAAGTGGTGGAGGCAGGTTCGATTTTTTCATTAAAAAATAAATTGGATAGTTATATGGATGGGAAAGGAATGGAGGGTTATGGTCTGAGCGCAGGTATATGGGACTAGGGGAGAATACGTGTTCGGCACGGACTAGAAGGGCCGAGATGGCCTGTTACCGTGCTGTAATTGTTATATGGTTATATGGTTATATGGTTATATGGCGCTGTAGGCAGCAACTCTACCCGCTGTGCCACCGTGCCTCCCTCTGTTGTGTGAACTCAACAGACGTTGCTCCAAGAACAGCAGCCAGACATTAATAGTAAGATTAAACGAGAACTTACCAGTTTGAAGTTTGATCTTATTTTTATGAGGAGTTACGATGAGGGATTACGTGAAGAGCCTGCCAGGGCGCATGCGCGACATATCTTGAAAGCAGTGGTGTGAAATCACAGATACGGTAGTCGAATTAACATAGTAAGATAAGAACAAAAATACCAGCTGACCTTTATAATAGAGGGTGGGCGTGGAGGGCACGTAAATCCCTCAACGTAACTCCTCATAAAATAAAGATCAAACTTCAAACTGGTAAGTTCTCATTTAATCTTACTATTTTACTTCGGAGTCACGTGAGTGACTATGTGAAGATTTTAAAGCTCTGTGATTTCATGCCACGGAACGAGTCCATGCTTCACACCCTGCTGTCGTAGACTGAGGAGGAAGTAGTTAACAAATCCAGACATGAATCAATTGTTAAAAAGAAGTGATTTATTAACACAAATTATAATAATGACCCCTGTCATTCGTGGCGTATTATAAAAACAGAACTCAAAATAGTCTCTGCAAAAGTCACAGGCGTGGCAACTGGCTTATTATAAAATTCTTGGAAGGTCTTCTCCCTGGACCATCCTGCCGTACCCAAGATGTGATCCATTGGAACCTCCATGTGCCGTGCTGCCGATGTGGCTGCAGCCCTGGTGGAATGAGATTTAAAAATATCAGTATCCACCCTGCAGCCCCAAAACCTGTCGAAGCCATCTAGATTAGTTTGGGTCGATACCCTGTTGTGAGGTCTTTTGTGGCTCACTAATAGTGCCAATTCTTGGCCTCTTACTTTAGCTGTTAGTTCAATGTAAAGTAACAGTTGATCTCGAACTGTGTATTGCAGAGCATCGCCAGCGTATCTTGCTGAGCCTCTGTCATTTCCGTGTCATCCACCGATCGGGCAAATGCTGTAATCCCAGTTGTTAAAAGTTTGAGGATTTTCTGCATTTGTACCTCCTGTGCCCTTATACCTGCACCAATATGTCCCCAGATGGAGGGATTCACTGCTGGGACATTCAGTGAAATACAGTTCCCTGGTGCCAGGTATTTTGCAGTGGTTTCATTAATTGCAAATTGATGGGTTGAAAGGTAGTCAATGCTGGCTGCTAGTTCTGTTTCAGCGGCTGCCCTGACTGTGGAGGCACCGTAAACCTTTTCACCATTCCCAGCATCTTCTCTTCTGGCACCCCCAGCACACTTGAAGTATCTTCAGCCAACCCTTTTTCAGCATCACCCCAGAAATGACTCCCAATGCTCCCCTCTGTCGAGGGAAATACATGTGCAGCCCTGAAAAAGGTACTGCCATGGGCTTCCTCGGAGGCCCGTAGTGACTTGACTCCTGCTCACGGAGTTCATCACGGTGAAGCAATTGCTCCACCAGCCGCTCCAGACGTGAAATGCGACCACTGTCGCTGTCTGCCGGCGGTGTTGCTCATGGCCCGACACATCGGAGTCCATGAGCGTGTCCCATCTATTGCCGTTCGTGTCAGCCTGTGGCGACCCAGGCTGCACAGGTGCCGGGACAGAGACCGCTGATCGCAAAGATTGCGATGCTGCAGTCGGCCGCTGCTGGCTCCTGGTACTTCGTGGTCCTCCTCAGCCAGTTTCTTAGAGGCCCGTTTGGATTTGGTACGGATCCTGTCCATCGTTGGTCTTCCTGGAAACAGAAAGACACCCGAGAAACGACCTCAGAGTAAGTAACTTACCTGTAGATCTCCGGTTTTGCTTACCGCTGCGGGGAACGCTCCTCCCCGCCTGTCGCTCTCAATGCGCTAGACGATATGTCGCGCATGCGCCCTGGCGGGCTCTTCACGTAGTCACTCACGTGACTCCGAAATAAAATTAGACATAAATCCCATTCCACATTTGCCCTTCAAGTCGAGCATAAACTCTAGCTTGGGTGTAATAACTAAGGCCTAGATATAGTGGATGTGGAGAGGATGTTTCCACTAGTGGGAGAGTCTAGGATCAGAGGTCACAGCCTCAGAATTAAAGGACATTCCTTGAGGAAGGAGATGAGGAGGAATTTCTTTAGCCAGAGAGTGGTGAATCTGTAAAATTCTTTGCCACAGACCAAATCAGTGGATATTTTTAAGGCAGAGATAGATAGATTATTGATTAGTACGGGTGTCAGGGGTTATGGGGAGAAGGCAGGAGAATAAAGGACAAAGGACAAAGGACATTTATTGTCACATACACCAATTGGTGCAGTGAAATTTGACTTGCCATGCAGCACACAAATAAAGATAAACATTAAAGAATTTAACAATAAACATAAAAACATCCCCTCACAATGGTTCCCACTGTGGGGGAAGGCAGCAAAGTCCAGTCCCATCCCCAGTTCACCCATAGTCGGGGCCTATTGAGGCCTCTGCAGTCGCCGATACGGCAGCCCGATGCTTCAGACCCTCTCGCCGGATGATGGAGCTCTGGCGTCGGGTGAACACTCTCAGCGGCCCGGAGTGTCTGGAGCGGCCGCTACCCTCCCAGGAGACCGCGGCTCCCAAAGTCCACGAGCCGTGCTGGTCGGAGCTCCGACTCTGGTGACCTCGTCGTGAGATCCCAGGCTCCGCGGTGTTTAAAGCTCAGCGCCGCCCGCGGCTGGAAGCTCCGCAGACCGCTGACCCCAGCTTCGCGATGTTGGTGCCGGCTGTCACAGCACTCTGGAGCTTACTGCACGGCGACCCGGGTAAGGCATCGCCCGCTCCGCGATGGTGCTTCAGCGCTGTGCTGCCCGCCGAAGCTGAAGTCCTGGCCGGTCCCGGCAGGAAGACGCCGCTCCAGTCTGCCCGTAGGCCGCGAGGAAGGGGCGAAGATAAGGCTCGGAGAAAAGCCGCAACTCCGACCAGGTAGGTACTGAGAAAATAGTTTCCCCCTAACCCCACCCCCCACCCCCCACATAAAAAGACTAAAAGACCTCCAAAACAAACACTTTTAACTAACTAAAAATAAAAAAGGGTGAAAAGACTAACAGCTGCTGGCAGGGCAGCCATACTCGACGGCGCCCCCGGGTTAAGAGGGAGAGATAGATCAGCCATGATTGAATGGCAGAGTAGACCTGATGTGCTGAATGGCCTAATTCTGCCCCTATCACTGATGAACCTTAACACTTAATGTAACCCAGACTTTACACTCATTACCCTTGGTGCCGAACACCATTTATACATTCATACACGGAGTCAGAGAGTGAAATAGCACAACGACAACATTCAATGTCTCACGTGATCTACCTCTGACATTTACCCAAAACTCTGCTTAATATTCAGCAAGATTTCATTAAATGTAATCTTTTCCTTACCAGCTAATGCCTTCAATTATCATCTATATTTGATGCGGTCTCAACTTTGTTTTATTTGGGGATATAGGTGACTATAGCAACATCATCCAGTTTACTAATTTAGTTAACATCAACTAGCTTACTAATTTAAATCCATTTACTCTGAAGAAGGGTCTCGACCCAAAACGTCGCCTATTTCCTTCGTCCATAGATGCTGCCTCACCCGCTGAGTTTCTCCAGCATTTTTGTCTACTCATTATCCTTAATATCTAACCTATTGCTGGGTTAACAGCACCCTTATCAGTAATCCCAACCCCAGTTTTAACCTTGTACCTATAAATATGTCAACTTAAATTACATTCCCTGTAACGCTTTGGGCCTCGGTACGAATGGTGGCGCAGCGGTAGAGTTAACACCCGGGTTCAAAGGAGCAAAAAGGTCCATTTGCAGTTGTGCAGGGCCCTAGTGAGACCACACCTGGAGTATTGTGTGCAGTTTTGGTCCCCTAATTTGAGGAAGGACATTCTTGTTATTGAGGGAGTGCAGCGTAGGTTCACCAGGTTAATTCCCGGGATGGCAGGACTGTCATATGCTGAGAGAATGGAGCGGCTGGGCTTGTACACTCTGGAGTTTAGAAGGATGAGAGGGTATCTCATTGAAACATATAAGATTGTTAAGGGCTTGGACACGCAAGAGGCAGGAAACATGTTCCCGATGTTGGGGGAGTCCAGAACCAGGGGCCACAGTTTAAGAATAAGGGGTATGACATTTAGAACGGAGATGAGGAAACATTTTTTCACTCAAAGAGTTGTGTGCCTGTGGAATTCTCTGCCTCAGAGGGCGGTGCAGGCCGGTTCTCTGGATACTTTCAAGACAGAGCTAAATAGAGCTCTTAAAGATAGCGGAGTCAGGGGATATGGGGAGAAGGCAGGAACGGGGTACTGATTGTGGATGATCAGCCATGATCACATTGAATGGCTTGAAGAGCTGAATGGCCTACTCCTGCACCTATTGTCTATTGACTATTGTCTGCATACGGCTGCTGTTTGTACGGAGTTTGTACGTTTTCCCTGTGACCACCTGGCTTTTCTCCGGGTGCTCCGGTTTCCTCCCACACTCCAAAGACGTGCGAGTTTGTAGGTTAATTGGCCTCGGTATCAAATTGTAAATTGCTATGCGAATTTGGAAACAATTAAAAAAGACATTAAAACTAGATAATTTATCACTTTTTCTTCCAATTGCGAATAACCCTTTGTTTAAGCCCTCATGGTTGGACAAAGGTTTCACACAATGGAAAAACTATGGAATTAAAAAGATGGGACAACTTTATAAGGAAGGCATTTTTCTTTCATTTCAGGAGTTGCAATAGACTTATGGACTTCAAGTAAATGTTTTTTTCAGATATCTTCAACTTAGAGATTACGTAAAAGCAAATACTCGAAATTTTAGAATTAGAAATTCAGAAATTTTTGACGACTGTTGGAATAAACATCCTAATACAGAAAAATTAATATCATATATATATAATTTTTATTAGACAGCGATATTCCATTGACGGACTTACACAGACAAACATGGGAAAAAGAACTAAATCAAATAATAACGAAAGATACTTGGGAAGAAAGTTTACAACACAAACATCAATGTTCATTAAATGCCAGACCCTCTAATACAATTCAAAGTAATACATAGATTACATTACTCTAAAACAAAATTAAATGAAATCTTCCCACATATCTCACCAATATGTGATAAATGTCAACATTTAGAAGCTAACTTATCTCATATGTTTGCAAATTGCATAAAAATAAAAATTTCTGCGTAAATATTTTCAGAATAATATCTAAAGTGACTAGCATTCAATTGGACCCGGATCCAAAATTAATAATACTAGGAACATTAGAACTAAATCAAACATTTACAACAACTCAAAGAAACTTTATTGATTTATAGTATAATAACTGGGAAAAAATTAATTCTAAAATTTTGGAAAGGCCCTATAACCCCCACAATCAAAATGTGGGATTATAGAAATGGCGGAGACCTTACACTTGGAAAGAATTAGACTTGTCCTGTTGGACAAACAGGAACTATTCGTTGGAACATGGTCTCCCTTTATTGACTATTTAAAGGGTCAGAATGGTTCAGCACGAGAACCTGACTAGCACTCGAGCCAAGGAATAGATGAAATGTTATACTCTGAAATGTACGAATATATCTTGAATGAAGTTTTTTATCGTAGTAAGTTATTCCATTCTTCTTTATTATCTCTTTCCTTTTTTTTTGTTTTGTTTTTTTTGTTTTGTTTTTTGTTTCTTCTCTTTTCTCTCTTTCTTTCCTTATTTCATCTATCTTTTTAGTTCTATTTAGTTTAATTTTTTTTTTTTTTTAAAGTATTGGAGACAATGTAATAATATTTGACAATATTATTAATTTAAAAATGTAAGACTGGTATCGATTTTAATATGATATGTATTTACCTCCAATAAAAATAATTTCAAAAAAAAAAAGAATTGTAAATTGTCCTTAGTGTGTGTAGGATAGTGCTAGCGTGCGGGTGATCGCTGGTCAGCACGGACTCGGTGGGTCGAAAGGGCGCCTGTTTCCATGCTGTATCTCTAAAGTCTACAGCTTACTTTGAGAATATAATGATTTTAAACTAGTTCTAGTTCAAACCTTATCTTTTTTCTGATGATCTTGTAATCAGGATCTATTATACCATCTGCTAGCCTGATTCTCCCTTCACTTATACCTCCGTCTTTTCCACTAAATGTAACATTAGCAAATTTGCAGATGACACAAAGCTAGGTGGCAGTGTGAACTGTGAGGAGGATGCTATGAGAATGCAGGGTGACTTGGACAGGTTGGGGGAGTGGGAAGATGCATGGCAGATGAAGTTTAATGCGGATAAATGTGAGGTTATCCACTTTGGTAGCAAAAACAGGAAGGCAGATTACTATCTAAATGGCGTCAAGTTGGGAAAAGGGGAAGTACAACGGGATCTGGGGATCCTTGTACATCAGTCTATGAAAGTAAGCATGCAGGTACAGCAGGCAGTGAAGAAAGCGAATGGCATGTTGGCCTTATAACAAGAGGAATCGAATATAGGAGCAAAGAGGTCCTTCTGCAGTTGTACCGAGCCCTAGTGAGAGGGGATCTCATTGAAACATATAAGATCTCATTGAAACATATAAGGATGAGAGGGCATCTTATTGAAACATGTAAGATTGTTAAGGGCTTGGAGACGCTAGAGGCAGGAAACATGTTCCCGATGTTGGGGGAGTCCAGAACCAGGGGCCACAGTTTAAGACTAAGGAGTAAGCCATTTAGAACGGAGATGAGGAAACACTTTTTCTCACAGAGAGTGGTGAGTCTGTGGAATTCTCTGCCTCAGGGGGCGGTGGAGGCAGGTTCTCTGGATGCTTTCAAGAGATAGCTAGATAGGGCTCTTAAAAATAGCGGAGTCAGGGGATATGGGGAGAAGGCAGGAACGGGGTACTGATTGGGGATGATCAGCCATGATCACATTGAATGGCGGTGCTGGCTCTAAGGGCTGAATGGCCTATTCCTGCACCTATTGTCTATACAACTGCAGAAGAACCTCTTTACTTCTATACTGAAATCCTCTTGTTATGAAGGCCAACATTCCATTAGCTTTCTTCACTGCCTGCTGTACCTGCACGCCAACTTTCAGTGACTGGTGTACAAGGACACCCAGGTCTCGCTGCACCTCCCCCTTACCTAACCTAACCCCATTGAGATAATAATCTTCCCCCTTGTTTTTCCCGCCAAAGTGGATAACCTCACATTTATCTATATTATACTGCATCTGCCCGCATCTGCCCACTCACCCAACCTGTCCAGGTCACCCTGCAACCTCCTAACATCCTTTTCACAGTTCACACTGCCACCCAGCTTTGTGTCATCCGCAAACTTGCTAGTGTTGCTCCTAATTCCCTCTTCCAAATCATTAATATATATGGTAAACAGTTGCGGCCCCAACACCGAGCCTTGCGGCACTCCACTCGCCACTGCCTGCCATTCTGAAAAGGACCCGTTCACTCCTACTCTTTGCTTCCTGTCTGCCAACCAATTTTCTATCCATGTCAACACCCTACCCCCAATACCATGTGCTCTAATTTTAGTCACCAGTCTCACGTGCGGGACCTTATCAAAGGCTTTCTGAAAGTCGGTGTTGGGAAAGATGCTGGACTCAATTATTAAAGAGGTAATAATGGGGCATTTGGATAGCGGTAAAAGGATTAGTCCAAGTCAGCATGGATTTATGAAAGGAAAATCGTGCTTGACTAATCTTCTGGAATTTCTTGAGGATGTGACAAGTAAAATGGATGAAGGGGAGCCAGTGGATGTAGAGTACTGAAGTAACTCAGCGGGTCAGGCAGTACCCTGTTCCTGCCTTCTCCCCATATCCCCTGACTCCGCTATCTTTAAGACCTGTTGTGAAAACAGTGATACTATTTTCTTACAAAACGGCCAGTAGAGTATTGCCATATCCAAGCCCATCCCCGATTAGTAAAGTGGACGGAAATAGTTCACTGAGCCCACACGCAAAGGTCACCATGTTTAGGTACCATTTTCAATTTCCAGTCCAAGCTCTTTTGGCATTATGAGTGGTACCTTTTCCATGTTTGTATGTGTGTGTGACAATAGACAATAGGTGCAGGAGTAGGCCATTTGGCCCTTCGAGCCAGCACCACCATTCAATGTGATCACGGCTGATCATCCCCAATCAGTACCCCGTTCCTGCCTTCTCCCCATATCCCCTGACTCCGCTACCTTTAAGAGCCCTATCTAGCTCTCTCTTGAAAGTATCCAGAGAACCGGCCTCCACCGCCCTCTGAGGCAGAGAATTCTGCCTGTCTGTGTGTATATATATATATATATATATATATATATATATATCACACAGACTCTTTTTCATTGATTAAATTATTTACAGAGTAGCATGTTTACATATTCTGTTGGGCTACTACAAGTAGGAATCTCATTGTTCTGTCTGCAACATATATGAGAATAAAACTCTCTTTAACTTCAGGCTGATTGTCCAGTGTGTGGAGTGGAACAAGACAGGTGTGCGGGTATTGTTGACCCCACTGCGAGGCAGCAATCCAGGAGATGTTCCACACAGGGGCCACCCCTCCTCACCTCAACCAGCCCATTCATTCATCAGCCGGTTCATCGCTCACTGCCCTCTAACCCTGCCAGCAGAGCTATGTGCTCAGTGCCGACAGTGATAAATAAACTTCCCAAAGTACTCCATCCAGGGGGAGTATTTGCATGTTTTATTTATTTTCTCCAGAGCCTTGCTTTCCTCTTTGATGCATCCGTCCGAGAGAGCAGTCCTTTTAATCCATATTTTATGCCGCTTACTTGACTATCCTCCCACAGAAAGTTCAAAGCAACGCTTGTCTCTCCGGTTTCAATGCTCAGTACGTTCTCTTCCCAAACCGTTGCTTCACCTGGGTGATGTTCCCATGCCTATGGATGGTCGATCATTCCTTTTATTCCAGAGATGCTGCCTGACCCGCTGAATTACTCCAGTACTCTGTTAAACGTCACCTATCCATGTTCTCCACAGATGCTGCCTGACCCACCCGCTGAGTTACTCCAGCAATTGGTGTCTATCTTTGAGAAGTGAGTGAAGCTAAACTGTCAAGATACTTTGCTTCTACTCACCTCTCCACAGGATAACCAATCTGGATAAAGTCTGACTATGAAGAAGTCTTGACGAAGGGTCCAGACTTGAAACGTCGCCTGTCCATTCCCTCCACAGATGCTGCCTGACCTGCTGCCTTCCTCCAGCACTGTGTGCTTGCCGTTGGATTAAGTAAATCTCTGCTCTCCACAACCTGTCAATTTTCCAACCTCGGGTGGGTTCTCAGTAAATTCATCAGGGTTATTGCTGGGCCTAGGTTGAAACCAGCATCTGCAGGTCCTTCCTACACACAAGGGCTATTGCAAAGTTCCTGCACCCTCGCTGTGCATTCCAATATTCTCCTCATCTGACAAATAGATTAGACCATAAAGAGTTGTACAACACAGCAACAGGCCCTTCGGCCCATTGTCCATGCTGACCACACTGGCATACTGGGCTAACTCCATTTGCCTACATTTGGCCCATAGCTCTCTGAAGCCTTCCTGTCCATGTGTTTTAAAAGTCATAAGTGTCTCCGTTTCTTTCTCTTCCTCTGGCAGCTCGTTCCAGATATGGACTACCCTCCAAGTAAACAGTTGCCTGAGGACCCTCTTAAATCTCTCCCACCTTGGACTCTCTAATTTTAGAGTCCTCTAACCTGGGGAAAAGACTGTGAGTGTTCACTTTATTTATGACCCTGAAGATCGAACACCTCAATAAGGTCACACTAAATCCCCCCAGGAACAAAAACAAGGGTTTTGTGACAAAGATCGCTCGATTAAGTATCTTCTCTAGCTGATAAAATAGTCATACAGCACAGAAACAGGCCCTTCAGCCCAACGTGCCCATGCCAGCCAAGATGCCCCATCTGCACTCGTCCCACCTACCCACGTTTGGCCCATACCCTGCTAAACCTTTCCTATCTCCCTACCTGTTCAAATGTCTTTTAAATGCTGTTCTAGTATCTGTCTCAACTATCTCCTCTGGCAGTATCTTCAGATCTTCTGATTTTGAGTATATTTCTGATCTGATTATGGTTAGGTATGTCACTATATTATAGAAAAATTAACTTGGTATTTTTAACATTTTCAATTTCAAACGTTCAATTTCAGCAGTTTAGAGCATACAACTGAACAGCACAAGAAAAGGCCCTTCGGCCCACAATGTCTGTGCTGAACATGATGCCATGACCAACTCTTATCTGCCTGCACATAATTAGTTCAGTTTAGTTTGGAGATACAGCGCAGAAATAGGCCATTCGGCCCACTGAGTCCGTCCCCTCACACTAACACTATCCAGTACACCAGGGACAATTTTCAATTTACAGAATCTAATTAACCTACAAACCTGCATGTCTTTGAGGTATGGGAGAAAACTGAAGCACCCGGAGAAAACACATGTGGTCACAGGGAGAACATGCAAACTCCGTACAGACAGCACCCGTAGTCAGGATTGAACCCGTTCTCTGGCGCTGTAAGGCAGCAACTCTACCCTCTGCGCCACCATGCCACCATTCACTGAATATCCACAGACCTATCTTAAACCCCACTATCATATCCACCTCCACCCCCACCCCCCCAGGATGTACTCACCACCCTTTGTGTAAAAACTTAGAAACATAGAAAGGTGCAGGAGTAGGCCATTCGGCCCCTCGAGCCAGCACCGCCATTCAATATGATCATGGCTGATCGTCCAGAATCAGTACCCCGTTCCTGCTTTTTCCCCGTATCCCTTGAGCTATATCTAACTCTCTCTTGAAAACTTGTCCCAAAGTCTTTGGTTGTAATAAAAATTGAAGTCAGCGATATAGTTGTGGGAAAGAATAGAGGTTAAGATGGGAGAGGGAGGAGCTTTAGATGAGCCCAGTGGACATGCATCAGTCACACAAAGCCACAGCAAGAGGCGAGCGAGCGAGCGAGGCTGGTTTTATGATGATCATCTCTCTTCCATTAATGTAATGGCTTTCAAATAGCCTCTCTCTACCTTTGGCGACTGTTTAAAATAAACAAGCTCACGCCAATATTTAAAACACACACTGAGGGAAAGATCTAATACAAGTGCATCAAATATTCGCAGGAGAGAACTGCCCATCAAAAATGCTACCACCGCAGCTCAAGATGGAAAGAGAGCGGGAGATTGGACATGTTTAAGAAGGAACTGCAGATGCTGGAAAAATCAAAGGTGGACAAAAATGCTGGAGAAACTCAGCCAGTGAGACAGCATCTATGGAGCGAAGGTATAGGTGACGTTTCGGGAGATTGGACATTGTGAAGTCAGCGATATAGTTGTGGGAAACATATTGGAAGAAAAGTTTGCAAAATACCAAACAAAGCAACAAAAGCTTTACACTGTACCATCAGCCACAATCGTCCCAGTGCCGAAGAAGTCTCCCATCACCAGCCTAAATGATTACCGTCCCGTGGCTCTCATTCCGGTAATCATGAAGTGCTTCGAGAGATTGGTCCTCCAGCACATCAAGGACTATCTCCCTCCAGACTTCGACCCCCACCAATTCGCCTATCGCCCAAACAGATCCACAGAAGACGCCATCACCGTAGCTCTCCACTCTGTGCTGAGCCACCTGGAGCAGGGGCAGAGCTACGTCCGGATGGTCTTTGTGGATTACAGCTCAGCTTTCAATACTATCATTCCGGACATTCTCATCGACAAACTGGTCACTCTCGGCCTCCCCACTCTCACATGTGCCTGGATAAAGGACTTCCTCACCAACCGGCCCCAGACTGTGAGACTCGGCCCCCACCTCTCCTCCACTCGCATGTTGAGTACCGGCTCCCCACAGGGCTGTGTGCTAAGCCCCCTCCTATACTGTCTCTACACCCACGACTGTAGTCCCGGCCCATAACAACAACCGCATCGTCAAGTTTGCTGACGACACTACAGTAGTCGGACTCATCTCAAGGGGAGACGAGGCAGCCTATAGAGAGGAAGTCCTGAAGTTGACAGCCTGGTGCTCAGAAAACAACTTGGCTCTGAACACCATGAAAACAAAAGAGCTCATTGTCGACTTCAGGAGGCACAGCACCGACTTAGCCCCCCTATACATCAACGGCGAGTGTGTGGAGAGGGTCTACACCTTCCGGTTTCTCGGCGTCCTCATCTCCGCTGACATCTCCTGGACAGACAACATCACAGCGTTCATCAAGAAGGCTCAGCAGCGGCTGCACTTCCTGAGGGTCCTCAGGAAGCACAACCTGGACTCCAACCTGCTGCTGACCTTCTACCGCTCGTCCATTGAGAGCCTGCTGACAAACTGCATTACAGCATGGTATGGCAGCTGCACCATGGCAGACAGGGAGAGGCTCCAGAGGGTAGTTAGGGCAGCACAGAAGATCATTGGCTGCCCTCTCCCCTCCCTGATGGACATTTACACCTCCCGCTGCCTCAGCAGGGCGAAGAACATCATCAAGGACAGCTCCCATCCTGCGTTTGGCCTGTTCGACCTGCTGCCCTCAGGGAGGCGCTATAGGTGCATCAGAACAAGGACAAATAGACTCAAGAACAGTTGCTTTCCAAAAGCCATAACCTCTCTGAACTCACACATGCATTGACTTCACAGCTTAACCCCCGGACTTCCATCTATCCACCTACTGTAATTTGTACTGTAACTGTAATTTTTAATATGTGCAATAACCCATACTGTATATAGGAATCCTATTTATTCACTCTATTTACCCATTGTCTTTTTATAGATATGTATATAGCGCCGCAGAACTGTGCACCTTATCCCCCCCCTCCCCCCCTTTTGTTTTGTTTTTTGTTTTTTGAACTAATTACTAATTACATGTCTGCACTGAGTACGAGCAGCTTTTAATCTCATTGTACATGTGTATAGTGACAATAAAATGGTATTCTATTCTATTCTACATGTGACAATAAACTAAACTGTAATGCTGGACTTTGCTCTCGTTCCCACGAGTACTCTTCTCTCTGTGTGTTATTTTCCAGAGGATGTGCAAGTTGGTAACTTGCGTGTTGCGTGCTGATTGAGAGTGCGGCCGGGCTCAGTGTGGTGTTTGTGTGAAGGGCTGCCTGTCGGGATGTGACAGGGCTGATGAATTGGCCGCTCTGTTTCCTTGCTGCTCTGAGCGACCGCTGCCGCATCTGCCACCGTCCACAATCAATTTCCCCGCCAGTAAATGTCCCCAGCCTCACTGGGACCCTGCACTTCCACAACAGTAGGTCAAGAAACAAATAGTTAATCCTGGATGTCTGAGGATGTGTGTCTCCGCCCCACCCCCCCCCCCCCCCCCCCAAGTGAAAAACTGGCTCGGAATATCAAATCCACAATTGTGAATTGTAGTTGAATTATAGAAAACGCAGACTGCTAGGACAGCAATACTTTGGGGCACAATTGTGATATTTGGTGAAGAGAAAGGGTGAAAAATTGCTTCTTCTGAATTAATTTCATGGAATTTAATAATGGAAGCAAATGGCCTCAATAAGATCATCCCTCGCGACCTTTCCTCACCGACAAGTCAGTGCAGAAAATTAGCATTATTCTCCCTCTTTATACAGCTTCAGGAAAGTTTTAACGTCCTCTCTATGTGCTCTATTGAGTATAGAAGTTGGGAGGTCACGTTGCAGTTGTACAAGACGTACCGAGGACCAGAGGACATAGGTTTAAGGTGAAGGGGAAACGATTTAATAGGAATTATTAAATTTTTCACACAAAGGGGTAACTTTTTCACACAAAGGGTGGTGGGTGTATGGAACAAGCTGCCAGAGGAGGTAGTTGAGGCTGGGACTAGCACAACATTTAAGAAACAGTTAGGTACATGGATAGGACAGGTTTGGAGGGATATGGACCAAACGCGGGTAGGTGGGACTAGTGTAGATGGGGCATGTTGGCCTTTGTGGGCTAGTTGGGCAGAAGGGCCTGTTTCCACACTGTATCACTCTATGACACTAAGACTAGGTTAGTCGGGAAGTGGTGTTGGGTAAATTGAATGGATTAAAGGCCGATAAATCACCAGGGCCAGATAGGCTGCATCCCAGAGTACTTAAGGAAGTAGCTCCAGAAATAGTGGATGCATTAGTGATAATTTTTCAAACCTCTTTAGATTCTGGAGTAGTTCCTGAGGATTGGAGGGTAGCAAACGTAACCCCACTTTTTAAGAAGGGAGGGAGAGAGAAAACGGGGAATTACAGACCAGTTAGTCTAACATCGGTAGTGGGGAAACTGCTAGAGTCAGTTATTAAAGATGGGATAGCAGCACATTTGGAAAGTGGTGAAATCATTGGACAAAGTCAGCATGGATTTACGAAAGGTAAATCGTGTCTGACGAAACTTATAGAATTTTTCGAGGATGTAACTAGTAGAGTGGATAGGGGAGAACCAGTGGATGTGTTGTATCTGGACTTTCAGAAGGCTTTCGACAAGGTATCACATAAGTGATTAGGATACAAATTTAAATCACACGGTATTGGGGGTTCAGTATTGATGTGGATAGAGAACTGGCTGGCAAACAGGAAGCAAAGAGTAGGAGTAAACGGGTCCTTTTCACAATGGCAGGCAGTGACTAGTGGGGTACCGCAAGGCTCAGTGCTGGGACCCCAGCTATTTACAATATATATTAATGATCTGGACGAGGGAATTGAAAGCAACATCTCCAAGTTTGCAGATGACACTAAGCTGGGGGGCAGTGTTAGCTGTGAGGAGGATGCTAGGAGACTGCAAGGTGACTTGGATAGGCTGGGTGAGTGGGCAAATGTTTGGCAGATGCAGTATAATGTGGATAAATGTGAGGTTATCCACTTTGGTGGCAAAAACGGGAAGGCAGACTATTATCTAACTGGTGGCCGATTAGGAAATGGGGAGATGCAGCGAGACCTGGGTGTCATGGTACACCAGTCATTGAAAGTAGGCATGCAGGTGCAGCAGGCAGTGAAGAAAGCGAATGGTATGTTGGCCTTCATAGCAAGAGGATTTGAGTATAGGAGCAGGGAGGTTCTACTGCAGTTGTACAGGGTCTTGGTGAGACCACACCTGGAGTATTGTGTACAGTTTTGGTCTCCAAATCTGAGGAAGGACATTATAGCCATAGAGGGAGTGCAAAGAAGGTTCACCAGACTGATTCCTGGGATGTCAGGACTTTCACATGAAGAAAGGCTGGATAGACTTGGCTTATACTCGCTAGAATTTAGGAGATTGAGAGGGGATCTTATAGAAACGTACAAAATTCTTATGGGGTTGGACAGGCTAGATGCAGGAAGATTGTTCCCGATGTTGGGGAAGTCCAGGACAAGGGGTCACAGCTTAAGGATAAGGGGGAAATCCTTTAAGACCGAGATGAGGAAAAACTTTTTCACACAGAGAGGCCAGCTCATTGGCTATATTTAAGAGGGAGTTAGATGTGGCCCTTGTGGCTAAAGGGATCAGGGGGTATGGAGAGAAGGCAGGTACGGGATACTGCGTTGGATGATCAGCCATGATCATTTTGAATGGCGGTGCAGGCTCGAAGGGCCGAATGGCCTACTCCTGCACCTATTTTCTATGTATCTATGTATGTATCTAGTACGGGTGTCGGGGGTTAATGGGGAGAAGGTATGAGAATGATGTTGAGAGGGAGAGATAAATCAGCCATGATTGAATGGCGGAGTAGATGATGGGCCGAATGGCCTAATTCTGCTCCTAGAACCTGTGAACATGAAAGATCTGATGGAAGTAAATCAATGAAGAGGCATAAAAATAGGAGTAAACGATGTTTCCAGTCAAGACCCTTCATCAGACAGACATCATCTCGACCCGATATGTCACCCATTCCTTTTCTCCAGAGATGCTGCCTGACCTGCAGATTTACTCCAGCATTTTGTGTCTATCTTCAGTGTAAACCAGCATCTGCAGTTCCTTCCTCCTGACATGCTTCTCCAGCACTTTGTTATCGAGTCATACAGCACGGAAACAGGCCGCTCGGCTCTACTTGCCCACACCCGCCAACATTTCCCATCTACACTAGTCTCATCTGCCTGCGTTTGGCCCATATCCCTCTGAAATCTTCCTATTTAAATGTTACTTAAACGTTGGGATAGTCCCTGTGTCAACTACCGCCTCTGGCAGCTGGTTCCATCCACCCAACATCCTCTGTGTGAAAAAGTTACCCCTTAGCTTCGCTTTAAATCTTTCCCCTCTCACCTTAAACCTATGTCCTTCCAAAACCTATCTAATGGAGATGATACCCTTTTAAATAAATGGATTAGTAGCGGTATCAAAATGATCAAAATAGGGAGCAGGAATTTCTTGCATTGACAATTGTCACCAATAAAAAGTGTCTTGGCTAATATTTGCTCTGTAAATGAAACAGAATAGCCTGCTGTAACATTGCCTCTAATTGTGGGACCACCCTGTGAGCTATTTATTGCATTGTTTCCCACTTGTAATCACAAAAAGTGCTTCCTTGGCTGGTCGATGCTCTGGGACTTGCTGTTATCTGTATCAGCATCTTACTCCATGTTTTTGTAAACCAGCCTCTGCAGTTCCTTGTGTCTAAATTATTGCAAGATGCGTTTTATTTTCTGCCTTAATGTTTCATTGCACTCGTAAACCTCCCGATGGAACATTCTAGAACAAACTTAAGCTGCTCAGGATGCAGTGAAGATTTACGAGGATGTTGCCAGGACTTGAGGGCCTGAGTTCTAGGGAGAGGTTGGAAAGGATAGGAGATTATTCCTTAGAGCGCAGGAGGCTGAGTGCGGGGTGATCTTATAGAAGAGTATAAAATCATGAGGAAAATAGATAGGGTGAATGCAGACTCTTTTACCCAGAGTAGAATAGTAAGATTAAACGAGAACTTACCAGTTTGAAGTTTGATCTTTATTTTATGAGGAGTTACGTTGGTGATTACGTGAAGAAGTCCCGCAATTTTCCCATTTCTTTACATAAGAAATGTACTGCTTTTGAGTACTCTTCCTCCAGGCTGCAGTGAGCATGTCCACAGTACGCCCAGACAGTCCTCGCCCGAGATATGGCCTTCTTAAAACCTGCAAATTAACAGATCCATACAGTCATATAACGGATGTTGCTCTCCAGTTACCCGATGCACCAGTAAATCCCTTCTTTTGGGGACCTCCGTCAGAGGTTGTGTCATTAATTCCAATATCAAAAGAAACCATGGCTGAGTAGGCCAGTCCGGTACCACCAGCACCCCAGAGGCGGCATCCTGCTTGATTTTGAGCAGACACCGACTTATGAGACAGAATGGTGGAAATGCATTAAAAAAATACATACCACCCCAATATAGCGAGAAAGCATCAATCGCTACTGTCCCAGGATCTGGTTCCCATGACACATATCTCGGTAGCTGGTGGTTGAGTCTGGATGTGAACAAGTCGATATCTGGCCTTCCAAATCTGACTACTATATCATTGAATACATCCCGATTCAACGTCCATTCTATGTTGCCATGGAATTTTCACGACCTGGTGTCTGCTACTATATTGAATCTACCTGGTAGATATATAGCTGAAATCCAAATATTTTTGGCAATACACCAAGTCTAGATTCGATTAGCCAATCTGTCACAAGACACCGACTTGATTCCACCCATGTGATTAATATATGCTATTGCTATAGTATTGTCAATTTGAAGCTGAACATGCAAGTTAGTTGTGTTAGAACAATAAGCTTTAAGCCCATAAAAACCTCCCAACAGCTCTAAATAGCTGATTCCCCATGTCTGCAGAAACAATGCCTCTTCCATATTCCATCTGCCTCCGCAGCTGGATGTCATATCAGTGGCACCCTCCTAGTGCACTGACAACAGTCTGTAAGATCATGGAAGGCTGTTCAATCAATACTTTGCTGGAACTACTGGAGACATGTTGAATCCACCACTGCAAATCAGAAGCAGTGTTTGTTGTTAACTGCATGGGCCTATCAAAATGGCTGCAATGCATCCTCAGTGCCTGTTCCTTTGGCCTTTTCTAGCTGCTGGTAGTGCAATGGCCCATACTGCACTGCCGGAAAAGCTGCCACTAATTTTCCCAGCAAGCTGGCCACCTGTCTAATTGAAGGTCGTTGCTCATTCAACAGGTTAATGCGACCGTCAATTAGCTCCACCCTTTTTTCCTTGGGCAAAGTTACTACCATACGAATTGAATCAATTGTGAAACCCAAATAATCAATTGTTGTAAGTGGTGTTAATCTTGATTTCTCTTGGATGAATTAAAACCCCCCAACTTTGAAAAGTGGATTTAACAACTTCCACAGATGACTCAGCTAATTCTGTTGTTCGTCCTATAATTAGGATATCATCCAGTTAAGCCATCACCACATGACCCGGGACTCTAAGTAGCCCCAGTATTGGCTTTAACAATTTAGTGAATATTCTTTCAAATGAACCGACACTGAGATAATATGCATCTTTCAGATCTATAGTTGCCATATAACATGCTCTGGAAAAAAGTTGTTTGGCAGTCACAAATGTTTCCATTTTGAAGTGTCTATACTGTACAAAAGGATTAAGACTTGTCAGATCCCACAAAAAAATCCTACATCCTCCGTCCTTTTTAGGTCGGGGAAAAATTTTAGACATAAATTGGTGGGCTTGATAAACCGACCTTTCAATTACTCCTTTATTACACAAATTGTCAAGTTCAACCTAAACCTCCATGACTTCTTTTTGTGAAAAATGGAGTGTTCTACTAGGAACATACTGGAGGGCAAATCACCATTTGGATCGAACTCAATTCGAAACCCTTGAATAATACTCAGAATAAATGGATCTGAAGTAATTTGTTTCCAATTCTTATAGAACAAATGTATCTGCCCCCCAACCTTTGGCTGTTTTGCCTTTAATATGTTCACATGAGAACCAGGGCCCACCTACCTCCTTGGTAACCTGAGTGACCTGTGGTCCCTGGTTCCTGGCGGGAAACCCCACGCTTGTCCGTGTTCCCGCTGCAGGGCGCCAACTGCGCACCTGCGTCGACAGCCGACTTGGTCCTGGTGTAGGCCCAGGATCTGTATGTCGTCTGTAGGGATACCTCCACTTCACAGACTTGCCGACCATCGTGTTTTGATCAACCCTGCTGTTTTTGCCTCATCATCCAACTCTTTTACCCGTTTCGCGAGGTCTTCCCCGAAGAGTAAGTTGGGTGGCTGCACGTTGCTGGGTTTACAGAGTGCTGCAAACTTGGGGTTGATGGTGGGCCGAATGGCACCCTTCCTGAGACAATTGAGCTCGAAGTGGGCGCTACATAGCAATCCCAGTGCCTCTTGATGCAACTCTGTCACCTGCCCTCCATCCGTCGTTCTTGCAAACGCCGTAATTCCTGAACCCAGCAGCTTCAAAATTCTCTGCAATTTTATTTTCTTGGGCTCGCATGCCCACGCCCATCTGACCCCATATGACCTGATTCACTGCCGGTGCTTTTTAGTAGCACACAGTTACTCGGGGTCTCATGCTTTTTGGCAGTTTCGTCCATCGTAAGCTGCTGGTGCTGATGGGAGACCAAATAGTTGATCTTGGAGGCCAGCTCTTCTCCCAGTATCTCTCCGAGGTGGAACATCTGGCAGCTGCCGTTCTTCGCTTGAATCGGCCTCACTGTCAGAGTCGGGGTCAGAACTCTGCTGACCCAGTGCACGCGCCTCATCAATGAGGGTGCTCTCAAGCAGCCCTTTACTAGGTGGGCTGGCCTGGCTTCTCCAGCCTGGCTCTGACTCCACTCCTCCCTGAGTGTGCCTTGGTTCGAGCAACCTGTGTAATAGGCATCTCCATTTGGGATATCTGCTCAAAAGCGGTATCCAACCCCGGAGGCGAATCCTCCCGACCCGACTCCTCTTCCATGGGCCTGACGGACTTGTGCGTTGCCTTGCGCCCGACTGGCGCTGGCTCCGTTGTTTTTTAAACCCAAGTCCACAGTAGCCACGCTCCCAGCCGGCGACTGTACAGGGGTATGAGGCAGCCCTTCACCTACCACACTTCCGCGGCTGTCTACCGGTTTCGGCGCCGCTCTTACCCTTGCCCGTCTTGTCCATGGCGCCTGCGAATCTGTCCAACAGAGCACCACAGCAAATGGACCAGAAACTCCAACAAAGTTTTTTCACTTACCTTGGAGTTGAAAATACCTACCACTGGAGGAGCTCTGCTCCTCACAGCCTCCGTGCGCCAATGCGACTGACGTAATGACGCGCATGCGCACTGGCGGGACTTCTTCACGGAATCACTCACGTGACTCCGAAGTAAATCAAGAACCAGAGGACTTAGTTACAGGTAAATGGGGAAGGAATTTATAGTAACCTGAGGGGTAACTTTTTCACACAGAGGGTGGTGGGTGTATGGAACGAGCTGCCAGAGGAGGTAGTTGAGGCTGGGACTAGCCCAACGTTTAAAATACAATTGGACCAGGTATGTATGTGTATAGGAAAGGTGTAGAGGGATGTGGGACTAGTGTAGATGGGCATGTTGGTAAGCATAGACAAGTAGAATGTATTGCTGAGAGAATAAATCACAGGCATCCTAATAACACAGAGGACTGTGAAAGTAACACAAAGTGCTGGAATAACTCGGCAGATCTGTGGAGGACATGGACAGGAGCTGTTTCAGGTCGGGCCCCATCTTATGTCTGTGGAGAACATGGACAGGCAGCGTTTCAGGTCAGGACACTTCTTACATCTCTGGAGAACATGGACAGGCGACGTTTCGGGTCTTACATCTTGAGTGATATGGAGACACAAGGAACTGCAACAGTGGAATCCTGAGCAAAACACAAAGTGCTGGAGGAACTCAGTGGGTCAGGCAGTGTCTATGGAGAGAATGGACAGACAATGTTTCAGGTCAGGACCCTCATCGATGTATTCCGCACCATGGTCTGAGCTGTTGAGTATATTCAACATTCTCTGTTTTATTTCTGTTTTCTCAACCTGGTTTATCTTTGCGTTTGATGGACGCAAAATGCTGGAGAAACTCAGCGGGACAGGCAGCATCTGTGGAGAGAATTGAATGGGTGACGTCTCACAGAGTGCTGGAGTAACTCAGCGGGTCAGGCAGCATGTCTGGAGAGAATTGAATGGGTGACGTCTCACAGAGTGCTGGAGTAACAGCAGGACAGGCAGCATCTGTGGAGAACATGGATAGGTGACGTTTCACAGAGTGCTGGAGTAACTCAGCGGGACAGGCAGCATGTCTGGATAGAAGGAATGGGTGACGTTTCGGATCAAGACCCTTCTTCAGACTTCAGACCGCAGCAAGAGAATCTTTGCGTTTCCCTGGTCTGAACTTTAACTGTTTCTCCTTCAACAGAAACTTCAAAACGTGAGAATTTCTCAAGTCTACTGCTCTTATTTCATTCAATGAAACACCATCTCTTTTCTATGAATAATATTCATCAATCACTTATCAGTACAATTTCATAAAAATATTCACAACTCCCATAACAATGTCCACAAAATTGAGCAGCACGGTGGTGCAGCGGTAGAGTTGCTGCCTCACAGCGCCAGAGGCCCCGGGTTCCATCCCGACTATGGGTGCTGTCTGTATGGAGTTTGTACGTTCTCCCTGTGATCGCGTGGGTTTTCTCCGAGATCTTTGGTTCCTCCCACACTCCAAAGACGTGCAGGTTTGTAGGTTAATTGGTTTGTTATAAAATGCCAAAAAAAAAATTGTCCCTAGTGTGTGTAGGGTAACGTTAATGTGCAGGGATCAATGGTTGGTGCGGACTCGTTGGGCCGAATGGCCTGTTTCCGCGCTTTCTCTAAACTAAACTAAATTCTCATTCAGAATCTCTTGACTCTGTCTTGGTGTGGTGTTACACTACCGCAGCAAGATAGAAACTGCTGGAAGAACCGGCAGGTCAGGCAGCATCTGTGGAGGCAAAAAGATATGGGCCTGTCCCACTTATGCGACTTTTTCGGCGACTGCCGGCACCCGTCATAGGTCGTTGCAGGTCGGCAAAAATTGCAAACATGTTGAAATTCCAGCGGCGACCAGAAAGATGCTACGACCTTTTGGGCGACTAGGAGACTACTCATGACCATACAGGCGACACCCCTGGCGACATGTCGTGGGATGAAGCCTGCATGGTCATGAGTAGTCGCCCAAAGAGTCATACCTTGTTCTGGTCGCCGCTGGATTTTCAACATGTTGAAGTTTTTCAGCGACCTGCTGCGAGAATGACGGGTGCCGGCAGTCGCCCGAAAATATTGCGTAAGTGGGACAGGCCCAGTAGTCGAGGTTTCGGGTGGGGACGGTGCTGTGGGACTAGTTGTGTAGAGGGGAGTGAGCCAGTGAGAGGGGGAGGTGAGGCAGAGTGGCAGGTGATCAGTGGAATCAATGCTTTACCGATGCTGCCCCGGTTTCCCCAGAGTTTTATGTTGATTAATTTTACATTCCTTTGGAAATTTAAGATAATGATTGTGCTTTATCTTCATGACTGATGAAGGCCACATTGTCGTCCATTAGTCAGGGTATTGATTGTAGAAGATGGGATGTCCCGGGATGGCGGGACTGTCATATGCTGAAAGAATGGAGCAGCTGGGCTTGTATACTCTGGAGTTTAGAAGGATGAGAGGGAAATCTTATTGAAACATATAAGATTGTTAAGGGTTTGGACACCCTAGAGGCAGGAAACATGTTCCCGATGTTGGGGGAGTCCAGAACCAGGGGCCACAGTTTAAGAATAAGGGGTAAGCTATTTAGAACGGAGACGAGGAAACACTTTTTCACACAGAGAGTTGTGAGTCTGTGGAATTCTCTGCCTCAGAGGGCGGTGGAGGCAGGTTCTCTGGATACTTTCAAGAGAGAGCTAGATAGGGCTCTTAAAGATAGTGGAGTCAAGGGATATGGGGAGAAGGCAGGAACGGGGTACTGATTGGGGATGATCAGCCATGATCACATTGAATGGTTTGTCAAGGAGGACTCTCTCTAACTTCTACAGTTGCACAGTAGAGAGCATGCTGACCGGTTGCATCGTGGCTTGGTTCGGCCCTGAGCGTCCTGGAGAGGAAAAGACTGCAAAAAGTAGTAAATACTGCCCAGTCCTTCATCGGCTCTGACCTCCTTTCCATCGAGGGGATCTATCACAGTCACTGCCTCAAAAAGGCTGGCAGTATCATCAAGGACCCACACCATCCTGGCCACATACTCATCTCCCTACTACCTTCAGGTAGAACGTACAGGAGCCTGAAGACTGCAACGACCAGGTTCAGGAATAGCTACTTCCCCACAGCTATCAGGCTATTAAACTTGGCTCGGACAAAACTCTGAACTTTAATAGCCCATTAACTGTTATTTGCACTTTATCAGTTTATTTATTCATGTGTGTATATATTTATAGAATGGTATATGGACACACTGATCTGTTTTGTAGTCAATGCCTACTATGTTCTGTGTACTGAAGCAAAGCAAGAATTTCATTGTCCTATCAGGGACACATGACAATAAACTCACTTGAACTTGAACTTGAACTTGAATGGCGGTGCTGGCTCGAAGGGCCGAATGGCCTACTCCTGCACCTATTGTCTATTGACGTTATGTTGCAGTTGTACAAGACATAGATGAGGCCATATTTGGAGTATTGTGCTCAGTTTTTGCCAAAGGTAGGATGTTGTTAAGCTGGTAAGAATGCAGAGAAGGTTGAACAGGTTTTTGCCAGGAGGGCCTGATCAAGAGGTGGAGGTTGGGCACGTTGGGACTTTATTTTTTGGAGTGCAGGAGGCTGAGGGGTGATCTTATACAGGTGAATCAAATCATAAAGGGAACAGATAGGGTGAATGTACAGTCTTTTACTCAGAGTAGTGGTGTCAAAAAACAGAAAGGACATAGTAATAAGGTGAGAGGGGCTTATTATGAAGCTGAGGGGCAACTCTTTCACACAGAGGGTGGTGGGTGTATGGAACGAGCTGCCAGAAGAGGTAGTTGAGGCAGGACTATAACAGCATTTAAAAGACACTTCGACAGGTACCTGGATAGGAAAGGTTTAGAGGGATATGGGCCAAATACAGCTGACACTAGTGTAGAATGGGCACCTTGGTTGGCATGGATGAGTTGGGCCGAAGGGCCTGTTTCTGTACTGTTTGACCCTGTTAGGATATTGAACTAACTACATCACATTGCTCCAGGGTTAGGCAGTGGTAGATGTGCACTGTGTGAGGGTTGAATGAAGCTTGCCGTGTGGGGAAGTACCAATGCCTCTGAAAGACCACACAGGGACAGTTGCCAGCATTCTTGAATCGCAAGTACCTGTGGAACAGGATCCTTGCATAGAATCATACAGTGTGGAAATAGGCCCTTCAGCCTAACTTGCCCATACTGGCCAATATGTCCCAGCTACACTCATCCCACCTGCCTGCGTTTGGTCCATATCCCTCCAAACCTGTCCTATCCATGTACCTGTCTATTTCTTCAACGTTGGGATAGTCCCAGCCTCAACTACCTCCTCTGGCAGCTCGTTCCATACACCCACCACCCTCTGTGTGAAATAGTTACCTCTCGGATTCCTATTAAATCTTTTCCCCTTCACCTTGAACCTATGTCCTCTGGTCCTCGATTCCCCTACTCTGGGCAAGAGACTCTGTGCATCGACCCCAGCGTTTCTCACCGGGGTTCCCCGGAACACGAGGGTTCAGCGAGAGGTCGCTAGGGTTCCCGGGAGAAATAGTGATAAATAGGCTAATCGTATGTAAATGCATTTTTGAGTCATTTTTGTGTTTAATTTCATATTTGTAATTTTATTATGCACCTACGGCATATTCTTGGAAAATTCTTGGGTATTATAATAGTCTTCAACCTGTTATATCATTTAAAAGTATAATAATCATAGGCAATATATTTAGCAACGTCTGTACGGTGCCAGTGTGGTCAGTGGACAGGAGCTGCAGGTGACGCTTGATGATACTCTGTGTATCATCAAGAGTAATAAAGACTAGACTAAGTGACCTGACACACAGGAGGCCCTGTTCCCCCAATGCAATATTCCACCACTCACCCATAGCCCCCAACTACACAGGCGAGGCTCATTTACCCTCAACCCCCAGCACTCTCTCCCCCTCCTCTGCACCCTCCCTCTTCTTTCCCCTCTCTTCCTCCCCTCCCCCAATCCCTCCCTCACCTCTCTCCCTCTCCCTCTCCTTTCCCCTACCCCCAGTCACTCCCTCCACTCTAAAGGACGAGAATGTCAGGGTGAGGGGCAGGTGATACTGCTGAACCAACAACACCTTGGCCCACACTCCATACACCCTGCAGAAAAACTTCCCCAAGTCCACCTTTTTTTTTCCCCGTGAAGTTAAAAGTGGGAGAGTCAGCAGGATTATGTTTTTTAAGATTTTTTTCAACAGATCTCAGCATTGGGAGACTGTCAGCCTGTGAAATCCGTCCTTAATGCAGTGTAAGATTGGATTGCCACTGCCCCATGACACCAAATGTGCAATTTGCACAATATTCTGAAATATAAGTCTGAAATCTCTTAACTTGATATATTGCCTGTGCTTTCGCCAGCAAACTTTCTCCATCCCCCCGTGTCTTTTGATTTCCATTGAATATTTCAGACTTTTTTTAACCGATTATATATACATTTAAAAACGATTCTGAGTCCCCGCTCTGTCAGATGGTGTGGGAAGTCCGGCACACAAGACAACCTTTGTCCTGTCATTTTGGAGATTCAGGCTGGTGTTATGGTGTGCGTTAGCAGATAAAGCTGGACACTTCTTTGTTGAGTCAAGTTTGCAAAATGCACTATTATATTCATCAATTTTTGCGTTGGAAGAAGAATCTAGAAGGGTTGTTTGTATCATGGCAATGAAGTATTTCTGCAATTAATTGTTTTTTATAAGATACAGCATGGAAACAGCCACTTCGGCCCACCGAGTCCATGCTGACCATCTATCACCCGATCACACTAGTTCCATGTTATCCCACTTTCTCATCCACACCCTGCACACCAGGGGAAATTTTCAGAGGCCAATTAACCTACTCCCATCAGGTAAGAGGTACAGAAGTGTGAAAACGCACTCCACCAGATTCAGGGACAGTTTCTTCCCAGCTGTTATCAGGCAACTGAACCATCCTACAGCAACCAGAGAGTAGTCCTGAGCAACTCATTGGAGCCCCTCGGACTATCTTTAATCAGATCTTAGTGGACTTTATCTTGCACTAAACGTTAGTCCCTTCATCATGTATCTGTACACTGTAAATGGCTGGATTGTAATCATGTATTGTCTTTCCCCTGACTGGTTAGCACGCAACAAAAGCTGTTCACTGTAAAGTCCTGTATCTCCAAAGTCTACAGTCTAAAGTTGACCATTGATCACGGCCCCTCACCTAATGTCAATTGCCCTCTTGTGCTTTCATTACTGTGCTTCCCACGTCTGCCATTGCCCCCTCCTGTTTCTACACATGACAATAAACTAAAGGAGAGTAAACTACAAACCTGGGAGGAAACCAGAGCACCCAGAGGAAACCCACGCGGTCACAGGGAGAACAATCTCCGTATAGACAGCAAAGCTTTTCACTGCACCTCGTTATACGTGACAATAAACTGAACTGAACCTGTAGTAAGGATCGGGTCGCTGTCGCTGGGAGACAGTGGCTCTACCCGCTGTACCACTGTGCCGCCCCTTTTTTTCTTTAATTAGCCTCTTAATTTTTATTTCGCCACAAACCTTGTCAAAGTCAGAGAGAACTCAAAGATTATTATATACCATTATTGCAATCAAACTATACCATCAGTGTTTGGCAGAGACAACAAGGCGGTGCAACGGGTAGAGTTGCTGCCTCACAGCGCCAGGGACCCGCGTTCCATCGTGACTACCGGTGCTGTCTGTACAGAGTTTGTACGTTCTCCCTGTGTCCTGCGTGGGTTTTCCTCAGGTACTCCGGTTTCCTCCCACATCCAAAGGCGTGCAGTTTACAGGTTAATTGGCTCACTCTAAATTGTCCCTAGTTCGTATAGAACTAGTGTACAGTGATAGCTGGTTGGCATGGATATGGTGGGCCGAAGGGCCTGTTTCCATATTGTATCTTTAAACGAATGGATGGTTAATTTAAAAAATAATGACTATATTACGTCTTAATCAGCATCTCTGGAGGACATGGATAGGTGATGTTTCACAGAGTCCTGGAATAGCTCACGTCACCTATCCATGTTCTCCACAGATGCTGCCTGACCCGCTGAGTTACTCCAGCACTCTGTGAAACGTCACCTATCCATGTTCTCCACAGATGCTGCCTGACCCGCTGAGTTACTCCAGCACTTTATGTTCTGCACAAGATTCCAGCACCTGCAGTTGCTTGTCTAATTTAGTTTAGTTTAGAGATATAGAACGTAAACAAGCCCCTCCGCCCACCAAGTCCACGCCGCCCAGCGATCTCCGCACACTAACACTATTCTACACAATAGGGACAATTTACAATTAGACCAAACCAATTAACCTACAAACCTGCACATCTTTGGATTAGACCTGACACTATCCTGCACACAAGCCAACTTGTAGGATTTTGGATTAGTCCTTCTTGGAATATTTTCTTGTGATATTGTTCAACACCACATATTGTGTCAACATGTTACATCAGTGTTGTATGAAACGTTCTGTCAAGCATTCAAAACACATGGGATGGATTAAGTACCTTGTGTAATTACAGCAGTCAGACTAAAGACTTATCAACATGGAACATTTGATGGTGTTGGTGTGAAAACAATGTGAGAATACTTCCTCGTTGAATCAGAGAGCAGCTAAAGGCATTGCAGAAACCTGACCAGTAAGCACTAACAAGGTGTTGAATCAAGAATAAAAACTCAAATAGGGGCCAGGCCAATCAGTCGGTCAAAGATGTTTAAAAAATGTTCCAATGTATGTACATTAATTTTATTCATAGACTGATATTCAAATCTAAATGTGTTTCACTGCAGTCGCACAGTAAAGAATAATGCAATGAACTGGATTTCATTAGCTGCTGTCCTCTGGGTGTGAGGGGATCATTTTTAACGTTGATGTATTATTTCTGAACTCCCCTGGTGTTTATAACACCTGCCGTGAACAGATATAACAGCAAGAGACGACATCTTTAGCACCAGCAGCATCTTTCAGTAGAGAATAATTTTATATCCCTAACCGATTACGAGGCAGTAATTTTATCCAGGGTTCAGTCCACATCATAATTGGAGAGGTTTAGAACTGGCACCTAAATCCAGCAGTGGGATTACTCTCGGAAATTATCCCAGTTATCTGGGGTTTTTTCCATGGCGCATGGCGGTGCCTTCCATTCAGTCCCTTTTTGCTGAGGGCTATATTGTCAAGATTAAGGGCTTGGAATTCCACTGATGCTGGGATCTTGCATTTATATAGTGTCTTGCTTGACCCCAGGACACTCTGAAACGCTCTGCAGCCACAGAAGTAGTTTTGAAGTTTAATTACCTTACCACTGGGGACTGCAGCTGCTAACTTACACACGGCAGTCTCTCACAAACGGTGATGTTGGAATGGGCAGCTCATCTCCTTTTCATTAAGTAATGTTCACTGATGGGTAAACATTGATCCAGGGTGCCAGGGACAGCTCCTCTAATCTTCTTCTAAACCGTTCCATGGAGTTACAAGGAACTGCAGATGCTGGAATCTTGTGTAAAACTCAAAATGCTGGAGGAACTCAGTGGGCCAGGCAGCGTCTGTGGAGGGAATGGACAGATGACTTTCTGGGTTGGGACTCATCTTCAGTCTCCATGGAGTTTACATAGAAAAACATACAAATATAGAACATTAGGTGCAGGAGTAGGCTATCCGGCCCTTCGAGCCAGCACCGCCATTCAAAATGATCATGGTTGATCATCTAAAATCAGTATCCCATTCCTGCTTTTTTCCCATATCCCTTTTATTACCATATTACTTTAGGTTTAGGTCGACTATTATTCATGATCATGTTATTTGAGCAGAAATAGGCCATTCGGCCCATTAAGTTTACTCCGTCATCCAATCATGGCTGATCTATCTCTCCCTCTCAACCCCATTCTCCTGCCTTCTCCCCATAACCCCTGACACCCGTAATCTATATTACTAAAAGTCTGATCTTGACCGCTTTTGGCTCACTGTGCTGTGATTTCCGAGAGAACGCCGCTACCTATGGCCGTCATTTTTGGCCACCTCGCTCAGAGCCCCCCTCCGCCTTCCTGGACCAGAGGATTTTTCCCATCGATGAAAAATCAGAGAGATATTAATGTGTTTTTTTTTAATTGCCATTCTCTCTGCTGCCCCTGCTGGAGGAAGGGGGAGGGACTATAAAACCAGGAAGTGGTGTGCCTCACTCAGTCTCTGCAAGATGGAGGAAGCCAGAAGGTCACGTCTCTCTGAGCTCCGAATAACACTGAACACATGTCTCCTCAACTGTGAGTGCCCTTAATGTGGTTTGAAAATGAAAATATGGTTGGTTTGAAGTAAAAAGGCACTGCCTGCAAATGGTTGTTTGGGGGGTTTGGGTTGTAGTGAAAAGGCACTGCCTGCAAATGGTTGTTTGGGGGGGTTTGGGTTGAAGTGAAAAGGCACTGCCTGCAAATGGTTATTTGGGGGGGTTGGGTTGAAGTGAAAAGGCACTGCCTGCAAATGGTTGTTTGGGGGGGTTGGGTTGAAGTGAAAAGGCACTGCCTGCAAACGGTTGTTTGTCTAAAATTGACAACTTCCTATATTAATTTTAGATAAAAACGCTACCACTTACGACTGTGATTTTTGGCCATCTTACTCAGTTCCCCTCCGCTCATCAGGTGCAGAGGATTCTTCCAATCAATGAAAAACAAAAGTGTTATTAGTGTTTAAAAAATGTTGAGAATCTCTCTCCTATCAATCACGCCATGAAGGCCACACCTTTTCCGGTGGGAGGGGGAGGGATTATAAAACACGGAAGTGTGGGTGTGGCTCAGTCTCTGCATGATGGGGGAGGGAGAGGTCACGACTCTGTCTGAGCTGTGAATCAACTGAACACACTGAATGTCTACTGAACTGTGAGTGTGGTGTTTCGTGTGGTTTTATGGTGGTTTTTATGGTGGTTTCACCCTGCTTGAAATAGTATGAAACTGCATTTGAATGTGGTGGCCTTGCACCCTGCATGAAATGGTATGAAACTGCATTTGAATGTGGTGTCGTTGCACCCTGCATGAAATGGTATGAAACTGCATTTGAATTTGGTGGCCTTGCACCCTCCTTGAAATAGTATGAAACTGCACTTGAATTTGGTGCCTTGCACCCTGCTAGAAGTGGTTGGAAACTGCACTTGAATTCGGTGGCCTTGCACCCTGCTTGATGTGGTAGGAAACTGAACCTGAATTTGGTGGCCTTGCACCCTGCTTGAAATGGTAGGAAAATGGATTTGAATTTGGTGGCCTTGCACTCTGCTTGAAATGGAATTTCAAGGAATAGCCGTGAGTCAACTGCCAGCCCACCAGCCATGAGTGAGCTGCCAGCACATCAGGCTTGGGGGACTGAGCCACCAGCCCAAGAATCCATTGGCCCACAATGTCCATACTAGCCCTCTGGAGACCAGTAGTCCCTGCAGCCAACAACACCCATACCAGCGCTCCAGAAAGCCCCCCCCCCCACTGGCCACCAATATTGGAATTGGTGGAGAGGTGGAATATTGCGTCTGGGGACCAGCCCTCCCGTGTGAGCATGGGACCCAACGGGTCCCACTTAGTCTAGTAATCTATCAATCTCCACCTTAAAATCTCCACCACCATCTGTGGCAATGAATTCCACAGATTGACCATCCTCTGACTAAAGAAATTCCATTTCATCTCCTTTCTCACGGTACATCCTTTAATTCTGAGGCTGTGCGCTCTGGTCGTAGACTCTCCCACTTGTGGAACCATCCTCTCCACATCCACTCCATTATTGTCACGTGTACCGAGGTACAGTTAATAGCTTTTGTTTGAGTACTATCCAATCAAATCAGATCATACTAGACATGAATACAATCAAGCCAAACTCCAGTACAATATGAAGAACAAAGAGAAAAATACCAGTGCAGAATATAGTTCTCAGCGATGTAGTGTAACAGTTCCAGAGACAAACCTCAATGTCCGCAATGGGGTGAGTTGGAAAATCAGGACAGTACCCTAGCTTATGGAAGGACCGTTGAGACGCCTGATGACAAAGGGGAAGAAGCTGTTCCTGAGTCTGGTGGTGCGCGCTTTCAAGCTTCTGTACCTTCTGCCGGATGGGAGCGGAGAGAAGAAGGAATGACCAGGGTGGGACAAGTCTTTGATTATGTCGGCTGCTTTCCTGAGGCAGTGTGAAGTGTAGATGGAGTCGATAGTGGGGAGTGTGGTCTGTGTGATGGACTGGGCTACATCTACAATGGTGAGGAGTGTGGTCTGTGTGGGACTGGGCTACATCGACAATGGTGGGGAGTGTGGTCTGCATTTGGCCCATATATCTCTAAACCTTTCCTATCCATGTATCTGGCTAAATCTTTCTTAAACATTGCATTTAACTCGCTCCTCCAGCAGTTTGTTCCATACACCCACTGCCATTAGTGTAAAAAAGTTACCCCTCAGGTTCCTATTAAATCTTTCTCCCTCAGCTCAAACCTATGTCCTCTGGATCTCGATTCCCCTACTCTGGGCAAGAGACTGTGCGTTAACCCAATCTATTCCTCTCATGATTTTGTACATAATGTACAATGTAATGGATGAAGGCAGACACAAAATGGTGGAGTAACTCAGCGGGACAGGCAGCATCTCTGGAGAGAAAGGAATGGGTGATGTTTTGGGTCGAGACCCTTATTCAGTCTCCAGCATTTTGTGTCTACCTTTGATTTAAACCGATCTGCAGTTCTTCCCTACAAAATGTAATGAATGGATGCATTGGACTGAAGGGCCTGATTCTGTCCGCACTGTATGACTCTATGATTCTAAGCCACATACAAAACCTAGCGCAGAATTGTGAACAATGATGGGTGGTCTGAATTTTAGAAAGAGGACACCCTCGGCTTTCAGGCTGGGGCGGAACCAAACGTTTTTCATTTGTTTGAACAAATCCCTTTTCAATATTTAAGGAATTAACTGGATTTAGTGCCTGCACTTAATGCGTGTTTTAGCACAGTGACACTCCACTTTCTCAGAGCAGTGAGGATTAAATCAAATTACTGCAGCACGGAGGTATGGTTCTTGCCGCTGGTCAGCAAAAATACTGAAAACATATTTCTTATATTTTTGTATGACGCAGAAAGAGATTGTTCAGCCCATTGGAACATTCCCAGTAAGCCCACCACCCAAGTTATTTACCTGAAAACTATTCTCTCTCATTGGCCCTCCCCCCCCTCCCCCCCGATCTTCCTCCCAGCCACTGAGACCAGGGACAATTTACAGGGACAGTTAGCCTGGTAATATAAGGGGAAAAACAAAGGAAGTAATCAACGGGTCAGGCAACATCCATGGAGAGAATGGACAGGTGACATTTCAGGTTGGGGCCCTTCTTCAGACTGGAGCAAACTTATTCACAGTACCCATACTATCAGGAGATTGTGTCGTGGAGCAGTAAAATGAGACACAAGGAACTGCAGATGCTGGAATCTTAAGCAAAGTGCAAAGTGCTGGAGGAACTCAGTGGGTTAGGCAGCATCTGTGGTGGGTATGGATAGATTCGGACGTGGACTCGCTGGTCTGCAGAGCCTGTATCTGCGCTGAATCTCCAAACTGACCTGAACCGCCAGCATTTTCCTCTGTCTTAGACCAATTTAGATCATGATTAAAACTTAGTTAAACATCCTCCAACTGTGCATTTTTCTTCAAAGGGAAATTTAAAGTGCTTTGATGACAAAAAAATATTGTTCATTTGACAAGAATTAAATTAAATGTGTGCATCATTGATATTGTAAAATTCCTTCAGAGAGGACAATGAATGTGAGGACATTTAACAAGAACCAGCTTCGATTACCATTTCCTCAGCAAATACTGTCCATTCATCCTGCCTGTGGTACTGAAGGCAATCGTCTTAGTATTGCAGACATCCGTTACACGTACACCTCCTATTGACGTTCATCTCCCAACTAATGACTATCCTTCCCCAAAACACTTCTTGGTCTTAGTTTCTTTTCAGAAAGCCTCATCAATAACAGGCCGCATAATCGAAGACCTCCTGCAATTTTAGTTTTAGTTTTAGAGATACAGCGTGGAAATAGAGATGGGATCTGTGTTCCTCCGCTGAGGTGGTGCCTTTCTTCAACATGTTTCCATTTTTTTGTTTAGTTTAGTTTAGAGATAATAGACAATAGACAACAGGTGCAGGAGTAGGCTATTCAGCCCTTCGAGCCAGCACCGCCATTCAATGTGATCATGGCTGATCATCCCCAATCAGTACCCCGTTCCTACCTTCTCCCCATATCCCCTGACTCCGCTATCTTTAAGAGCCCTATCTAGCTCTCTCTTGAAGGTATCCAGAGAACTGGCCTCCACCGCCCTCTGAGGCAGAGAATTCCACAGACTCACAATTCTCTGTGTGAAAAAGTGTTTCCTCATCTCCATTCTAAATGGCTTACCCCTTATTCTTAAATACGGATACAGTGTGGAAACAGGCCCTTCGGCCCACCAAGTTCGCACCGACCAGCGATCCCCACACATTAACACTATACTATACTAGGGACAATTGCTACATTTATACTAAGCCAATTAACCTCCACGACTTTGTAGTGGGAGGAAACCGAAGATCTCGGAGAAAACCCACGCAGGTCACGGGGAGAACGTACAAACTCCGTACAGACAGCACCCGTAGCCAGGATCGAATCCGGGTCTCTGGCGCTGTAAGCGCTGTGAGACAGCAACCCTACTGCTGCGCCACCGAGCAGCCCAATATTCTTAATTCTATTGTCATTTGTTCCAAAACAAATATTGCAAATAGATCTAAGAGCCCTCTTTAAAAACACATGCTCCCCCCCAACAAGTTTGGCAACAAAACCATTTTAGTTTCTTTCTCAGCATTATCTTCCAAGTAGGGTTGGAGAGAAATGTTTCCAATAGCATTTTAGATGGAATTATATCTAAAGGAAAGATTTTTACCAAATTAATGAAAAATCAATCCAACCTCAAAACTCCACTAATGTGTGTAATGTATTAGTTAGAGATAGATGCTGCAAAATTCAATACAGTGGACAAAATGCTTGCTTGGCAGGTTGCCCGTTTCAATATAATTCATCCTTCATGTTCATCTAAAATAAGGATTTTAACCCCTTTTTTATGTGAATGACTTAACTCATTCGGGGAAAGGTACATTGCAGTAAAGGAGGTGTAAAGGAGATCTACACGATTGTTGAAACAAAACAAAAATTACACAGAGTGCTGGAGTAACTCAACGGGTCAGGCACCATCTGTGGGGAACACGTCACCTATCCATGTTCTCCACAGATGCTGCCTGACCCGCTGAGTTACTCCAGCACTCTGTGAAACGTCACCTATCCATGTTCTCCACAGATGCTGCCTGACCCGCTGAGTTACTCCAGCACTCTGTGAAACGTCACCTATCCATGTTCTCCACAGATGCTGCCTGACCCGCTGAGTTACTCCAGCACTCTGTGAAACGTCACCTATCCATGTTCTCCACAGATGCTGCCTGACCTGCTGAGTTACTCCAGCACTCTGTAAAACGTCACCTATCCATGTTCTCCACAGATGCTGCCTGACCCGCTGAGTTACTCCAGCACTCTGTGAAACGTCACCTATCCATGTTCTCCACAGATGCTGCCTGACCCGCTGAGTTACTCCAGCACTCTGTGAAACGTCACCTATCCATGTTCTCCACAGATGCTGCCTGACCCGCTGAGTTACTCCAGCACTCTGTGAAACGTCACCTATCCATGTTCTCCACAGATGCTGCCTGACCCGCTGAGTTACTCCAGCACTCTGTGTCCTTACAGATAAAGGGTTTTCAAATTGATCCATTCCTCTGGAGTCACAAGGAACTGCAGATGCAGGAATCGTGATGAAAACCCAAACTGCTGGAGGAAGTCGGTGGGTCAGGCAGCATCTGAAATCACTCTGTCCTTTCTCTCCGCAGAAGCTACCTGACCCTGTGAGTTCCTCCAGCACTGTGTTTGATACATTCCACTGTCTCTCTTCACTGGGTGACCTGCTGTGTGTTTTGCTTCAGATGATCAGATTCTGCACTTTGATTTGATTTTGGGAAGGGCTGACGGGATAATGGATCCAAATTTCCAGCTCAGGTTTGGGGTGAACGAACCAACACTTGGCACTAACGCAATGATGATGAGCTCAGAGTGTAACAAGTGAAGCTCAAAGCAGAACTAGAGCCAAGCAGGAAGAGAGAAAATGATGCAGCAATCGAATCAATGAAGCATGGAGATAAAGGATTGTTTGGGGTCGGCCTTGCTGAGAAATTATCATTTAAATAAAACACCTTAGCTAACCAGGCATCAACTTGCTTACAGAGAGGCAGCTGCTGATATCACAAACAGCCTTTGAACAATATGATAGTTATCAGTGGCTGCTAATCAACTGTTTAGACTTTGGGAGTTACTGCGCTGAAACGGGCCCTTCGGCCCACCGAGTCCGTGCCGACCAGAGATCCCCGCACACTAACGCTATCCTACACACTGGGGACAATTTACAATTCTTACCGAAGCCAATTAACCTACAAACCTGTACGTCTTTGGAGTGTGGGAGGAAACCTGAGCACCCGGAGAGAAGCCACGCAGTCACAGGGAGAACGTACAAACTCCATACAGACAGCACCCGTGGTCAGGATGGAACCCGGGTCTCTGGCGCTGTGAGGCAGCAACTCCTCCGCTGTCCCTCTCACAAAGAGGGAGCCCTCGCCATCATCAAGAGAACAATGATAGTGTTCTTCATAAAGTGAACTGTATCTCTTGTCAGGTTGTAGAATGTAAATATATTAACTGTGAATACATGAACCCATCCACTGCCAAGTACAGCTATTCCCCTCTGTTATCACATCTTATGAAGAGTGCTTCCACAAGCCAGCGTTTGTCCCCATTCTCATAGTTGTAACGCCACAATGCTGAGGAACTATATTCTGCACTGATATTTTCCGCTTTGCACTACTTGTTGTACGAGCTTGGATTGATTATATTCATGTATAGTATTATCTGATCTGATTGGATAGCATGTAAAACAAAGCTTCTCATTGTACCTCAGTATACATGACAATAAAAAACCCAAAACCTAAACATTAAAGACATGGCACGGTGGCGCAGCGGTAGAGTTGCTGCCTCACAGCGCCACAGACCCGGGTTCCATCCTGACTACAGGTGCTGTCTGTACTGAGTTTGTACGTTCTCCCCGTGACTGCGTGGGTTTTCTCCGATATTTTTCGATTTCCTCCTGCACTCCAAAGACGTGCAGGTTTGTAGTTTAACTGGGTGGCAATGTGAACTGTGAGGAGGATGCTATGAGAATGCAGGGTGACTTGGACAGGTTGGGTGAGTGGGCAGATGCATGGCAGATGCAGTTTAATGTGGATAAATGTGAGGTTATCCACTTTGGTAGCAAAAACAGGAAGGCAGATTATTATCTAAATGGCGTCATGTTGCGAAAAGGGGAAGTACAACGGGATCTGGGGGTCCTTGTTCATCAGTCAATGAAAGTAAGCATGCAGGTACAGCAGGCAGTGAAGAAAGCGAATGGCATGTTGGCCTTCATAACAAGAGGAGTTGAGTATAGGAGCAAAGAGGTCCTTCTGCAGTTGTACAGGGCCCTAGTGAGACCACACCTGGAGTATTGTGTGCAGTTTTAGTCCCCTAATTTGAGGAAGGACATTCTTGCTATTGAGGGAGTGCAGCGTAGGTTTACGAGGTTAATTCCCGGGGTGGCGGGAATGTCATAGGCTGCAAGAATGGAGCAGCTGGGCTTGTACACTCTGGAGTTTACAAGGATGAGAGGTTATCTTATTGAAACATATAAGATTATTAAGGGTTTGGACACGCTAGAGGCAGGAAACGTGTTCCCGATGTTGGGGGAGTCCAGAACCAGGGGCCACAGTTTAAGAATAAGGGGTAAGCCATTTAGAATGGAGATGAGGAAACACTTTTTCACACAGAGAGTTGTGAGTCTGTGGAATTCTCTGCCTCAGAGGGCGGTGGAGGCCGGTTCACTGGATACTTTCAAGAGAGAGCTAGATAGGGCTCTTAAAGGTAGCGAAGTCAGGGGATATGGGGAGAAGGCAGGAACGGGGTACTGATTGTGGATGATCAGCCATGATCACATTGAATGGCGGTGCTGGCTCGAAGGGCCGAATGGCCTACTCCTGCACCTATTGCCTATTGTCTAATTGGCTGGGTATGAATTGTAAATTGTCCCTAGTGTGTGTAGGATAGCGTTAGTGTGTGGGGATTGGTGGTCGGCACGGACTCGGTGGGTCGAAGGGCCTGTTTCCACGCTGGTTCTCTAAACTACACTAAACAACTGCAGCAACTCTACCACCAAGATATATAGAGAATCAAAGTAGGGTTTTATTGTCTGCCTTATCGATATCTGAAGTAGAATGTGCATGGTTACATGAACACCCAGAATTGTAGCAACATGACCAGAGTCTGACTCAAACACAGCCTTCATTTAAACAGGTTTTTCTTGACTTGATCGCTCAGCAATTTTTGCAGCCAGAAGCTGAACTCTGCAGATCTGAGAGAAAAAAACATCTCCAATCTTGTCTCCGGTAATTGATCCGAGGGCAGAACGAAGGTCTTAGGAAGAGGGGATAAATCGTCACTTGTGTTTCTGGTACCTGCCCGGTATAGAGTAGCTGCGTGTGGGCAAAATGAATTGAAAGCAACTGCAGGTGCTGCTTTATAGCGAAGATAGACACAGAGTGCTGGAGTAACTCAGCGGGTCAGGCAGCATCTCTGGAGAAAAGGAACAAGCTGGGAGGATTTCATGTTGGCAAGGTTCTCATTGTCAAACCCCATGTGCAAATGATCAGCAACTCGTTTGTGAAATATTGTTTTATTAGTCATAGAGTCATACAGCGTAGAAACAGGCCCTTCTGCCCATCATGCCGCACCTACATTAGTTCCATGTGCTATTGACCCCTTATTATTAATGATAAGCTATTATTAATAATATAATTCTTCCAGAAGACAAAGGTTTAAGGTGAGAGGGGAAAGATTTAATAGGAGCCTGATTTTCACTCAGAGGGTGGTGGGTGTATGGAACGAGCTGCCAGAGGAGGTAGTTAAGGCTGGGACAGTAACAGCATTTAAAAGACAGATGGACATGTTCATGGATAGGACAGGTCTGGAGGGATAAAGGGCAAACGTGGGTAAATTGGACCAGCTTATGGATATCTAATGACAAGAACTGGACTTCACAGGGTCCTTTAGTGGATCCTCACCCACCTATGAATAAAGGTTTATTTAACCAGATTAAAGCTTGGAATGGAATGTAATGGAAGACTTTATTGTCACATGTGGCCAGATTCTTTGCTTGTATTTCTCCAAGATGTATCTGCATACATCTACGTATACAGATGTGTCTATTTGTATACCCAATGTATACAAATAGCAGCCACCTACGGTGCTGATAAAGTTACAAAGCACGCCAGATCCTCCCCCCCCCCCCACAGCGGATCCCGCATGGAACGTCACCTATCCATGTTCTCCACAGATGCTGCCTGACCCGCTGAGTTACTCCAGCACTCTGTGAAACGTCACCTATCCATGTTCTCCACAGATGCTGCCTGACCCGCTGAGTTACTCCAGCACTCTGTGAAACATCACCTATCCATGTTCTCCATAGATGCTGCCTGACCCGCTGAGTTACTCCAGCACTCTGTGAAACATCACCTATCCATGTTCTCCACAGATGCTGCCTGACCCGCTGAGTTACTCCAGCACTCTGTGAAACATCACCTATCCATGTTCTCCATAGATGCTGCCTGACCCGCTGAGTTACTCCAGCACTCTGTGAAACGTCACCTATCCATGTTCTCCACAGATGCTGCCTGACCCGCTGAGTTACTCCAGCATTCTGTGTGGTGTTTTGTTTGTAAACCAGCATCTGCAGTTGCTTGTGTCTCCTTCATAGCTCACCCACGCACCATCTGAGAATAAGCCTCATCGCACACCGGGATCTCAGTCCGCTGTCAGAAGCAGCTCACAAAGAAAGCCTGATATTTGCAAGATTTTCAGCATAAAAATTTCTTAGTGACTGTCCGTCAGCGTTGCCTTGCTGCACGGATTGGAAGTCAGAGAGTTGCAGCAATCAGTGGTTGGGGATAAAATGGCCATTTATCATCCCCACAGCCTCCATCGACAGGGCTAAAATAAGTCATGGATTTTCCCTCAGGCTCTAATGATTTGCCTGTTAATTTGAAGTGACGGGTGGAGAAAAGCGGAGCTTCACACCTTCTGCCGCTACAATATGAGGTTGTCTTTGGAGAACAGAAGAGCCATTATTTCATAAAAATGCAAATAATGATTAGCTGACGGGTCTTTCTTGCAGGAAAATCTGATCACAGGGCGATAACACAATAAGAAGAGACAGTGCTTGTTAGTGCAAGTCATCATTTAACCCCTCAGGGTACAATCCCCACAGCAAAATGCTGACTTCACAACTCTGCATTGCAGAATATCTGGCATTTGATACAGTTTAGCCCACTACCGCACAGCAAGAAGCAAGCATTCATCAAGCGTCGCGCTCCTTCTCTGCCACCAACGTTTGGAAGAAACTTTAAAACAAGGTTCCGTCTATCTGCCTGTTCAGATGGGTACGTCCCAAAAATAAATATGTTATGGAGTCAGACAGCAGAGAAACAGGCCCTTCGGCCCAACTGTTCCATGCCGACCAAGACGCCCCATCTAAGCTCGTCCCATTTGCCTGCATTTGGCCCATATACCTCTGAACTTTCCTATCCATTTACCCCATCCTGGTCAAATGGGGGTGGGAGATTGCAACCTTCACGTGGTCCGCCCTGTTTCGACGAATGCAATCAACCTGGTGTGCACAATCAAATAAGATCAACTAGAACAAGTTGTCCTACAACTTTAGGCTGTGCACGCCATACACAAGAAGAACTGGTCAAATGTCCTTTAAATGTTGTTATAGTCCCAGCCTCAACTACCTCCTCTGGCAGCTCGTTCCATACACCCATCACCACCTGTGCAAAAAAGTTACCCCTCAGATTCTCATTAAATCTTTCCCCTCTCACCTTAAACCCATGTCCTCTGGTTCTTGATTCCCCTACTCTGGATAAAAGAGTTGTTCATCTGTGGTCGGGGGCCTCCCGAACCTCTCACAAGGGCGGCCCGATGTTCAGGCCCTCTCGCCGGGATGTTGGAACTCCGACGTCGGAATGGGAGAACCACCTCAACAGCTTGGACATTCGAATCGGCCACCTCCTACCAGAGTCCGCAGCTCCCGAAGTCCACAGGCCGCGCTGGGCGGAGATTCACCCTGGCGGCTCTCGGCAAAGGGATCCCAGGGACTCCGCGATGTTGGTCAGCACCGCCCGCGCTGGGAGATCTCCAAACCCCAGCTCCGAGATGTTGAAGCAGCAGGCCCAACACTCCGGAGCTTCAAATGGCGATCCAGGTAGGCATCGCCCGCTCCGCGGTGAATCCAGTGTTGCGCCGCCGCTGCTGCTGAAGCTCTGGTCCGGGTCCCCGGCAGGAAAGACCGTGCCAATCCAAGTGGTAGGCCGCGGGGGGGGGGGGGAGGCCACTCGGAGAATAGTCGCATCCTCGCCAGGAAGTGACTGGGAAACGGTTTCCTCCTTACCCTACCCCCCTCCCCCACAGAAAAACTAAAGAAACCTCCAAAACACACTTTTAAAACAAATTAAAAATGTAAAAAAAGATTGAAAAACAGACAGACTGTAGGCGGAGGCTGCCATCAATCCTAGGGGCCGCACCCTAGTGGATGCGGCACCCCTAGATGAGAGCGGATCTTATAGAAACATATAAAATTCTTAAGGGATTGGACAGGCTAGATGCAGGAAAAATGTTCCCGATGTTGGGGGAGTCCAGAACCAGGGGTCACAGTTTAAGAATAAGGGGTTGGCCATTTAGGACTGAGACAAGGAAAAACCCAGAGAGTTGTGAATCTGTGGAATTCTCTGCCACAGAAGGCAGTGGAGGACGATTCACTGGATGTTTTCAAGAGAGAGTTAGATTTAGCTCTTAGATCTAAAGGAATCAAGGGATATGGGGAGAAGGCAGGAACGGGGTACTGATTTAGGATGATCAGCCATGATCATATTGAATGGCGGTGCTGGCTTGAAGGGCCGAATGGCCTCCTCCTGCACTTATTGTCCATGTTTCTAACATGAGATTCTGCCTAAAATTCTTCCTTCATCTGGAGACGTGCACATCTCTATTTATCCATTGTTGCTCGCACAGAACAGTCCGTAATTTACTGCAGTATATAACAAACGACGTGTTTCAGAACTCCATCGCAGGTGATAGACTTCTGACCGACATCCACTATAAACCCACTGACTCCCATGGCTATCTGGACTACACTTCTTCCCACCCTGCTACCTGTAAGGGCTCTATCCCCTACTCCCAATTCCTCCGTCTACGCCGCATCATTGGACAAAGTCAGCATGGATTTACGAAAGGTAAATCGTGTCTGACGAATCTTATAGAATTTGTCGAGGATGTAACTAGTAGAGTGGATAGGGGAGAACCAGTGGATGTGTTGTATCTGGACTTTCAGAAGGCTTTCGACAAGGTACCACATAAGAGATTAGTATACAAACTTAAATCACACGGTATTGGGGGTTCAGTATTGATGTGGGTAGAGAACTGGCTGGCAAACAGGAAGCAAAGAGTAGGAGTAAACGGGTCCTTTTCACAATGGCAGGCAGTGACTAGTGGGGTACCGCAAGGCTCAGTGCTAGGACCCCAGCTATTTACAATTTATATTAATGATCTGGACGAGGGAATTGAAAGCAACATCTCCAAGTTTGCGGATGACACTAAGCTGGGGGGCAGTGTTAGCTGTGAGGAGGATGCTAGGAGACTGCAAGGTGACTTGGATAGGCTGGGTGAGTGGGCAAATGTTTGGCAGATGCAGTATAATGTGGATAAATGTGAGGTTATCCACTTTGGTGGCAAAAACGGGAAGGCAGACTATTATCTAAATGGTGGCCGATTAGGAAATGGGGAGATGCAGCGAGACCTGGGTGTCATGGTACACCAGTCATTGAAAGTAGGCATGCAGGTGCAGCAGGCAGTGAAGAAAGCGAATGGTATGTTGGCCTTCATAGCAAGAGGATTTGAGTATAGGAGCAGGGAGGTTCTACTGCAGTTGTACAGGGTCTTGGTGAGACCACACCTGGAGTATTGCGTACAGTTTTGGTCTCCAAATCTGAGGAAGGACATTATAGCCATAGAGGGAGTGCAGAGAAGGTTCACCAGACTGATTCCTGGGATGTCAGGACTTTCATATGAAGAAAGTCTGGATAGACTTGGCTTATACTCGCTAGAATTTAGGAGATTGAGAGGGGAATCGTACAAAATTCTTATGGGGTTGGACAGGCTAGATGCAGGAAGATTGTTCCCGATGTTGGGGAAGTCCAGGACAAGGGGGTCACAGCTTAAGGATAAGGGGGAAATCCTTTAAGACCGAGATGAGGAAAAACTTTTTCACACAGAGAGTGGTGAATCTCTGGAACTCTCTGCCACAGAGGGTAGTTGAGGCCAGTTCATTGGCTATATTTAAGAGGGAGTTAGATGTGGCCCTTGTGGCTAAAGGGATCAGGGGGTATGGAGAGAAGGCAGGTACGGGATACTGAGTTGGATGATCAGCCATGATCATATTGAATGGCGGTGCAGGCTCGAAGGGCCGAATGGCCTACTCCTGCACCTATTTTCTATGTATCTATGTATCTATGACCCGCTGAGTTACTCCAGCACTTATTGTCTGTATGTGTATTAACCAGCACCTTCAGTTCCTTGTTTCCACACTAACACCTCCGTTCTGAATCTGTCGTCTTCCATTTCAAATTGCTCCCCGGTCTCCACCTACCCTTCTCATGCAGCTTCCTACCACCTGAGTCATTTATTTCTTGCTCTCACAGTTTTAGTCTCGTTTAGTTTAGAGATTCAGCGTGGAAACAGGCCCTTCGGCCCACTGAGTCCGCACCGACCAGCGATCCCCGCACACTAACACTATCCTACACACACTAGGGACAATTTACATTTACACCAAGCCAATTAACTTGTACGTCTTTGGAGAGTGGGAGGAAACCGGAGATCCCGGAGAAAATCCACATGGTCACGGGGAGAACGTACAAACTCTGCAATGACAGCACCTGTTGCCAGGATCAAACCCGGGTCTCTGGCGCTGCAAGCGCTGTACGGCAGCAACTCTACCACTGTGCCACCGTTCCTGAGCATCACTAATTTTCTTTGCCTTGACATTGGTGCCTGTGTCTATGCCTTTAGTAATGGGAAGAGTTTGGGAGATCTGCGCTTGTTTTCTCTGGAGCTGCCCGATTCAGTGATAGGGAAAATTTCTTCCCAACATTATATTTTGTTAAATGTGAATCGTACACAGAACTAAAGAGATTTATAATCCAGAATGACATGGCTGAATTTAGTTGTATTTCCCCATCTCCAACAATAATGAATGTTGGCACAAGGAACTGCAGGTGCTGGAATATTGAGCAAAACACAAAGTGCTGGAGGAACTCAGCGGATTTAATGGACAGACATGAAAACAATTAGTAGGTTATATAGTCATAGAGTGATACAATGCAGAAACAGGCCTTTCGGCCCAACTTGCCCACACTGGCCAACAATGTCCCATCTACACTAGTCCCACCTGCCCGCGCTTGGTCCATATTCCTCCAAACCTGACCTATCCATGTACCTGTCTAACTGTTTCTCTAACGTTGGGATAGTCCCCGCCTCAACTACCTCCTCTGGCACTTATTGTCCATGTTTCTAACATGAGATTCTGCCTAAAATTCTTCCTTCATCTGGAGACGTGCACATCTCTATTTATCCATTGTTGCTCGCACAGAACAGTCCGTAATTTACTGCAGTATATAACAAACGACGTGTTTCAGAACTCCATCGCAGGTGATAGACTTCTGACCGACATCCACTATAAACCCACTGACTCCCATGGCTATCTGGACTACACTTCTTCCCACCCTGCTTCCTGTAAGGGCTCTATCCCCTACTCCCAATTCCTCCGTCTACGCCGCATCATTGGACAAAGTCAGCATGGATTTACGAAAGGTAAATCGTGTCTGACGAATCTTATAGAATTTGTCGAGGATGTAACTAGTAGAGTGGATAGGGGAGAACCAGTGGATGTGTTGTATCTGGACTTTCAGAAGGCTTTCGACAAGGTACCACATAAGAGATTAGTATACAAACTTAAATCACACGGTATTGGGGGTTCAGTATTGATGTGGGTAGAGAACTGGCTGGCAAACAGGAAGCAAAGAGTAGGAGTAAACGGGTCCTTTTCACAATGGCAGGCAGTGACTAGTGGGGTACCGCAAGGCTCAGTGCTAGGACCCCAGCTATTTACAATTTATATTAATGATCTGGACGAGGGAATTGAAAGCAACATCTCCAAGTTTGCGGATGACACTAAGCTGGGGGGCAGTGTTAGCTGTGAGGAGGATGCTAGGAGACTGCAAGGTGACTTGGATAGGCTGGGTGAGTGGGCAAATGTTTGGCAGATGCAGTATAATGTGGATAAATGTGAGGTTATCCACTTTGGTGGCAAAAACGGGAAGGCAGACTATTATCTAAATGGTGGCCGATTAGGAAATGGGGAGATGCAGCGAGACCTGGGTGTCATGGTACACCAGTCATTGAAAGTAGGCATGCAGGTGCAGCAGGCAGTGAAGAAAGCGAATGGTATGTTGGCCTTCATAGCAAGAGGATTTGAGTATAGGAGCAGGGAGGTTCTACTGCAGTTGTACAGGGTCTTGGTGAGACCACACCTGGAGTATTGCGTACAGTTTTGGTCTCCAAATCTGAGGAAGGACATTATAGCCATAGAGGGAGTGCAGAGAAGGTTCACCAGACTGATTCCTGGGATGTCAGGACTTTCATATGAAGAAAGTCTGGATAGACTTGGCTTATACTCGCTAGAATTTAGGAGATTGAGAGGGGAATCGTACAAAATTCTTATGGGGTTGGACAGGCTAGATGCAGGAAGATTGTTCCCGATGTTGGGGAAGTCCAGGACAAGGGGGTCACAGCTTAAGGATAAGGGGGAAATCCTTTAAGACCGAGATGAGGAAAAACTTTTTCACACAGAGAGTGGTGAATCTCTGGAACTCTCTGCCACAGAGGGTAGTTGAGGCCAGTTCATTGGCTATATTTAAGAGGGAGTTAGATGTGGCCCTTGTGGCTAAAGGGATCAGGGGGTATGGAGAGAAGGCAGGTACGGGATACTGAGTTGGATGATCAGCCATGATCATATTGAATGGCGGTGCAGGCTCGAAGGGCCGAATGGCCTACTCCTGCACCTATTTTCTATGTATCTATGTATCTATGACCCGCTGAGTTACTCCAGCACTTATTGTCTGTATGTGTATTAACCAGCACCTTCAGTTCCTTGTTTCCACACTAACACCTCCGTTCTGAATCTGTCGTCTTCCATTTCAAATTGCTCCCCGGTCTCCACCTACCCTTCTCATGCAGCTTCCTACCACCTGAGTCATTTATTTCTTGCTCTCACAGTTTTAGTCTCGTTTAGTTTAGAGATTCAGCGTGGAAACAGGCCCTTCGGCCCACTGAGTCCGCACCGACCAGCGATCCCCGCACACTAACACTATCCTACACACACTAGGGACAATTTACATTTACACCAAGCCAATTAACTTGTACGTCTTTGGAGAGTGGGAGGAAACCGGAGATCCCGGAGAAAATCCACATGGTCACGGGGAGAACGTACAAACTCTGCAATGACAGCACCTGTTGCCAGGATCAAACCCGGGTCTCTGGCGCTGCAAGCGCTGTACGGCAGCAACTCTACCACTGTGCCACCGTTCCTGAGCATCACTAATTTTCTTTGCCTTGACATTGGTGCCTGTGTCTATGCCTTTAGTAATGGGAAGAGTTTGGGAGATCTGCGCTTGTTTTCTCTGGAGCTGCCCGATTCAGTGATAGGGAAAATTTCTTCCCAACATTATATTTTGTTAAATGTGAATCATACACAGAACTAAAGAGATTTATAATCCAGAATGACATGGCTGAATTTAGTTGTATTTCCCCATCTCCAACAATAATGAATGTTGGCACAAGGAACTGCAGGTGCTGGAATATTGAGCAAAACACAAAGTGCTGGAGGAACTCAGCGGATTTAATGGACAGACATGAAAACAATTAGTAGGTTATATAGTCATAGAGTGATACAATGCAGAAACAGGCCTTTCGGCCCAACTTGCCCACACTGGCCAACAATGTCCCATCTACACTAGTCCCACCTGCCCGCGCTTGGTCCATATTCCTCCAAACCTGACCTATCCATGTACCTGTCTAACTGTTTCTCTAACGTTGGGATAGTCCCCGCCTCAACTACCTCCTCTGGCAGCTTGTTCCATACACCCACCGCCCTTTGTGTGAGAAAGTTACCCCTCGGATTCCAATTAAATCTTTTCCCCTTCACCTTAAAAATTATGAATGAGTGTGGGATAATGTGCCTCCTTTCAGGCATCTGTGTCTAATCATTTAAAATGCACGCTGACAGAAAGCACAGGATGAAGTCTCCCTGTAATATTTGCAGCAGTACCTCCTGTGGCAGTACAAAGCATGGTTTCAGTGGGGTTATTGATAGGGAACATTTCCCCCACACATTACTTTTCACTTTGTGTGGATCGTCAATGAGCCATTCAGCTACAGGGCTTCATTACTCTTGATAACGATCTGATGCTCACTGCATTAGAGAATCACTTTAATTCATGGCTGATCTTTATAACATTGCAGTTCACAATCCATTGAATGATACACTTGATTTAAAAAGGCAATTACAATATTAATATAATTGGTTACTTCGCACCATCCAATATATTTAACAAGTCAATCGTTACGTTCAATATTGTCTTCTAGATGCATGGAGACAGAGGGAAAAAGAGATCCGATTGAGATGCACAAGTGCCAATCAACTTGTTTTAGGTGTAATGGCAATTAGTTCCTTGCATCAAAGGATTAGACACAGGATACAGAAGTGATTTGTCTGCTACAATTAATCAGCTAAATGCATGTTGCAACAGCTTTCCAAGCATTAAAATAATCAACATTTTGTGCATCTTCTCAATCACTTCCAGAGACATCTCTGAGTGATTCAGTGAAAAGTGGATGGGGATGGGGCCATGATTGCTTGGATTAGACCAGGAGTTGGTGAGTGGGTGGATTAGACCAGGAGTTGGTGAGGTGGGGATTAGACCAGGAGTTGGTGAGGTGAGCATTAGACCAGGGGTTGGTGAGGTGAGCATTAGACCAGGGGTTGGTGAGGTGGGTGGGATTAGACCAGGAGTTGGTGAGGAGGGTGGGGATTAAACCAGGAGTTGGTGAGTGGGTGGATTAGACCAGGAGTTGGTGAGGTGGGGATTAGACCAGGAGTTGGTGAGGTGGGGATTAGACCAGGAGTTGGTGAGGTGGGGATTAGACCAGGAGTTGGTGAGGTGGGGATTAGACCAGGAGTTGGTGAGGTGGGGATTAGACCAGGAGTTGGTGAGGTGGGGATTAAACCAGGAGTTGGTGAGTGGGTGGGATTAGACCAGGAGTTGGTGAGTGGGGATTAGACCAGGAGTTGGTGAGTGGGTGGGATTAGATCAGGAGTTGGTGAGTGGGTGGGTGCAGGGAATGGGAACATTGACCATGTACACAAATTGGAAGCTTGTGACACATGGATCCTCAAAGGAATAGGTCCGAGAGACATCATTTTTAGTGTCATAGAGTGATACAGCGTGGAAACAGGCCCTTCGACCCAACTTGCCAACATGTCCCAGCTACACTAGGCCCACCTGCCTGCATTTGGACCATATCCAAACCTGTCCTATACATGTACCTGTCTAAATGTTTCTTAAATGTTACGATAGTCCTTGCCCCAACTACTTCCTCTGGCAGCTCGTTCCATACACCCACTACCCTTTGTGTAAAAAGTTACCCCTCAGGTTCCTATTAAATCTTTCTCCCCTCACCTTAAACCTAAGTCCTCTGGTTCTCGATTCACCTACTCTGGGCAAGAGACTCGGTACCTCTGCCTGATTGATTCCTCTCATGACTTTGTACACCTCCATAAGGTCATCCTCCTGAGCTCCAAGGAATAAAGCGCTAGCCTGCTCAACCTTTCCCTAAACCTCAGGCTCTCGAGTCCTGACAACATCCTCGTAAAATTCTCTCTGTTTTTATGAAGTGATGCAGTGAGATGCAGCTGTGCTTGCTGCCAAAATCACAGCAAGACGTAAATGAAAGAAATATGTTGACAAATAAAGTTGAACCTTGATAAATGAAGTGAGTTCACCAAACTGTGGAGGGCTGGAGTTGAAGGTGGGGAACGTTGAGGCTGTTCACCTCATCCTAGAAAGATAAATGGCAGTATTTACCAAACAGCGGGAAGCTGTAAAGTGCAGACGAACTGTGAGATTTAGGGCTCCGAGTACAGAAATCACTAAAAGCTAGTGGGTAGGCACAAAAAAATAATGAAAGGCTAATGGAATATTGACCTTTATCTCAAGGGGCTGGGAAGAAAAGGAGAAGAATTTACATTGCATCTGGTTAGGTGCGGAGTGCTGAATCAGTGTGGGGTTTGGACCGTGAGTTTCAGAATGGCACACGGAATAAATAGGTTGATTATGAGGGTAAGTGACATGAACGGCCAAATATAAAAGATAAACAATGATCTAGCCACCATGATTAAAAGATTGCTTTTCATGGAGGAATCCAGGCCTTTCCTCAGATTGTACCTCTTCCTTACGCAGTATGGGAGTGATTTACAGTGCCATGTTAACCTATAAACTCACGTCATTGGGAATCATGCGTAAGTCATAGGAGCAGCACTAGGCCATTCGGCCCATTGAGTCCACTCCGCCATGTGAAAGGAAACCGGAGCATCCAGAGGTAAGTCAGACAATCACAGGGAGAACTTGCAAACTCCACAAAGAAAGCATCCGAGGTCAGGACTAATCCCAAGTCACGGAAGCTGTGAGGCAGCAACTCTAGAAGCTATACTACCAGGCAGGTGGAAGAGGGAAGATTATATCTCCTTGAGTCACCACACTCTGTATCAAGTGATACTGATAGCCAGCCATATCAGGTTAGGTTCCATTACATCTGCTTGTTATTTCTATCCCCTGAATCATGGGACAGAACCTGCCTGTCAGTGATGTGTGGTGACTCCTCTCAAGGTGCCCGCTTTCACATTTTTAAGTTGATGGTGAAGGAAAATGAAAGCAAATTGTTGGCTGTGAGGAAGGGTTCAAATACGAATGGAGAGCTGGAAAGGGTGCGGAGAGGATTTATTACCATATTGCCAGGGTTCAAGGGCTTGAGCTCTTTGGAGAGGTTGTGCAGGCTAGGAGTTAATTCCAAGCTGAGGGGTGATCTTATAGAGGTGTACAAAATCACGAGGGGAACAGAGAGAGGGTCAATGCACACAATCTTTTACCCAAAGTAGGAGAATCAAGAACCAGAGGACATAGGTTTAAGGTGAGAGGAGAAAGAATGACCCCCACAGCAGAAGCGTCCATGTCGCGGGGCTGGAAACTGGAAGTATCCTGAGCTAATTCTGCTACCACCATCATCTATTGCGACAAGTGAAGGCTTCCACTGATTGTCGCCGGAAGCTTGTGTCCTTTTCAGGACGGACGATGACAGTGAGGCCAACATTTGTAACAAGACGGACACGAAAGAAGGAGAGGAGAAAGAATTAATAGGAACCTGAGGGGCAACGTTTCCACACAGAGGGTGGTGGGTAAATGGAACAAGCTGCCAGAGGAGGTAGTTGCGACATGCACTAAAACAACATTTAAAAGACATTTGGACAGGTACATGGATAGGACAGGTTTAGAACGATATGGGCCAAACGCAGGCAAATTGGACGTGTAGATGGGGCATGTTGGTATGGACGAGTTCACTGTGCAGTTGATATGTAACAAATAAAGCATCATTGACTATTGAAGGCTGTCAGAGACATTGTTTTTCAGGGAAAAAGATTGAGAGATATGGTGGAAAACTGAACAACTGGTGAAGAGTTTTAGTCTAATCAGGTTGTCCAAATGCTCAAAACCCACATCTAATAGTCCAGAACGTACTGGAATACTCAACAACTCCACATGTTTCTGTGAAGAGCAAAAACACAGGCTTCTCAGTAACCATTGATCAGAAATAGAATGCTTCAAGGATAAAGTCAGATAAACCGGTTTAGTTCAGTTTGGTTTAGTTTAGAGTTACAGTGTGGAAACAGGCCTTTCAGCCCACCTAGTCCACATTGACAAACACTCACCCCGCACACTAACACACTAGGGACCATTTACAATTCTTACTGAAGCTAATTAACCTACAAACCTGGCCATCTGTGGAGTGTGAGAGGAAACCAGAGATCCAGACACCAGAGATCTTGGAGAAAACTCATGCAGGTCACGGGAAGAACGTACAAACTCTGTACAGACAGCACCCGTAGTCAAGATGGAACCCGGGTCTCTGGCGCTGGAAGGTAGCAATTTTACTAATTCACCATTGTGCTGATCTGAATCTAAAACCAGAGGACATTAGTTTAAGGTGGGAGGGGAAAGATTCAATAGGTACCCTAACAATAGGTTGTAAGATGTAGAGGAGGGATGGGGGAGAATGAAAGGTGTCAGGGGTTATGGGGAGAAGGCAGGAGAATGGGGTTAGGAGGGAGAGATAGATCAGCCATGATTGAATGGTGGAGTAGACTTGATGGGCCGAATGGCCTAATTCTGCTCCTATCCCTTTTGAAAGGAGCAGTCAGTGATATGATGGAATGCGGAGGGAAGCTTGTGATGGAGCTGGGTACAAGGGCCAGTGAACAATGACAGGCATATCGGAGAAGTAGGAGGGGGTCAAGCGGTGAGGAAGATGCGGTGAGGACAGGAGTATTGTGTGCAGTTTTGGTCCCCTAATTTGAGGAAGGACATTCTTGCTATTGAGGGAGTGCAGCGTAGGTTTACAAGGTTAATTCCCGGGAGGGCGGGACTGTCATATGCTGAGAGAATGGAGCGGCTGGGCTTGTACACTCTGGAGTTTAGAAGGATGAGAGGGAAGTTCAAGTTCAAGAGAGTTTATTGTCATGTGTCCCTGATAGGACAATGAAATTCTTGCTTTGCTTCAGCACAACAGAACATAGTAGGCATTGACTACAAGGCATTCTATAAATATATACACACATGAATCAATATACTGATGAAGTGCAAATAAGTTAATTGGCTAATAAAGTTCAGTGTTTTGTCCAAGCCAGGTTTAATAGCCTGATGGCTGTGGGGAAGTAGCTATTCCTGAACCTGGTCATTGCAGTCTTCAGGCTCCTGTACCTTCTACCTGAAGGTAGTGTGGAGATGAGTGTATGGCCAGGATGGTGTGGGTCCTTGATGATACTGCCAGCCTTTTTGAGGCAGCGACTGTGATAGATCCCCTCGATGGAAGGAAGGTCAGAGCCGATGATGGACTGGGCAGTGTTTACTACTTTTTGTAGTCTTTCCCTCTCCAGGGCGCTCAAGTTGCCGAACCAAGCCACGATGCAACCGGTCAGCATGCTCTCTACTGTGCATCTGTAGAAGTTAGAGAGAATCCTCCGTAATCTTCTCAGGAAGTAGAGGCGCTGATGTGCTTTCTTAATAATGGCATCAGTGTTCTCGGACCAGGAAAGATCTTCAGAGATGTGCAGGCCCAGGAATTTGAAGCTCTTGACCCTTTCACCCATCGACCCGCTGATATAAACGGGACTGTGGGTCCCCATCCTACTCCTTCCAAAGTCCACAATCAGTTCCTTGGTTTTGCTGGTGTTGAGGGCCAGGTTATTGTGCTGGCACCATATGGCTCGATCTCTCTTCCATACTCTGACTCATTGAAACATATAAGATTATTAAGGGTTTGGACATGCTAGAGGCAGGAAACATGTTCCCGATGTTGGGGGAGTCCAGAACCAGGAGAATAAGAATAAGGAGTAAGCCATTTAGAACGGAGACGGGGAAACATTTTTTCTCACAGAGAGTTGTGAGTCTGTGGAATTCTCTGCCTCATACGCCGGTGGAGGCCGGTTCTCTGGATACTTTCAAGAGAGAGCTAGATAGGGCTCTTAAAGATAGCGGAGTCAGGGGATATGGGGAGAAGGCAGGAACGGGGTACTGATTGGGGATGATCAGCCATGATCACATTGAATGGCGGTGCTGGCTCAAAGAGCCGAATGGGCTACTCCTGCATCAATTTTCTATTATCTGTTGTCTAGAAGCTGGACGTAAATAGGAGTCGCCAAATAAAACCTGGTTATTCTGAGAAAACAGTGCTGAGCACTGGAAATGTCAGATACAAGGATGGAATGAAATTGTTGAATTAAATGTGAGATGCAGAAGGGTGGAAGGTGTGAAGTTATAAGTGAGGTGTTGTAAGTTGTCTACGGGCTTCGCTGAACAGATGGCCAAGCACAGTGGGACTTGCATAGAGAAGTAAAGTAACAGGCAATTGGTAGCTTGTCATCACACTTGTGGATTTAACAGATTTGTTATTCAAAGCTGTCACATCAACTACATTTGGTGTCCTCAAGGGGACCATAGTGTTCACTAAAGGGCAGAATGTTCTGGTAAATTCTGCCTGGTTAGTGTTTGGGACCCTAGATAACAGGTCGGGATGCATCACAGCTTGGTTTAGGAACAGACAATAGACAATAGGTGCAGGAGTAGGCTATTCGGCCCTTCGAGCCAGCACCGCCATTCAATGTGATCATGGCCGATCATCCCCAATCAGTACCCCATTCCTGCCTTCTCCCCATATCGCCTGCCTCCGCTATTTCTAAGAGCCTAATGTAGCTCTCTCTTGAAAGCTCCATCCAAGACTGCAGGAAATTGCAGCGAATTGTGGTCGGAGCCCAAACCATCACACAAATCAACCTCCCTTCCATTGACTCCATCTACACCTCACGCTGCCTCGGCAAGGCCAGCAGCATAATCAAGGACCAGTCGCTCCCCGGTCACTCCCTCTTCTCCCCTCTCCCATCGGGCAAAAGGTACAGAAGTGTGAAAACGCACACCTCCAGATTCAGGGACAGTTTCTTCCCAGCTGTTATCAGGCAACTGAATCATCCTACCACAACCAGAGAGCAGTCCTGAACTACTATCTACCTCATCGGTGACCCTCGGACTATCCTTGATCGGACTTTGCTGGCTTTTCCTTGCACTAAACGTTATTCCCTTATCATGTATCTGTACACTGTGGATGGATCGATTGTAATCATGTATTGTCTTTCCGCTGACTGGTTTGCACGCAATAAAAGCTTTTCACTTACGCTTACGCCTCTGTACATGTGACAATAAATGAAACGAGGTAGCAAGGTGGTAAAAGGACTGGTGTTACGTTACCAGTGCTTGCCCAGGGAGGTCCATCTGAAGTGGAGTGAGCATTAGTAAATATAGGAGAGTGTACCAGAGCATCCTGGAGGGAACGGTCCCATCAGGATGCTGAATGGGAAAGATGTCCCTGATGGTGCCATCATTCTGAAGGAGCTAGAACAGTGTGGAGGATCATCCATTAAAAGTTAAGACCTATGAGGAGGGAGATATGAGCACAAGTAACATGCTGGAATTTAATACATAAAAGTGTGAGGTGTTGCATTTTGGGACGTCTAACACAGTGAATGGTAGGCCTCTGGGTCGTGTTGTAGAGCAGAGGGATCTAGGAGTACAGGTGCATGGTTCCTTGAAGGTCGAGTTTCAGGTAGATAAGGTGGTCAAAAAGGCTTTTGGCACTTTGGCCTTCATCAGTCAGAGTATAGAGTGTAGAGGTTGGGAGGTCATGTTGCAGTTGTATAAGACCACATTTAGAATATTGAGGAGGTAGTTGAGGCTAGGACTATCCCATCGCTTAAGAAACAGTTAGACAGGTACATGGATAGGACAGGTTTGGAGGGATATGGACCAAATGTAGGCAGGTGGGACTAGTGTACATGGGACATGTTGGCCGGTGTGGGAAGGTTGGGCTGAAGGGCCTGTTCCCACACTGTATCACTCTATGACTCTAAAACCCTGGTGTTGGTCCAGTGAGGAGAGGGTGGCAGCAGAAATGCAGTAATTAAATAAACATGTTGAGGATAGACACACAAAGTGCTGGAGTAACTCAGTGGGTCATGCAGCATCTGTGGTGGTGGGAGCCTGGAACACACTGATGGTGGTGGTGGTAGAGGCAGATACGATAGTGGTGTTTAAAATACTCTGAGATATGCACCTAGATCTGCAGGGATTAGAGGGATATGGATCATGTACAGGCAGATGAGATCATGTTTGACGCAAACACTGTGGGCAGAAGGGTTCGTTTCTGTGTTGCATTGATATCAACCAATATCAATTTGTTTCATTCTTGCAATTCGAAGCTCATGAGTACTTCAATTCCTCCCTCTGGTAGAGTAAGCGATCGCCCCATACACTAGTTCTATGCTACACACTGGGGACAGTTTACAGAAGCCAATTGACCTATAAACCCACACATCTTTGGAGTGTGGGAGGAAACCAGAGCACCTGGAGGAAACCCACACGGTCACAGGGAGAACGTGCAAACTCCACACACAGACAGCACCCGAAGTCAGGATGGAACCCAGGTCTCTGGCTGCGCCACTGTGCTGTGGAGGAGTGCACAAAGTGGGCCAAATGCGGGCAGGTGGGACTACCGTAGATGGGGCATCTTGGTTGGCGTGGATACGTTGGGCTGAAGGGCCTGTTTCTGTGCTGTGTGACTCTATAACCTGCGAGGTCTCCAAGTTGCATGTCACAGACCAGTGGTCTAACTGTATGTCCCAAAGACTTCATAACATCCTGAGACCAGGAATGCTGTACCTGTTGCTGTGAATAGTTACAGGATTCTGCTGTGCCCAATACTTGCTCTTCCAGAACATGGAGCCCTCTTGAGATGACCAGATTAAACAGAGGGCATAATCAGAAAATGTACAATGGATCGAGTGAAAGTGAAGATGGTTGTCACTGGAGGTGAATCTCTTTACAAAGCATCCTAAAATGTTCAAGTTAAATTGACTCCATTTTAAATGTTGACAGACCATTCTTCAGCATCTTGAACATGCTTCCTGGGGTGATGGTTGGAGGCAAATACGATAGTGGATATGATTTTTGGATAGGCACATGGATATGCAGGGACATGGAGGCATCATGACCGGCACAGATATTGTGGGCTGAAGGGCCTGTTCCTGTACTGTACTATTCTATGTTCTTTATCCCCCTTACTGCTGTCAGCTTGCACATAATGCACAGAAAATATGAACACTGCCCAGGCCATCATGGGCTCTGACCTCCCCACTATTGAAGGGATTTACCGTAATCGCTGCCTCAAAAAGGCAGCCAGCATCATCTTGCAGTTTTTTCTGCTCCTGGATGTTCAAGTTGCCGAACCAGGCCTCGATGCAACCAGTCAGCATGCTCTCTACTGTACATCTGCAGAAGTTCAAGAGAATCCTCTTTCACATACCGACTCTCCGTAACCTTCTCAGGAAGTAGAGGCGCTGATGTGCTTTCGTTGGAATTGCATCAGTGTGCTGGGTTCCTGCACTGTACAAATGCTAGAAGCAAATAAAGCAGCTTTGGTGGTCTCTCATTGTTTTCCGCCCCACTATCCAGTGGCCCACACAGAGAGTCAGTACAAACAGTCAAGTAGGCTGCTCCAGAAGATTAAGGTGCATTCCATCTTGAGTTGGTCGAGTGGATTCAAAATGGGCTTGGTCTAGAAAACAGAGGGTGCTGGAGGGGTGACTGCATTGACCGGTGGTGTTCATCGGATTCAGACATAATGGGATGATGTTTCTGCTCTTTAGTTTAGTTTAGTTTAGAGATATAGTGTGGAAACAGGCCCTTCGGCCCACCGATTCCACACTAACCAGCGATCCCCGCACATTAACATTATCCTACACACACTAGAGACAATTTACACATACACCAAGCCAATTAACCTACAAACCTGCGGATGGTTCGACTGCCCCGACCGTGGGAGAATAAAGAGGGAAGAAGATTGGACTTTTTTGTCTTCCATCACAATGAGGAATGTGGGGAATCCGCTGTGGTGGATGTTTATGTAGTTGTGCGTCTTGTTGCTTTTTATTGTATGGCTGTATGGTAATTTGCATTTCACTGAACCTTAATTGGTGCACGTGACAAAAAACAGATCTTTGAAACCTTTGAGTCTCATGGGCGTGAGATTATGACTGTACTTTCCAGCTTCAATATCCTTTAGCTTTGAGAACGGCTCTATGTTGGTTGATTTTTCTCCCTCCCTTCCCCTGCCCTCACCACAGGTTCTGCTGACAGGAACATTTTATGACAAAGATTTATATGGGGTCATTTGCAGGATTTCAGACGATTGGGAGGTGGGATTTCTCCTGCTGACTAGGCTGACGTGAGCTGCAGTGTGGGACAAGTGGTGGGCCCCACTGCATTAACCCTTCCCCCTCACCCTACATCCAAATTTACTTCTGAGATTTTTATTTCATTTAAACATCAGGAGATTATTTTAAAAATGAGTTGAATTTGGATTTGTAAAGCCACAGGACTGACCAGAGACAAGGGGAGCTGATGGCCTGAGAATGACATTGCCATGAGTTTTGTTCTGAAGTTAAAGTTAAAATGCAAGGAATCTGAACTTAAGTTTTAGTTTTAGAGATACAGCGTGGTAACAGGCCCTTCGGCCCACCGAGTCCGCACCGACCAGTAATCTCCTGTACACTAATTCTACCCTGCACACTGGGTGCCATTTACAGAAGTCAATTAACCTACAAACCTGGACGTCTTTGGAGTGTGGGAGGAAACCGCAGTAGCCGGAGGAAACCCACGCAGGTCACAGGGAGAACGTGCAAACTCTGTACAGACAGCACCCATAGTCAGGAATAAACCCGGGTCTCTGGTGTTGTAAGGCAACAACTCTACTGCTGAGCCACTGCACTGCCTCTGTTGAATTTTCCAACATACATCATGTTTTTTTGCATGCTGTAAACACTATCCAGGCTGTCATTTCACAGCGTGTGGATGTTTAGGAAATATACAGGCAGCCTGCAGCCTGATTCACTGACAGAAGGATATCTACACTGGGAAGGGAACCTATCGCTTCCACTCATCAACCCCAACTGTGCGATCTGAACCATGTCTACCTGATTAATGTCCTGCTGTCCTTCTGCAGACTCCAACTTTAACCCCACACCTGGACAGTGAGAGAGGTCACCAGTCACAAGCAGGTGGCAGCTGTATTCAATGAGCAGATCAGCATCTAACCCGAGCCCTAACGCTGAGTGTAACTTACTGTACATAGGTGAAACGGGTAACAGTTCAGAGTCAGGCTGACAGGACACCTCAGCAACATCACAAGGGGAGACCATACACATTCCAGACACTTCCAGCAGCACGGGATCCAGTCTCTAGAGATCGTGGGCCTAGAAACAAACATAAATTGGTCAACCGGGCATAGGAAGAGAGCAGAGAGGAAATGGATTGAAGCATTACAGACGCGAAAGCCCAACGGCCTTAACCTAGCATAAGATCTACCTAGGGTGGACCCTGACTGACTCCTACAAATCTACAGAAGGGCAAGTGTAAAGGCGAGTAGATTTGGATGAAGGTAATGAAACCGTGGGCCAAACCAAAGTGGCAGTACATGATGAAAAACAATCTCCAGGGAGAGATAAGAGGGCCTTTTGCCTCACTGTCCAATAAATGATAACCTAACCCTACTGAAGCTGACTCTGTGACTCTAAACCCCCAGACTTAATCCCAGTATGGAAGAAGGCCAAGACAAGGAGAAAATCTCAGGGGAAATAAAGGGAAGGGAATTTGATGGAGTCAATGGAAGGGAGGTTGGTTTGTGTGATGGTCTGGGCTGCGTCCACAATTCTTTGCAATTTCTTGCGATCTTGGATAGAGCTGTTCCCAAACCAAGCTGTGATGCATCCTGATAAAATGATTTCTATGGCGCATCTGGGGTGGGAGATTACAACCTTCACGTGGTCCACCCTGTTTCGACGAATGCAATCAACCTGGCGTGCACAAACAGAAGATCAAACAGAACAAGTTGTCTTACAACTTTAGGCTGTGCACGCCATACGCAAGAAGAAGTAGATGGCGCATCTGTAGAAGTTGGTGAGAGTTGTTGGAGACATGCCGGACTTCCTAAGCCTTCTAAGGAAGTAGAAGCGTTGGTGTGCTTTCTTGACCATAGCTTCGATATGGGTGATCCAGGACAAGTTGCTGGTGATGCATCCCGATCAAATGGTTTGGGTCGAGACCCTTCTTATCGACCCAAAACGTCACCCATTCCTTCTCTCCAGAGATGTTGCCTGTCCCGCTGAGTTACATTTTGTGTCTATCTTCGGTGTAAAACAGCATCTGCAGTTCCTTCCTACACTGATAAAATGCTTTCTATGGCGCATCTATAGAAGTCGTCTGATAGACACAAAAAGCTGCAGTAACTCAGTGGTTCAGACAGCATCTCTGGAGACATTTCTGGGCTTGTATACACTGGAGTTAAGAAGGATTAGAGGAGATCTTATTGAAACATATAAGATTATTAAGGGTTTGGATACGCTAGAGGCAGGAAACATGTTCCCGATGTTGGGGGAGTCCAGAACCAGGGGCCACAGTTTAAGAATAAAGTGTAAGCTATTTAGAACGGAGACGAGAAAACACTTTTTCTCACAGTGAGTTGTGAGTCTGTGGAATTCTCTGGCTCAGAGGGCGGTGGAGGCCGGTTCTCTGGATACTTTCAAGAGAGAGCTAGATAGGGCTCTTAAAGATAACGGAGTCAGGGGATATGGGGAGAAGGCAGGAACGGGGTACTGATTGGGGATGATCAACCATGATCACATTGAATGGCGGTGCTGGCTCGAAAGGCCGAATGGCCTACTCCTGCACCTAGTGTCTATTGTCTATTGAAAAGGAATAGGTGACGTTTCGGGTTGAGACCCTGCTTCAGACTGAAGTTGCCTGTCCATTCCCTCCACAGATGCCGCCTGACATGCTGAGTTCTTTCAGCACTTTCAGGCGTTTTATTCAAGATTCTGGCGTCTGCAGTTCCTTGTGTCTCCTCCAGCACTTTTGCGTTTTACATTAATAACACTCAGGAGTTTAAATTTTCAAGTGCCTGGCGGCTGAATTCACAATTATTTGATGTTGTCCTCAGACCCTTGCTGTACAACTGCTGCCTAGGTTACAATCAGGTCTATTGATTCTTGTAACATGTTGAGAATATCTTCCTCAGCATATAACGGAGTCTCCGTCACCGACCGTCCTAATTAGTTCTTACTAAATGGGGGAGTGTTTTATAAAGTGGAAGCCTAACAATTGGCATTCCTGTCAAACGTCAGATCTCCCTGTCAGAACCTCTTTTAGTCAGAAGCTGCCCTAATGACGCCAATGTGGTTGACGTTGAGTGAATTAACTTTTTAAAAAATGGTTGATAAAGTGCCCACAAAATAAGCTTGTCAGCAAGATTGAAGCCCACAAAAGTAATGGGTCGGTGATACGGTGACTGATCAAGCCGCAGCCAACCCCATGAGCTGATGTGTGCAGAGACTACCTCAGTAATGCCAGATGCAAATCTGAAAATTGGGAAGCACAACGATGCAGCGGTTCTTACTGCTGCCTCACACCTCCAGTGAGCGCAGGTTCCATTCTCACCTCGGATACTGTCAGAGTGGAGTGTGCACGCTCTCCTGTAGTATCAAGGCTTTTGACTGGTTCTCTGGCTTCCTCCCACGTCCTAAAGATGTGCAGGTAGAATTATTCATTACTGTACATAGAGCATGGAAACAGGCCCTTCGGCCCAATTTGCCCACGTCGACCAACATGTCCCATCTACATTAGTCCCACCTGCCTGCTTTTGGCCCATATCCATCTAAACCTAGCCTATCCATGTACCCCTTGAAATGTTTCTTAAACATTGTGAGAGTACCTGCCTCAACTACCTCCTCTTTTGACAGCTTGTTCCATACACACACCACCCTCTGTGTGAAAACATTACCCTTCAGTTTCTTATTAAATCTTTCCCCCCTCACCTTAAACCTGTTGCCTACATTACACTTTCAAAGCGGTCATCTCTGTGTGACAAAGCAGCCATCTCTATGTGGCAAAGCAGCCATCTCTATGTGGCAAAGTGGCCATCTCCATGTGGCAAAGTGGCCATCTCCATGTGGCAAAGTGGCCATCTCCATGTGGCAAAGCAGCCATCTCCATGTGGCAAAGTGGCCATCTCCATGTGGCAAAGTGGCCATCTCCATGTGGCAAAGCAGCCATCTCCATGTGGCAAAGTGGCCATCTCCATGTGGCAAAGTGGCCATCTCCATGTGGCAAAGCAGCCATCTCCATGTGGCAAAGTGGCCATCTCCATGTGGCAAAGTGGCCATCTCCATGTGGCAAAGTGGCCATCTCCATGTGGCAAAGTGGCCATCTCCATGTGGCAAAGTGGCCATCTCCATGTGGCAAAGCAGCCATCTCCATGTGGCAAAGTGGCCATCTCCATGTGGCAAAGTGGCCATCTCCATGTGGCAAAGTGGCCATCTCCATGTGGCAAAGCAGCCATCTCTATGTGGCAAAGTGGCCATCTCCATGTGGCAAAGCAGCCATCTCTATGTGGCAAAGTGGCCATCTCCATGTGGCAAAGCAGCCATCTCTATGTGCAGCCGCAGGACACATGCAAGGTACTCAGTTTAATATTTCTCCTCTGCTTTTACCACGGAGAAAAACATGAAGGTCACGGAACTTGGCACAGTTAATGGGCATGGTTTGAGAACAGGCCGTGTTATGGTCAAGGAGGCAGTGGACGTCCGAGGGTGCTCAAAGGTAGATAAATCACCCGGGCCTGCAGATATATCCAAGGACTCTATGAGAAGCTAGAGTAGAAATTGCAGGAGCCCTGGCTGAGATATATGGATCATCGTTAGACACAGGTGAGGTAATGAGAGGGTGACTAATATTGTGCCTCAATTTGAGAACGGCTGCAAGGAAAAGCCTGGGAACTACAGACCAGTGAGCCTAACATCAAGGTGGGTAAGTTACTGGAGAGGATTCTGAGGGATAAGATATATACGCATTTGGAGAGACAAGCTGATTAGGGATAATCAGCATGGTTTTGTACATGGGAGATCGTCTCTTACAAACCTGATTGAGTTTTTTTAGAGGTAAACAAAAGATTGACAAAGGTAAAGTCTTATTTGTTGTCTATATAAACATCTGCAAGTCCTTTGATAAAGTTTGGCATAGTAGGCTGTTCGGGAAAGTTAAATTGCCTAGTATGCAGGGAGTTACAATGTGTTGCAGAAAACATTTTATAGGGATGCATCACAGCATGGCTCAATCCACAAGAAACTGCAGAGAATTGTGGACATAAGCCCAAACCATCACACACACCAACCAACTAATCTGAGGTCACTGTGGGAAGCTAGAATACTGGATGTGTTAAGCTAGAGAGAGGACTGAGAGGATTTACAACTAATTGGGTACTGATTGGGGACGATCAGCCATGATCACAATGAATGGCGGTGCTGGCTTGAAGGGCCGAATGGCCTACTCTTGCACCTATTGTCTAAACTTTCCTGCATTTGGAACTTTTCCTTCTAAATCCATCTTATTCATGTACCTGTCTCATGTTTCTTAAATGTTGCCATAGTCCCAGCCTCAACTACCTCCTCCGGCAACTCGTTCCATACACCCACTAACCTCTGTGTGAAAAAGTTACCCCTCAGGTTCCTATTAAATCTTTCTGCCCTCACCTTAAACCCATGTCTTCTGCTTCTGGATTCCCCTACTCTGAGTAAAAGTCGTCTATCCTGCCTGTTCCTTTCATGACTTTGGACACCTCTATAAGATCACCCCTCATCCTACTGCCTGAAGCATGACTGTTGGATCCTCCCCCTCCCTAGCCTAGAGGAGAGGTCCTCAACCCTGACCCGGGCAGGTACACAAGCCTTTGGTTCTCCTCAACACAGCAGAACATCCCAAGATTGTTAAGGGCTTGGACACGCTAGAGGCAGGAAACATGTTCCCGATGTTGGGGGAGTCCAGAACCAGGGGCCACAGTTTAAGAATAAGGGGTAAGCCATTTAGAACGGAGACGAGGAAACACTTTTTCACAGAGAGTGGTGAGTCTGTGGAATTCTCTGCCTCCGGTGGAGGCCGGTTCTCTGGATGCTTTCAAGAGAGAGCTAGATAGGGTTCTTAAAAATAGCGGAGTCAGGGGATATGGGGAGAAGGCAGGAACGGGGTACTGATTGGGGATGATCAGCCATGATCACGTTGAATGGCTCGAAGGGCCAAATGGCGTACTCCTGCACCTACTGTCTATTGTCTATTGAGTCCACCCACTATGGCTACTTTGTCATCTCACTTGCTCCTGGCCCATGGTGCTACGGACAGTTTACACATCCTGCCCACAGTCTCCAGCCTCATGGAAACTGGGAGCAAGACCACCACATCTATTGGACAAGGCTGTGATTTAAGTGACAATTGATGTGTTGAAAGAACTGGAAAGAGTAGAGTTACAAGGATGTTGCCAGGACATGAGGACCTGAGCTGTAGGAAGAGGTTGGGCAAGCTTGGACTCTAAGGAATAGAGTACAGAGCAAGGGTTCCCAACCTGGGGTACATTTACCCCCAGGGGGTAAACTTTGCCGACCCAGGGCGTAAATTTGTTGATTCTGGATGTGTACATATTTTTTCTCATTGACTGACTGTGTTTGGTTCTGGTATACCGGTATCTGTTCATCATTAGTTGTTCATCAATAAGTGAATAAATAAGTGTTATGTGCTATTAAACTTGCCAGAGGTAAACGGGATGAAAAAGGTTGGAAACCCCTGGTACAATGGAATGAGGGGGGATCTTATAGAGATGTGTAAAATCATGAAGGGAATAGATAGGGTAAATACACAGTGTCTATTTACCCAGGGTAGGGGCATCAAGAACCAGGGAACATAGGTTTAAATTGAGAGGGGAATGATCTAATAGGAACCTAAGGGGCAACGTTTTCACACAATGGATGGTGTGTGTGTGGAACGAGCTGCCAGAGGAGGTAGTTGAGTTTTGGACCTCTACATGGATTGGAAAGGCTTAGAGGGGCCAAACACGGGCAGGTGGCACTAGTGTAGATGGGGCATCTCTGTCAGCATTGGTAAGTTGGGCCGAAGGGCCTGTTTCCGTGCTGTATGATGCTACATGGAGAAATCTGGGAAAACAGGGACAAGGATTGCTGGGGCCACACAATGAAAGCATCCACATAATCTTCCGCATTCTTTACGAGAATCTTTATTCTTGAGAATTCTTTATGAGCTCCCACATTCTTTAAGAGAATGATCCCAGGAATGAGTGGGTTAACAGATGATGAGCGTTTGTCGGCACTGGGCCTGTACTCACTGAAGGATGAGGGGACACCTCATTGAAACTTACAGAATAGTGAAAGGCTTGGATAGAGTGGATGTGGAGCAGATGTTTCCACTAGTGGGAGAGTCTAGGACCAGAGGACTAAAACCTCAGAATAAAAGGACGTCCTTTAGGAAGGACATGAGGAATTTCTTTACTCAGAGGATAATGAATGTGTGGAATTCTTTGCCACAGACGGCTGTGGAAACCAAGTCAACGGATATTTTTAAGGCAGAGATAGATAAATTCTTGATTAGTACAGGTGTCAGAGGTTATGGGGAGAAGGCAGGAGAATGGGGTTGAGAGGGATAGATAGATCAGCCATGATTGAATGGCGGAGTAGACTTGATGGACCAAATGGCCTAATTCTGCTCCTATCGCATGAATAATTTTCCGGATGGCAATCAAAGTGCATTGCTATTCTAACATATTCGTCATTTGTTGCAGTTTAATGTAATTGGCCTGGGGATTGGATTATGGTTTGGTCTTTCTGTTAGTTTGAGTGACCCAAGCTGCTGAAATGCAACCTACATTGCGCCTGGATTCTGCTGACACAGGCACTGGAATATGTGCAGCAAGGAGTGTGGGTTTGGCTGAGATCAGCAGTGGCTTGCAGTCTGCCCTACATGAATGATTAACAAGCATTCAGGACGACTTGCGCTAGCTTTAGAGAGAGGATGATAAATGCCCCGCTATTCGGCATTGATTTGAATGAAGATTGATCTGCTTTGGGGAGTGGGTGATTCCGTGGCTTTCACTTCTGGGATCTGGGTTCAAAACAAGTCCATGCTGAAGAGAAGAAACTTCCTCTGCAATTTATAAAGTTCCCATATGAAGCGCGTTTAGACAGTGTTCATACAATTCTTCATAGACATGCACCCAGTGTCAAAATATTTTAAAAACCACAGCATGGGCGGCAGGTGGCACAGCGGTAGAGTTGCTGCCAAACAGTTCCAGAGACCTGGATTTGATCCTGGCTACAGGTGCTGTCTGTATGGAGTTTGTACGTTCTCCCTGTGACCTGCGTGGGTTTTCACTGGGTGCTCCGGTTTCCTCCCACACTCCAAAGATGCCAGGTTTGTCGATTAATTGGATTTGGTAAAAACTGTAAATTGATCCTAGCGTGTAGGATAGTGCTAGTGTACGAGGTGATCGCTGGTTGGCACAGACTCGGTGGGCCTGTTTCTACACTGTATCTCTAAAGTCTAAAGTGCTGGAGTAACTCAGCAGGTCAGGCAGCATCCCTGGGAAACTAGATAGGTGATGTTTCAGATCGGGACCCTTCTTCAGATCCAACACGAAACGCCACCTATCCATGTCCTCCAGAGATGCTGCCTGACACCCTGGGTTACTCCAGCACTTTCTTATAAACCAGCAACTGCAGATCCTTGTTTTTAAAAACATCTTTCACTTGGCACAAACTAGCATTCTTAATCTACTTCAGTTGATTAATTTATTGTCACGTGTCTGCGGAAAGACGATACATGATTACAACTGAGGCGGCCACAGTATGGATACAGGATCAAGAGAATAACATTTAGTGCAAGACAAAGTCCAGTAAAGTCTGAGTAATGATAGTCTGAGGGTCTCCAGTGAGGTAGAAGGTAGCTCAGGACCGTTCTCTAGTTGGTGGTTGGATGGTTCAGTTGCCTGATGACAGCTGAGAAGAAGCTGTCCCTGAATCTGATGGTATAATTTCACAGGGATGTGAGATCTGCTCCTTACAGTCAGCCTTGGGGCTTTAGGGATCTCCACATCATTGTGGATGATCAGCCATGATCACATTGAATGGCGGTGCTGGCTCGAAGGGCCAAATGGCCTACTCCTGCACCTATTGTCTATTGTCTCTCCCTAAACTCCAGTCACCCTCAAACAACAACACAAATCCCATCTCATTGGTGTAGGAAAGAACTGCAGATGCTGGTTTAAATCAAAGACACAGAGTGCTGGAGTAACTCAGCGGGTCAGGCGGCATCTCTGGAGAGAAGGAATGGGTGACGTTTCGGGTCGAGACCATTCTTCAGACTGATCTCATTGGTGTTCGCTCAGACACATGCTTCTACTTTGATCAGTTTTCCAGGAAGGTTTTAGAAATAAATTGAGTAAAATTGACACAGGTTCAATCTTTTTTTTGTTGCAGCCATATGTAACACGCAAAGAAACAATAAAGTATCTAGTTCACTATCAGTGCTGGAGAAACTCAGCGGGTGCAGCAGCATCTATGGAGCGAAGGAATAGGCGACGTTTCGGGCCCGAAACGTTACCTATTCCTTCGCTCCATAGATGTTGCCTCACCCACTGAGTTTCTCCAGCACTTTTGTCTACCTTCGATTTTCCCAGCATCTGCAGTTCCTTCTTAAACATTGTTCACCATCAGCCATTGTGCAATAAAATAGTAAGATTAAACGAGAACTTACCAGTTTGAAGTTTGATCTGTATTTTATGAGGAGTTACGATGAGGGATTACGTGAAGAACCCGCTCAGTGCGCAGGCGCGGCATACTTCCAAGCAGCGGTGTGGAATCACAGATAGACACAGGTATTTGAAGTAAACATAGTAAAGAAAAGGAGACATCAATTTATTAGTTTGATCCATATAATGAGGGTGGGAGCGGAGGGCACGTAATCCCTCATCGTAACTCCTCATAAAATACAGATCAAACTTCAAACTGGTAAGTTCTCGTTTAATCTTACTATTTTACTTCGGAGTCACGTGAGTGACTTCGTGAAGATTTCAAAGCTCTGTGATTTCAAACCGTGTAACAGTTTTATTTCACTCACTGCCGAAAGTTCTTGAGGGAGGAAGTGTTATCGTAATCAACCTATGAATCTGTTTCTCAAGAAACACAAAAGGTAGTTATTAACAATAACAAAATTAAAGTGCTCCCCCGGGCTTAACTTAAATATTTGCAGCTTGTAATATTTTCTCTGCAAATAAATCAGGTTTCATCAACGGCTTATTATAAAAGTTCTGAATGTCGTTTCCCTCGACCATCCTGCTGTATTCAGAATATGGTCAACCGGTACGTCCATTCTGTCGGCCGTTGATGTAGATGCTGCCCTAGTGGAATGAGATTTAAATGTATTAGTATCTATTCCGGCAGCCTTCAGTACCTGTTTGAGCCATCTTGAAATGGTTTGGCTCGTTACCCGGCCATGAGGTTACTTGTGGCTGACCCATAAGGCTTTTTCACTCCCTCTGATATTGTGGGTTGTGTCTATGTAATGTTGTAGATGGGTCACGACACACAACCGTGGCTTTTGTGGGTAGGCCCGGAATACCACCAGTGGATTAGCTGTTCCTGGCCTGCTTTGCTTCACCAGACCCTGTATGATGAATGTGATCTGATCTGGGGCGGTCACCATGTTGTCCAGCCTTAACTTGTGTAGTGACTGGACCCTCTGAGCGGATACGAGTGCCATCAACATGAGCGTCTTTAGTGTAGATTGCTCGAGGCTGAGGGATCTGGCTGGTGGCCATTCCCTGAGGTATGTCAGGACCACACTGATATCCCAAATATGGGTATACCTGGGTTTAGGGGCTTGATATCATAAATGCCCTTCATCAGTTTTACCACCAGTGGATGGGATCCCATTGCCTGTTGTCCTGCTGGTTTGAGATAAGCAGAAAGAGCACTTCGCGCTGTGTTGATGGCACTGTAACTGATCCCTTCATCATGGTGTAGATGGGCCAGGAATTCCAGTACGTTGGTGGCTGTGGCTGTTGCATACGTTGTCCCTGTTTCCTGGCAGTACTTCTCCCATTTTCTTATGCTGATTCAGTACTGCCTCTTGGTGGATGTTCAAAGGGATGCCGACATGGTGGTGATGGTTCGTTCGGACAATCCCTGTTCCAGGTAAGATCTATTCAAAGCCTGCAACCCAGGAGTTTAATTTTCTCATGGCATGGGTGGCTTATGCCTGATACTGGGTGAGTTAATAATCCTGGATCACTGGGAAAGACCATTGGTGACTCAACCACCATGTCATGTAGAACCGGGAACCATGGCTGTGTAGGCCAGTCGGGCACCATCAAAATTCCAGAAGCAGAGTCCATCTGTATTTTGCGAAGTAGCCGACTGATGAGGCAGAAGGGAGGGAAAGCATAGAAGAAGACATTTCCCCAATCCAGCGTGATGGCATGTATCGCTGCTGCCTCTGGGTCTGGTTCCCAAGCGACATATATAGGTAACTGGTGATTTCGTCTTGACGCAAATACATCGATATCTGGCGTTCCATACTGCTTAATAACTTTAGCAAATACTTTAGGGTTGAACATCCATTCGATGTTATCATTGAATTTGCGTGACCTGGTGTCTGCCACTGTGTTTAGCTTACCTGGTAGATAAGTAGCTGATAGCCAAATATGTCTTTCGACACACCATAGCCAAATCACATTGACCAATTTGTCGCATGATAATGATTTTATGCCGCCCATATGGTTAATATAAGCCACCACCGTAGTATTATCAATCTGTAACCGAACATGCAAGTGCTGCATATTAGCTACATATGCTTTTAACCCATAAAAGGCGCCCAACATCTCTAGATAGTTAATGCCCAGTGTCAGTAGTAATGATGACTCTAGGTTAGTCCATCTACCACCTGTGCTGGATATGGAGTAAGTTGCTCCCCAGCCTTGAGCACTGGCATCTGTTTGAAGAACTAAAGTAAGGTTAGTGATGATGATAGAGCTGAAACTATGCCAAACATTTTCTGCCCACCACTGTAGCTGATATTGCTTCAGTGGGTAATTACATGACACGAACATCGTGACCTGTATGTCGTTTTAGTGCCTGTACCTTTGCTGTTTGTAAATTTTGATAGTGCAAAGGTCCGCATTGTGTAGCTGGAAATGCTGCTACCATTTTCCCAATCACTCTTGGGACTTGTCGAATAGTTGGTCCTTTGTTGACCATTAAATAGTTGCATGATTGTGCTAATGCAACCATTTAAAAAAAAAAAAAATTTTTTTTTAAATTTCCTTTTGGCAAAGTAACAGTCATATGGACTGAGTTAATTGTGAAGCCCAGGTAGTCCATAATAGTGGATGGCTTCAACTTAGATTTATCTGGATGTAGGACGAACCCCAGAGTTTCGAGGAGCTATTTTGTAGCTGATACTGCTGCCACAGCCAATTCCATCGTTTTCCCTACTATCTGAATATCATCCAGGTATGCCATGACAATATGTGTTTGTTTCTTAGTCTTGCCATGGCTATTTTCAATATTTTGATGAATAATCTTGGGGCTGAGGTTAGCCCATTGGGCAATGCGTTGTACTGCCTCAACTGCCCCAACCAGATAAACTGTAGGCATCTGCAATGATCCTTGTGTATGGGTATTAGATAGTAAGCATCTTTCAGATCAATGCTTGCCATGAAGTATCCTTTGGAAATCAGTTGTTTGGCAGTAACAACTGTCTCCATTTTGAAATGTATATACTCAACAAACTTATTTAGTGATGTTAAGGCAATGATGATGCGACATCCACCATCTTTTTTGGTTTTATTTGATACAAATTCCAAAGGTTCATGTTTGGTCTTTTGGATGACCTCTCCACTAATGCTGTTGAGTATATACTTATCACACGTGACAGTAACCCATGCTTCTTTAAACCAGTGTAATCTCCCCTCTGTTAGTAAAGCACCCTTATTCTCAATATGCTGGCAGGAACCAGACCCACCTACCTCCATGTTCAGTGGTGTTTCTTTTGTTTCCTGATGTTTTTGTAGGTTTTGCTTGTCTGACGTGCTGGCGATGTTGGGGGGTGGCGCATTTTCCATGGGGTCCGCTGTGGGCCCTGATCTAAAAAAGATCTTTTGGGGATAAAATGCGGTCCCCGAGCTTTCACCAGTCCCATATTGAGGACGTCGACTGGTGGATGCCATGGGGTGCTGCCGCTTGGGTATTGTAGCTCTTGGTTTGCTCGTCCCAGGGCCTGCCCTCATGAGGCCGAAAGATGTCGCTGCTTCCTCCATGTCCCTCAGTTTTTTGTTGAGGTCTTTCCCAAATAACAGAGCGTCCGTCTCTGCAGCTGGGGCTCTGCACAACCCAGCAAATTTGGGATTGAGGGCAGGTCTTATGTTTCCCCGCCGGAGATTGTGTATCTCAAATTGTGTGTTGCACATCAGTGCCAGCACATCCTGCTGGCAAGTATCCATCTCCGTACTTTGCACAGAACGAGCAAAGGCTGTAATGGCCGACGTCCGGAGCCTTAGGATCCGCTGTAGCTTGATTTCATGGTTACACATGTTTGACCCCACGTGACCCCAGATCTGGCTGTTCACAGTCTTCACTCTGAGGGCCTCACAGTTCTCTGGTGCTGTATAAAATTCAAGCACCTCAAGAAGTACCTTCTCCTGCAAGGGCTTATTTGACAGATGATTGATGCTGGCCGCCATGTTTGGTTCCAGCAGTCTTCCAGCACGTGGGGATGCTACATAGCGGTCCACCACACCCAGCAGCTCTTCCTGCTCCTGCACCCCTTGCATACTGCCGAATTCCTCCGCCAGCCCCTTTCCAGACCAGCCCAACCCTGGTCACCAATGCTAGCCTCCAGTAATGAGGGAGCAGAGGGCAGTGCCCAAGACACTGTGGAGGAGGTGCCTGACCTACCTCCGCGAGAACGCTCCTTCTGCGTAGCTCGCTGGAGCATCTGCTCCAAGAGCTGTTATAAGCTCTGGCGGCTGTCTCTCCTCCGTGCAGGTGGAGACATGTCCCCATCCGACAAATTAGACATTACCTGCCGGTTGGTCTCATGGCTTTGCTCCCTGTCCGCTGTGCAGGCATTAGCGGGACTGGGCTCGGCTCGGTGTCGGGGATAGCGGAGCGCTCTATGAGCGGTCCTGCCGCCTGTTGCTGCCCCCCTGAGATTAAACTCTCCTCTGGTGGAGTTGAGCTGGGGCAGTTCTGTTGGAGAGTCTTCTGGTGAGTGTACTTATTTGCTAAGAACACCCACCCTCTCTTTCTCTGTTAGACTTAGTTGAATATACTCACCCAACGGTCCGTTTCAAAAATGCAGCCGGAGCGCCTTCCTCCAGCTGCCGCCGCTGTTGCACTGCTGGCGTAATGCCGCGCCTGCGCACTGAGCGGGTTCTTCACGAAGTCACTCACGTGACTCCGAAGTAAACAAAGATTTTCAAGATTGAGAAAAGTTACCTTGTTCAAGAGTCAAGAGTATTTTATTGTCATATGCCCCGAAATGGAACAATGACATTCTCACTTGCTGCAGCACAACAGATATGTAAACATAGTACACTTAAAACCCACAATAAACAGCAAAAAAAAGTTCAGCGTATATAAAAAACAGACAAATAAATAGACAATAGTAGTGCAAAGTCAAAATTAACTTGGAGGCTGATTGCCTGATGGTTGTGGGGAAGCAGCTATTCCTGAGCCTGGACGTTACAGTTTTCAGGCTCCTGTACCTTCTTCCCAATGGCAAGAGTGAGATGAGAGCGTGGCCAGGGTGGTGTGGGTCTCTGATGATGCTGCCTGCCTTTTTGAGGCAGTGACTCCTGTAGATCACTTTGATGCAGGGGAGGTCAGTACCCGTGATGGACCGGGCAGTGTTCATGGCTTTTTGCAATCTTCTTCACTCCTGAGCACTCCTTGTTTCGTTTTGCAAAGATCCAGATCTATTGTCAATAGGAATAAGGGTGCACGGTGGTGCAGCGGTAGAGTCGCTGCCTCAGCGCCAGAGACCCAGGGTCGATCCTGACTACGTGTGCTGTCTGTACGGAGTTTACACATTCTCCTCCTGACCTGCGTGGGTTTTCTCCGAGATCTTCAGTTTCCTCCCACACTCCAAAGATGTACAGGATTGTAGGCTAATTGGCTTGGTGTAATTGTAAATTGTCCCTAGTGTGTGCAGGATAGTGTAAGTGTGCAGGGATCGCTGGTCAGCATGGACTCAGTGGGCCAATGAGCCTGTTTCCGCACCGTATCTCTAAACTAAACTAATCGGAGCTCACCAGGGACATTCACTGAGGCACAGTTCTAATATTGGGGGAATTTACTCCGTTTTATCGGCAGATCCGCTGGTGATGGACTGAACGTGGAAAATGTCCGAGGGACAGCTGGTCGATTCCTGCAGTCAGAGGTGACATCGATGCTAGGAAAATCCATGTTCACGGTCAATTGTAATGATGTGCTGAGGGAACGCTATAAAAGGCCTGGGCAATATACTAACGGAATTGTATAAGTATTGGCTTATTTCAATGCTCGAGTTACCAAAAGAAAACATTAGTAAAGCAACCAGAAGTATGAGCAAAGCAGAATATTGCTTTTATCATTGACAGTGAGCAACTTTTAACTGCATGTGAAGCGAGCTTTGATATGACTGTCACTCTGCGTTTAAGTATGTTGTAAAATACCTGAATAATTTACATTGCAGCCCCGCTACAAAAGACACATTAGCATGTCATAGGCCAGCACCGTGGTACAGCAGTAGAGTTGCTGCCTCACAGCGCCAGAGCCCCGGGTTCCATCCTGACTATGGGTGCTGTCTGTACGGAGTTTGTACGTTCTCCCCGTGACCTGCGTGGGTTTTCTCCGAGACCTCCGGTTTCCTCCCACACTCCAAAAGGTACAGGTTTGCAGGGTAATTGACTTCTGTAACTTGCCCCTAGCATGTAGGATGCAAAACTGGGATAACTAAGAGCTAGTGTAGGTCTGTGCGGACTTGCTGGGCCGAAGGGCCCGTTTCCACGCTGTATCCCTTTAACTAAACTAATCATGAGTCATTCAGCAAGGAAACAGGCCATTCGGCCCACCTTGCCCATGCCAACCATGTTGCCTGCATTTGTCCTGTAGCCTTCTAAACCCTTCCAATCCATGTGTTTGATAATTACAATATCCAATTCAGTTATGGAGAGGGAGCATGATTATCATAGCTGGATATTGCATTTACATTGGATCAGATATTGGTCACAGAATTATTACATCTGCTTTCATTGCCTCTCCTCGCAATGCACCTATCACTCTCTGTGTAAAAATCGTGCTTCCTTTACACTTTCCCCTTTCATCTTAAATCTATGCCTTTAGTATTTAACACTGTGATAAAGACTTACTATCTACCTATCTATGCATTTAGACTTTAGACATTAGAGGTAGAGATACAGAGCGGAAACACCGTGTCCACACCGACCAGCGAGCACGCAAACTAACACAGGGACAATTTACAAATTTACAGAAGCCAATTAACATACAAACCTGCTCGTCTTGTGGAGTGTGGGAGGAAACCGGAGCACCCGGAGAAAACTCACATGGTCACATGGGGAACGTGCAAACTCATTACAGACGGCAACATCTGTAGTCAGGATGGAACCCAGATCTCTGGCGCTGTGAGGCAGCAGCTCTACTGCTACACCACTGTGCCGCCTCTTATCTATCTATACATAACTAAAACTCTGATCTTGTTATCTTCCGGTTTGGCGGTCTTTATATTTGCGCAAGAACGGTTCAGATAACGCTACGTATTTTCGCCAGTTCACTCACCGTTCTCCTGTGCTGCGAGTGCGCCAAGTTTCGTTCCGATCAGTTGAATGTTTTAAAAACCGCGCGTGTGCAGATCGATCTCTTCTCCTGCCAGTCAATGCCACGCAGATTAGTCTCTTCCCCTGTCACTCCCCGGGACGGCCCGCCCGTTCCTGCACCATCGCATCTTTACTGGAGCTGAGGAGGCTTCCAACCAGATTTTCGGAGGGGCCCGAAGCAGCCCAGCCCGCCCCGCCCCAAGCAGCAGCCCCACAATACCCCCTCCCCCCACCCCCCCACACACACCCCAGCCCCAACAAGCTCCCCCTCCCCCACAACCCTCCTCTCCCCCACAACACCCCTGCCCCCACAACCCCCCCGTGCCCACACCCCACCCCAACACTCCCCTCCCCTGCTCACACACCCCTCCCCCACCCCACAGCCCCTCTGCCCGCACCCCCTCTCTCACATACACACCTCCCCCCACTCCACACCCCCCACTCCCCACACCCCCCCCGTGCCCACACCCCCCTCCCCCCTTCTATACCTCCCCGTCCACACACACCCCCCCTCCCCTCCCCATCCCACACCCCCCCCCACCACACACCCCACTTCCCACCCCCCTCCCCTCCCATACATGAAGAGGAGGGGGAGGGAGTGCTCGGGGATGAGCGGCGCCTGCACAGTTATGAGTCCGTCTGTCTTTTTATTTATTTTTGTCTAGTTAAATGTAGTTGTTTGTGTTTTTTATACTGTTTTTAATTGTGTATATGTGGGGGGGGGGGGGGGGGGGGGAAAGGGGAAACTTTAAAAATCTCTTCCCTGTACGGGAGACCCGACCTTTTCCCTGTCGGGTCTCCGTTGTCGTTGGGGCCTAGCTCTGTGGAGCGGCCTCCGACCGGGTCGACCCGGGGCTCCAGTCGTGGAGCCTGTGGAGCTGCGGACTTACCATCGTGGGGCTGGCCGGCCTTGGAGCGTGAGGAGCGGTGGTGGCTCGCTGCTGCGGCCCAACTCCAGAGTTCCAGCTGCAGACCGGTGGACAGTGACATCGGGAGCTCACGGGTCCGGGTGAGAGACCGCTTTCCGGAGCTCCCGCAACGCAACTTCTCCCGCCCGTGTCGCAGGGTTGGAACGACCCGGAGCGGGGCCGTAAATCGCCCGGCGCGGCTTAATGGCCGCGGGACATTCCAGCGCCCGCCGGGGGCTCCAACTTTGTGACTTTTGGGCCTGGAGCGAGGCCGTACACCGCCCGGCGCGGCCTCAACGGCCGTGGGACTTAACATTGCCCGCCTGGGGCTTCAACATCGGGAGAAGGATGGTGCAGGGGATAGAAAAGACTTTGCCTTCCATCACAGTGAGGAGATTCGCTGTGATAGATGTTTTTCTGTGGCTTGAATTGTTTGTGTGTCGTGTAGGAACTGTTTGGTTTGTTTGACTGCAGAAACCAAATTTCGTTTGAACTTCATTTGAGGTTCAAATGACAATAAATGGTATTGTATTGTATTGTATGGGTGAGTGGTGGAATATTGAGTTGGGGGAACGGGTTGCGTTGGGGGACCAGGCCTCCCGTGTGAACGGGTCCCACTTAGTCTAGTAATTTTAAATATTTCTATCAGGTCACCCCTCAACCCAAACATTCTAAGTTTGACTTACTAAAACACATTGTCCGGATTACACCCCATCTCCCACACCCACATTTTCAATTGATCTGTATCCTCTTGCATTCTTTGACAAGCTTCCTTGTTACCTACAATTGCAGCAACATTTATGTCATCTGCAAACTTACTCATCAGAACGTCTAAATGTATGTTTTAATGTTTCTTTTTATTTATTTATTTATTTATATTTTTATTAGAAGTATTGTACATTGCAGTGATCTCAAGCAAAAATAAAATTATACATTACTTGTACCACTTCTTATTTTAAACTTTAATGAGAAAAAAGATAGAGAGAGTTAGCAAAGATAGTGAGTGATTGAAAGAGTGGTCCAGGAAAACCCGTAGGGACCTAAACCACAAGAAAAAGTTAAACAGAAAACAAAAGTAAGATAAGACAAGATAAAAGGGATGCACCTACTTCGTATCTTTACACACCCCTCACCAGGTCCTGAAACCATTTATTTTCAACGTTTTGTTGCACCCTATGTTTGTAATAAGTCGATAAATGGAGACCAAATCTTTTGGAAATGGTCTGATTTGCCTGCTAAGAGGAATCTCATATCTTCCAGGTGTAACAGTTCGGACATATTAGAAATCCACATTTTTATCGTTGGTGTGGGAGCGTTTTTCCAGAATTTCAGTATAGTTTTGTTGCCATTATTAAGCCGTAATTAAGGAAGCTCTTTTGAAACAAAGTCAGCTCAAAGCTGGCTTCCATTGTTCCAAAAATAATCAGTTCTGCATCAGAACGTCTAAATGTATGTTTTAATGTTTCTCGGTAGGTTTGATGTGCGGGTGTGGTGGAGGGGAATAGGGGGAAACCGTTTCCTGTCACTTACCTCGACAGGAAACTTTTTTCCGTGTCGCATTTCCGTTCCCCTCGCAGCCTAACAACTGATTAGGTGCGGCATTTCCAGACCAGAGCTTCAAGCAGCAGGCACGGCGTGGACTTTAACATCACGGAGCTGCGATCCTTTGCTGATGATCGCCAGTGTTGGAGCTACGACCGTGGGTGCCTGTGGACTTTAACAACGTGAAGCCGCGGTCTCCGGTAAGAAGCGGCCGATTTGGGAACTCCAAGCCACGGCGTGTGCTCTGATCCGTCCCGACGTTGGAGTTTCGATTATCCTGACGAGAGGGCCTGAACATCTGTAGCGGCGACTGCGGAGGGTTCAAG